>JAFBJQ010000537.1:155704-484207 GCA_016785345.1 Trinectes maculatus | reverse complement strand
GTGTCCGAAATCACTCACTCGTTCCCTACTCCCTACATAGGGAAATAAATGTAGTGGACTATATAGTGAGCTCAACAGAAAAATCTTTCGGACACTACTCCCGATAATCGTCATCGCTGTCGCACAATTAAAACGTACCACATTATTGTCGTCTCACAAAATACTTGTTTGTTTACCACTGCATTTTTATTAAATTAGAGGCTTTTCATTACTGTCCTGTGATTTTTATTTTCGTATTTTGTTATATTTTATAATATTTATGTATATTTCCCTCCCGTCCGTCCGCCATTATCACTTCCGTGCAGCCCAGAGAATTTCTGGCAATGCATGATGGGATATCTTGCTCCGGTTAGTGACCATCGGATGTTCACTACATTTCGCGGTGAATTGTGGGATACATTGAGTGCACTATATAGTGGATATGCTATGATCCCTAAGCATTTGGACACCACTACAAAATGGCGTGCTCACTACATAGTGCACTATGTAGGGGTTACATCTTATAGAAAAAAATACACAGACATGTTTAAACATGTTTATTTTGTCAGAAGTCACCTATAGGGGCCTGGCCTATATTTTTCTATAAACTTGCCTTGACCATATCCATAACTGCCACTTGACCCTTATCTAACATCACCATAACCATTTCACTTTGTCACCTTGTGCAGAAAAGACACGTTTAGACATGTTGGGGCCTGATTATCCTGACATTCAGGAACAATGTGGACACATTGTAGGTCCAGCTAACTGGAGAGTCTTGTCTCATAGTCAAGGGTCAAAGGCCATCATTGTAGTGATTTGCATGTAGAGTATTTTCAGCATCAGTACTAGGTGGCAGTAAAAATCTTAATGGCAATCCATAAAAGGACACTTTAATTCAAGAGCAATGTGGCCTACAACCACCGATACAAGAACTAATTCAGACTGATGTGTGTGAATATATCAATTTCTATTCTGTGACCAAACGTGCTGTGTTGTGTCGAGGAAGACAACACATGACATATGTTGTGGTTGTCATGACAACATGTTATGCAGCAAAAAAAAACCCTGTCAGACCCCTGACCTACTCTTGTCTGATGGTCTGCTCCGGTCAGGAAGATGCATCTGGAAACAGTCAGTCTGAGGCATGGCTCAGCCCTCCTGCTTATTAATGAGCAGAGGAGGAAGTGAGACAGGGAGGTGAAGGAGGGAAGAGGGCGAGACATAAAAAGGCACAGTGGCAGACAAAGGCAGACAGACATACTGGAAAGTAAGAGGTGAAAGATAAAGGGTGAGACATGCAGCAAAGGCAGATAAGGTTCATCACATCACTTTATCCTGCCACAGAACCAATAAATGTAGAAGTCCACCGCAGTCCACAGGCTGAATAACACACAAATACATCATAGATCCACATTACCATAGTGTTCTGGTATTTGAAATTATTATTGTATAGATTTTACCCAGCGAGTTGGGCTCAATTAACATTAACACATGCAGATTCAGTGGGTGGATTCAAACTGAAGTCTGAGCCATCTGATGATGACATTAATCTGCTCCTGGTAGCATGCAGATAAATTCCAGGTTTCCCTTACACATGTTCAATCGTTGTAATTAAGCCTAATTATGGCCACACAGTCCCCTCTGACACGCCACAGCTGTCACTCCCTAATTGCAGTCCACACCTGGCTCCAATCGACTGACTCCCTCACCTGCACCCTGCTTTCCCCACACTCGTCACCAAATAGTCAGCTAAACCACACTGCTCTGAGCCTCTCTCAGTGTTTCTGAATGTACCTCTCATGTTTACCTACTGTTCTCACCTCCCTGCAGTTTCTCCTAACCAGCAACTGGAATTAGTGTTATAATGTGTTTTTTTTAAAAAAGGCCTATTTTTAAATGCACTCTTCCTGGTCGAGGGAGTTGCTCTCTGGTTTTTAGTTTTGGTTTTCAGCTGGGTTATTTTAGATGGATTACATACCAGAAAAAGCTCTGTTGTGAAAGTTGGTAGCTTTTGACTGATTTTCATTTCCCAGTGTTTTATAAATATATTTGTGTGTGTGTGTGTGTGTGTGTGTGTGCGTGTGCGTGTGCGTGTGTGTGTGTGTGTGTGCGTGTGTGTGTGTGTGTGTGTGTGTATATATCACTGGAACTGCCTCATTGTCACGGCTCACAAATTAAAAAGTTGGTGAAAAAAATATCTTTGACTTTTGTTAGGTTAATCTTTAAGATCAAAGATACATCCATGATTATAGTGAAATTATTTAGAGAGCCCAGCAGCATCAGGATTGCTCCTCTAAACTAAATGGCACAACAAATGCTGTTTTTTAGTCCTTTTGTGACATTGGCCCCCAACAGCAAGCAGGTGGTGGATGGATAATCAGAGCTACTGTGTGTTGCCTTTTTGTCTACATTGTCTGATTGAGGAGAAAAACCTCTTTATACAGCAGTGGTTCCCAAACCTTCTCTGCTGGGCCCCACTTTGGTTGATAAGTAAATGTTCATCTTTCTTCAGCTATCTTACAAACCAGTGAGCAACTGATATTATAATCTTCAATAAAAGATGTGACTCTTGTCTGCAGTCGAGTAGTTGATCTACCACATCTGTTTCTTTGCTGCTCGGGCTCAGACTGATTTCTCATTAAGGGAAACAAATGAGGACTCTGGGTACATGGTGTCCTCTGAGGTATCACATCAAGGGACTGGAACCATAGTTTCCCAGTTTGTCCAGACTATGCAGACATGAGTTGCTGCTTTCCTTCACACAGTGTGTTTTTTTTGTTTTGTGTTTTTTTATAGACATCTGCTGGCACTCTGGGTCATAACGCTTTTACCATCTGCCCCTGCAGCAGCTCTGCAGACCCGACAGCAATGTTTGCGTTCCCCTTCAGTTGAGCCAAGTCAGTTACATTGGAGGTAAAGGGAATGAAAGGATGTGAAGAATGTGCTAAGTAGTCAAAAATGCAACTTGCAAGATGGAACCAGAGCAACGGGCATATGAGTATGAGTAGCAACACAACTGTTGTGCTGTGATAACTGAAGGAGTGCACTGCCTCCAGGCCTTTTACCTTTACACCATGCTGGTGCTGGTTTTTCTCTGTGAATATGTAGCTGGCTCATCCACGCTGCACCTCCGTCCAATGGAAAAACCCCATAAGAGCTGAACTGGTTTTCATCTTCTCCACTTCCTGCTTCAGGAGCGTCCACTGATAGCTCCACTCTGGCAGTACCGCAGGTTTTCAGGCACCGCTTCCAGGTTGTCCTGTTGGCTCCGCGACCACTCTGTGGTAAACTTCAGATAAGTGTGACAGCCTTAACTGGTTGGAAAATACTTTCTAAACTCTAAACGTCGCCACCCTTATAATGCAGTGATTTATAAGCTTCGAATTCAGATTTACTGTCTTGGGTTTCTGTGTCTCACCCTGGCACAAACCATGAAGGTGACATCATCCCAGCTCTCTGCTTACTACATACCAAAACCTGAGAGAGAGCTTTAAATGCAGCGCCACTGGATTCAAATGGAAAGCATCTGGATTGAGTTGACAAGTTGAAAAGATTGCAAATTGTCAAGTGCACCTGTAACAGACAGTGGAGCAGCTGTGATCCTTTAGCATCACTACACATCACCGCAACGGAGCTGTTTTTGACTAGTGTAAAGCCAGACACCTGTTGTCAAGCTGAAAACAGAGGGAGAGCAATGTTATTGAACCTCGTTACCTTTAACAACAGAGACTTTGATTGGGGCTGTCCAAATTTAATGTTTGCTTCCGAAGCATCTGGAACGTATTGAAGGGGAAAGGCTCGGGTCTGATTTGAACAAAGTGTACTTGGCTTCAATTCATCATTTATCTTCTGTCTCCAAGAATCAGCAGGAGCATCTCTCTCATACAAGAAAACGATCAATGAAATGTTCTTGGACTCCGGTTTGTATCAGAATGCGAATAAACTTCAGTCACAAAAAAAGACATGCTTGTACACTTGCAAAGTTAACTTGGCACACGAAAGTGACAGTGTTTATCATTTTCATTGTGTTCGTAATATGGCCTTACTAAACAAAGTGAAAGTGCAGCTGAAATTGTTGAAAATGTTATTCGATTTAAAAGTAGTTTTGGGCAGATGGGACATTTTGACCTGACCCAGGCTATAATTATCCAGACGTTTCACACAATAGCCATAAACAAAAAGACAGACACTGGCAACAATTCACCAAAGACACCAGGATTTACACTGGGTGGAAGATGTATGTCTGTACAGGGATTTGACCTTGTTAGGCATATTTCAGTCTGGACCAAAGTGGTCCACCACAAACCAGCCAGCAGAGCAGCACTGACATACATACAGCCACAGCTCTAGCGTGACTAAAAGAAAACATACAAATAATGAAATGAGCAGAATGATTAATCATTGTCAAACACTGAAATGCAACAAAGTCGTTTTGTGTTCAATCTCTATATGTGTCTGTGTCTCTATACAGAAACAAAGGTGTGTAGGACAGCTCCTGGCTGTCCATGTTTTCATTATATTTCGAACAGACTGTTGAGTCATTACATCGCGTTCACAACAATCCGGATGTGCAGAAAAAAACAGATGACAGCAGAAGGTACTTTGACTCAAAACAAAATAGTTGCATAAAAGTTGCATAAAGTCGATGTGTGTGTCTCTGGCACTGTTTCATATTAGTGTTTGGGCTTGTACAGATTGCGAGAGCAAAATGTTCGGTTAGAAAAAAAATACATTGAAATATTCAGCGTCATCACTGAAAGACGAAAATTATTATCCACTTGGGTTATATATATTTGATTGATATTTCAGACATTAAAAACTCAAAGATCACAGAGACAGAACCGAATCACCATCATTTCTTTTATTTGGATTTGAAGTCCCCTTCCCTTTAATCAATTTGACAAACTACGGACTGAAAATCACCATATGTTATTTCAGAGACTGAAACTAAAGCATGGAGCTCCAGCGGCTCAACAGGTCACACATCCATGTTAAGAAACGGTCACCTGTGTGAAATGCCTGGCATTTAACTAATCGTGCAGCTTTGGAACATGGGAGGCAGGTGTCATTGTGAAACCTGGTTGGGGAATGTTTCTTAATTCTTTCTAAAGACCCTTCACAGGCTCCAGGTTCGGTCACCAAACAATTACCAAACAGCGTTACAATAAAAATGATGCCTGATTTTAAAAAAACATCTTTGGTCCTGGAGAAACTGCGAGGAGCGAAAACTGCTGACATATGGAAATGAGGTTTGTACCAAAATAAACATAAACAAGACCACAATGAGACGGCAACGTGTGCAAGGCTGCAGATGTAGACTGAGCAGTACCAGTAACTGAGACTCGTATCTGAGTCACATCCCATTTGTTTGCTGAGGAGGCCTGAATCAGCACTTCTTTTGTTATGGGAGAATCGTAATAAGCTTTAAATTCACAACTCTGAAACTCACAAACTCCAGACAGAGATTTCACAAAACTAATTTTCGCTTTAACTTGTCATCCTTACACTAACATCAGTGCCTGACAACTCACGTCCACTAGACGTTAGGAAACGCACGTCCCTCAGATACATTCTCAAATCCCCTTAAAGTAATGCTTTTACCTACAATGTAGACTCCACATACACCTCTAAGGTCAACATGGCACTAAACGCAGTCTCGTCTACACCACATGTCTCTGTGAAATATTTCTCTTGTTAAGGAGAATGACTAATGTTACTGGAACAACTCCTCCTCAGACAGAGTGGGAGTCATATCCTCAGTCTGACTTGATGTGGAGAAAGTAGACCATGTGTAATAGGATGTAATATCAATATGTTGATTTGTGACCTTGTGGCCTCATAATATTAAAATACTCTTTCAAGTCTTGCTAAGCTACTCTTAAAGTCTCTGGCCTTATTTTTAAAGGCCAGAGAGTGGTGCAAGTCTGCTCACAAGCTCTCTGCAAAATAGCAAAAAAATATATTTTTCAAAAATGTTATATGATCTTTGATATTATGTCTATATTATAGACATGCAGTATCTTGTGTAAAAAAAATTGTATTTGATGTTCTTGGCTTGAAAATTCTTGACAATTAACACATCGTAATGATTTTATTTTGAAAGAATGAATACTCAATGCCCTGGTAGGAGGAGGAATTTGTTTTTCTTTTAATGTCAAATAAATCATCCAGTACAAACACTGAAATGTTTAATTGCTCTTCTGCCTCCAACAACCATTTACTCTTCTCTATTTTTCATATTAAATGCCTAAATCAATCTGCTGCTACATAAAGAAATAGAATTGTTTGTTTTTCGCCATGGCAACGGGAATTGATCAGCACAGTTGTTGACTCATTCGCTCACCTTCACATAAACACACACCACACACCCGCTATGACCCACCAGTACATTAAAAAACATGTGCAAACTTGTCTCTGAACACAAATCATTCCATCAGTTTATCCAACAAAACTCAGGCCATGTACGAGACAGATGCTCCATTTACAACTAATCCAACAGAATGCCTCAGATCCTTCAAGGCACTTGCTTTATGAAAGAGGAGGAAGCACATGAAAGTGAATTACATAGTGTCACTGACACGTTGTTAAGTTTGACAGGCTTCTGTGATAACATGAGGAAAATGAAACAAACCAGTGAACACCTGAGCATGTTGAGCCTGCCTCTACACTATACTATACAGCTGGGCAGAAATACTATTACTCTTACTTTGATAAAATCCTAAAATGCTGAATTAAAAAAGAAATCTGGAATGTTTATTGTAATTTTTACATAACAGAAGCAACTTGATCAGTTCCTATAGAGACCAAAGTGCATGATGTTGGAAAAAGGAGGGCATTTTCAAAATAAAACCCGTTTCATGGCTTTCATGAGTCACGCCGTGAGCAGTCAACTAAAGATCCATTATGAACGTGAAACCTATATTCTTACTTTAATATTACAAACACCTTAAATTACGTAAAACAAACAAAAAAAGCCATGATACTACATGTGATGTGTATTTCAGAAAAAAAGTTACAGTAGGTCTTTAAAAGAATGACTTTGAATCTATCAAGGTGAAAGGCTTTGTCTGTCTTTCAGCAACTAGAGTCTTTTCCACATGAGCCAAAGGTGACCAGTACAAAACCCCTGATAAAAGAAGAGACTTGGATCTTTCTTCACTTATCCACTGTGGCTTTTGGCATATGGTACTGGCCAGCGGATCAGTGTCCTTACAGACACTCGTACATGCGCAGGGTGCGCTCCAGTTGCTGAACAACCCGTTGGTAGAAGGCTATCTGCTCCCTGAGGTAGGCCTGCATCATGTCTTTGAAGTCCACCTCTCGCCGCTGATGGAAGTGGCTCATCTCTGCCTGGAGGGCAAACCCAACCGTCCGGCAGCGTTTCCTAATTCCGTCTGCCTCATCCTGGTCCATCTTCCCTTCATCACTCATCCGCTGGCTCTCTTTCACCTTGGCAAAGGCACCTGGGTTCAGAAACAAATGTCACAATATTTTAAAAACACAGACTAACAGCATTATTTTATAGTAAATGGCATAACACAAAACTGGTTATGAGCCAAGCTGAAGACCAGTTAAAGGGTCAAAAACAGGTTATCATTTCCTGTTAGTATGTGGGACTGCAGGTTGTTTCACTTTACATCCATAGATATCTATCTGAGTTTTACACTGCAACCCAAATACACACGTATTGGCATGTAGCCATGCAGGATACTGGTTTCATCTCTCAGCCTGTGGTGTATTTCTGCTTCCATCCCAGATCAATGCAGGTGAATTTCACCGATGCTGCTCACGGCAGTGACAAACTATATTTAAAGGTTTAACAGTAAATTCAGGCACTGTTTGCTCTGGCTAATTCGCGGAACATGAAACTTTATGAGACAAATAACCTAAACAAATAAAGCAGGACTCATCTGAATTGCTGGATTCTATTAGTGGTAAATACGATTTTTTTGTTTGTAATTTGGTTGAGTCTTTAATGTCACTGTAAAAGTCAGCATGCACTACATTTAGACAATGCAACATCCCAGTGAGATGTTATGGTGAAGACAACAGATCTATGCAGCAATGCTTCATAAAATGTGTTGTTCGCTCTGCTTTTTATTGCTCATTGGGTGGGTCTGGATTACAGTATCGAGTGCCATATGAAAACAGCTGCAACACTCTTCTATGTCAGTATCTTCTCGGTGTGGCAACACTGTAACTTTTCCTCAAAACTAACAAACTTGAATGCTGCACATTTTATGGGGCTCTACCTATAAACGGGGCACACAATTACTTGTTGTTTCCCTGTATACCAAGCGTCTAGTGGGATGAGGGACAAGTTGTAACCGCATTCGCCCAGACTGCCATGACCTCACTTTCCATGTGCAGAACATGCCAGCCTAATGGTGCGTCGCTGCACCACGTTTCCCTTTAGATTAGCCAGTCTTTCTCAATCTTCTCAATCTCACACAACCTGAGCTTGAAAACGAGGAAGCACATTTGCAGTCAGACACTGTGGAGATAATCAGGCTTGCAGGACTGGTTTGGACAAGCTCAATGCTCCGTGTGCAATAGATCTGTAGCAACGTACAGGTCTTATCCCTCGGCTGTCTCTGTGAGCTCATGCCATGAAGTCTGCGTTTCCAATCTGTTCAACAGAGGAGGTGTGCGGACTAGTTTGTGGTGCTGACCTACATTCATGTAGTCTGTTTTCCACATGAGTGGAGAATGTGTATTACCAGAGAGTATGTCTGTGGGACATTAAGGGAAAATGCCCATGTGCATGTGTTACGGTGGTGGTGGTGTCTAAGGTAGGGAGGGTTCACATTTTTAGATCAGCGAATGCAAAACTGCATTACAAAGAAAGCTTTGCAGCTAAATATAACACAGCACTATAATTTAAAAAAGCCACAAAAAGTACAAATTAGCAAATAAAAAACTGTGGCAGGTACGCTCTGTTTAAAACAACACACAAAATCTCAACACAAAGACAGCATGATGTGTTTGTCCTTGAGACAAAAAGCTGCAAAGGTTGCCTGCTATTCTGGAAGCCAATCCCCCTTTTTTCCCGATAACAAATGGTCTGTGATGCACAATCAGTGGTCTGGAAAAGTCAAGAGATTTGCTTATCTTGCCCGAGCAGACCCACAACCACATGTTTGAAGGCTCACAGAAGAAAGCACGACATGGATATTATTCTGAAGGGGATTGAGACAGGGTAGGAGGTGACAGTGGGAGGAGGGAGCGGAAATAGGGAGGAAAGTGTCACTCTAACCTTTTGCTAAATTGGAAAGGAGCTCGTTATTAGAGATCTGAGTCTCTAATAAATAAAAGGTATGAAGCTTATTGTAAATATAGGGTGTGTCCAAATCCACTTTAACTGCAAAAAAAGGTTGCTATGTGAATTGCCAGGATCAAAAGTCTTTCTGCTAATGAATCAATGGTGTGTTATGGTTTTAATATGCAGTAAACCTGTCAAAGTGCTACGATCCATTCACTTGAAGAAGCAGGTCCGCTTAGACCTTGGTGGACTGAGGCAGGCTGACTTTCCATTATCCAGACTTTTATGACTGAAAAGTATTTGTTGACAGTGTGCGTTGCTTTAGTGCTTTTATACTACTATTGATGGTGGTTTCTTTCAAGCAAAGCCAGCATTACCTCTCTTCACTTCTCTTTGTCTTGGTGACAAATAAGCTGAAAAAAGCAAAACAATGCCGGTTGGCTCTTCAACTATTTTAGCCCATAGCAATGGGCTGTTGTGCTAAATAGAAAAAGAGCCTTTTTTTAATAGCATTCCTTGTTGTTTAGAATGAACTGAGGTCACACTGGTGTATTTCCCAACCAAAAACATGAGGTAGCTATTATTTACATTAAACTAAACAATCATGTCATTTAAATTCAAAATATCATCCTACAGAAATGTTTAGGGGTTCAGTGGAATAAAATCTCCAGTTATGAAAAAACCCCAGCTTCACAGTCCTCTGGAGGTGCGCATGAGGAGTGAAACGCATCTGGGCTAATAAGCAAAAGCATAGCAACCAGTAAGAAATGACTTCACCACTGCAGTGCAAACCACAAAAACACCCACATTTTTCCTTCAGCAGTTGGTACAGGGCTAAATTTCTCTGCAGCAATGTAAAAAGGAAAAATAATTACGGCATGACATTTTCAAATCCAAGATAAAGTGCAACAGTTTGACGAAGCAACATACTGAAACAGCCATTACTCATGTCATGTCTTGTATTCTCATTGTGAATACAAGTTATAATATTTCAACATTTAATTTTTACTGTAACTATTGACGACGCATGCATTTGCAAATGTGCACACAGGATACACACACACACACACACAGTGTAGGGGCTGACGTCTGTGTCAAGCTGCGCAGTGAAGTGAGACATTTGTTTACTGATGATCTCTCAAAAATGCAACACAGCTAATAGTCGTTCCTCCATTTTGGACTCACCAGATCCAGGTGAATATGGACATGAAGTGGACATGAAGTTTAGTGTGTGTGTGTGTGTGTGTGTGTGTGTGTGCGTGTGTGTGTGTGTGTGTGTGTGCGTGTGTGCGTGCGTGTGTGTGTGTGTGTGTGTGTGTGTGTGGAGAGAAATGAAGGAAAAGTAAAGAAAAAGCAAGCACAAGACCTAAAAATAGGAGAGGGAAGCTTTGAGGGAAGAGTCAATTTGCGACAGGAAGAAAAACTGAGGCTCAGTTTCAAGAATCTCTGACAGGGTCAAGAGGACTTTACAATATCTGCCAGTGTTTAAAGTGGGACTTAAAAGCCTCTAGGATACACAAACATGAAAACCTCCCATTGCTGAGCATGCTAACAGTAACAGTGTTTAGAGCAGCCAATCAGATACACAGATAAAAACAGCTGGAGTTTATGTCCTAAGCTAGAATGAGTTCCCTATCTATTTTAGCCACCTCAAATAGCTGTGTCCATTTGTCCTCTGCCCTACATTTTCACTCTCTCATTCTTAATTACTTCAGGGATGGGGAATGTTCAAAACACAACCATCCACTGCTGCACCGGGAATTTCCAGAAATGTTCAATCTGTGATGGCTCCATCCTCTCCGGAGCTCCTCCACTGTTTTTCTGACCATGACTCCAACTGTTGCACTCGCGGAAATAAGACGTGAACATTTCTCAATGTTCCAAAGTTCCGATTAAGTCTCTTAATTGAAGCCAGTCAGAGACAGAGATGTTAAACAGATGTTCTTTTTTTTTTGAATGTGTATGAAGAATCTGACCTAAAACTAATACCTCTATACTCATACACTTACACAGATGGGTTTATAAAGTCACAGTGGTGACACATTGCCATCATGAGGTATCAGTTTACTTGAGTTGTATGTGCTAAGCAGTGATCGCTAAGGTTATGTATAATTCATTACTAATAGCCTAGTATCCCTGTGTTTATCCCCGGGTTCCTCTGCAACGGTTATTTCATCTCTCTTCAGCTCCGGTTTACGACTATTAAAATAAAAACAGCTGCTGTAAAAGTTCACAGTTGGTAAAGGTATTGATTTCCAACTGACAAAGTGAAGACATTGCAATATAAGTTGATTCAGTGCATGAGAACTTTTAAAAAATAGATTTAAAACAAAAAGTAAATATTTCATATAATTTATTATGAATTTGGCTGAAGGGGATAAGACCTATGAGGATATGAAATCTGCCCAGGTCTCTGTTCTGCTCTTTGTTAGTTTTAACAGTGTCAGCTCTTTGAATGTGGAACAGAGTTATTGTGTAATGAATAGTGTTACTTGAGAGGCAGCACAGATTTAAAAAAATGACATCATGTCCAACATCAACTGGCAAATCCAAACACTAAATAAAATTCTTGGTACAATGACAAGATACTTTTGTGACAGCTTAGTAATGTTCACATAACAACAGGAGTCAATGAGAGACCAGAGAATGCATTGCTAACAATACAAGACTTTCCTCTGAGAGATAGGGCATCTCCATGCCAACCACAAGCATCTTGTCAGTGTTACCATGACAACATCTACAGCTGGTAGACACACAGAGACTTTCTGACAAAAGTCATTTCTGTCACTGGAAGACAGTGAAACAAAGACGCCCGTGCACCGTGCAATGAAAGGTAACATTTAACTACGTGGATAGGCTATGCTGCTGCTTTTTAATATTTACTTCCTCATTTCTTTTGTTTATTTTTCCCTTAAATGACATCAAATGTGTGGTTTTCCAGGGGGCGGCCACAGTGGTGAAACAGAGTTCTTGGAGACATCTGTAATCTCCCTCAGTGTGAAACAGCAGAGCATTTGGCCAGCAGAGACAGGAATGCAGAAGCATTGGAAAGACAGTGTGTGTAAAGTCGAGGGCCTGGCCTTTGTCAAGATTTATGAGTAGGCAAACAGAAAAAAAAAGGTTAAAGCTTCAAAGTCACCACCCTCAGCAAAGGGGACTATGGCCAATACAACATTAAATCAGCATTCAAAGGTCACTGCACAGTCTGATAACCTAAGTGTGGCTTCATTAGGCTGGTTATACACATTTCAGTTCATGTACCTGTTAAAAATGACACCTATCACTGTTTGTATGACATTAAAAAATAAAAACACACCATGTGCAATATTGAGGACTGCAGAGAAAAAGAAAACACAAAGAGACATCTGTGTGTATCCAGGCAACGTCCCAAAAATGTAACTCTCTAATCGGTGCAAATACGACACAAACATTTTCCTCTGATCTGCTAACAACATTATCTTTTCCTTAAAGCTGATTCTACATGTGGTTTTGTATTGTGCTGCCATATGAGGGACAACTCATGTCTTGTCCACATTAAAGTCTGGCTGGCGTGCTGGACGTATCCCAGGGGACATGGCTCATTGTTAAACTGAATAATGCTCTGGTGCAGATCACGGATGGGTTTTATCCCTCTGTCAGCAACAGCTAAAGGGCCATAAAGACAAGCATTGCAATTTTTATATCATGAAAGAGAGTCAAGACAAAAGGAGAAGAGATCGAGTCTGGTGCATCAGATGTAGAAAAAGACCGTCAGATGCAGCACAGAGCAATTGTCCCAACAAAACTAACCAACTCATGAGTTCAGATTTACTTTAATGCAGAAATTCATACACTTAACTATTTTTGTTTTGTGCACAGGATTTCAACCAGCAGTGCTTTGCTTTCCTCAGCATGTCACTGTGGGGACACAGGTGATGCTGATCTAAGCTGAACGCCTCAGGTTTCTGTGATCAGCCTGATACACACACCATGGGGAGGACTGGTTTCACTGTATTGTATTCCCTTTTGTGGTGGTTTTGTCTTTTAGTCATTTGTTGCCAGGTACAAAAACCTACAGAACGCGATATGCGATCTGCTGCCAACGAATCCTTGTGTCCAGATGAAGCTCATTTAATATCTGATTAATTCCACACCAGCAATTCTAACATTATAATTAACTAAACTAACTGAAATAAGTACTGTCGATTCACAATGTCTCTTACAGTATGATCCATTCACACTACCGCTGGAGCCAGCAGTGCTCACATCCGCCTGTTATTCAAAAGCCTCAGAGGGGTCAGTGTAATTGACCCTTTGGGTTTTTATTCAAATTACATCAAGGTGTAAATATGGCAGAGGTTCAAAGTGGATACTAGTCCAACCCCTGGACCAGATTGCATTAACTTCCTTTATTGAAACCAGGCAAGCAGCCCAGACACACGCGCATCTGATACGGACGTCTTTACATGGATACAGGAGGGGAAAGATAAAACGGAGCAAACAGATGTTGAAAGTATGAGGAAACGGTTTTGTAGCGCACTGATGCTGTCGATTGAGCAACAGCAGAGGCCGGCGCGAAATCTGTCCAACAAACGCTAACACCGAAAAAAACGGAGGAAAAAAAGATTTATGGAACACACCCTGACATTTTTCTGACGTTACCCAAAACCTTCTCTTCCCTACAGCAGTTTGATCAAGGCCACATGCAATCACTGCCCACCGCCGCATCTTGGAGACGGTTAAACATTCCTGCAGATCACAGGATATATAAAAAAAAACATTGTCTATAGACCTCAGCGATAGGCAAAGTCTGACAGGGAAAAAAAGCAATGAAGAGCTGAGGAGGAGGAGGAGAAGGAGGAGGACACCGGAAGAGGTCGACCTCAGTTCTGCGTGTTGTGAGTGTTGCTACAGCTGTATCTGCTTCAGCTGAACATGAGTCACATCAAGGAGAGTTTTCAGGACCGGCAGGGATAAACAACAGAGAAAAGGTCTCTGCCTGAACAAAAACACAACCACCACACAACCTCCTCGTGTTCACTATAAACCATAAATATTATGGTGTATAATTCCATTTATAACAAATAATTTTTTCTTACATGTCACTTTATTTTGGTTTACACAAACCTGATATAATCTGTCAATTAGTAATGCTTTAGAGGTGCTAGCAGGCAGAATTTGTTAGCTTTGGATGGACAAATGCTAGCTGTTTCAGCTTACCTACACTAATAATGCTAAGCTAAGACAGTTAGCTTAGCATTCAGATTTGGTATGCTTGTAATGCCAATCTCGTCAAAAGGTAATAAGGAACTTTTTAATTAAAGAATAAGTAAACAAAACAGCGTTGAGTAGGAATAAGTTAATACATTGAAACTAATTAAACTTGGTAAGAGCCACCTAAATTGACTTTTTTCTAGCTTGGCCCTTTTAGCTTGGCCCTTGTCCCATATGCTAACATGAAGTATGTGGGTGTTATGACCATCATATAGCAAGCCACCAGACAGAAATGTTTTGGTTTCACTTTTGGTAGTTGTCATGTCATCCATATTGTATTTCATAAAGAGTCACTTTAGTATATAAAACCCTAAGCTCAAGCTTGACTTGCCTAATAAGCCAAGTAAATATTTGAACTTAATATACCCACGTCCATAACTGTTCACTTGAGTTATTCCAATATAATGAAGGTAAATGAAATTTTCCCTGCGCCAGTTATCTCACAACCTCTGCATGTGACTAACTGAACTATCTACATGACCTGACCCCCCAGGGCTTATTACTTGTATTGATATTTCATTATTTGAGGGCCTGACCCTTTAATATAATTCAGATGGCTTTGTTTTTTGTCCTTTATGCCTCCAACGTAAACGTCATTGAACTGGATCACAAATGAACTCTGTCGCAATGAGTGCAATTCCTCACTGGCAGCTGGCCTTTCCTTCTTCCTGAACTAATGCCAATCAGCTGATATGGTTACTACTTTGCCAGCTGACACGTATGACTAATATGTCAGTGTTGAGACTACCTCAAATAACGCTAACAGCACATAAAGCTGGACCTGTAGAGGACGTAGTATATAATACTGTATATCACCATGTGGTTTATTAAAGTCAGGTATCACTGTATATACCAAAAATACTGCTGAAACAACAAAAAATACAAAAAAGGAACAAGGTCAGAAAGTGTAAAACATCCTGGAAACAAACCGCAGTCCTTACCACTCCCTGACTGGCATCATGGCTACTGGGTGAAAATAACACTGCCACTCTTGCCTCATTTTCTCTCATCAAATTTTCACCAGAAAGAGAAGTCTGAAGTCAACAACAACAAACACCCAATTTTAAATGTAATATTAATGTCAGTTTTGTTAAAGATCTCTGTAGGAAAATAGTTGGATAACACGTAACCTTTAATGACAGCCTACCTTAACACACTCTATACCTGACCCTGATAGACACTGATATGATTTTCTATTGGTGTATGTACAATGACTATATCATTACTTATTTAATTTATTTTAGAACATGATCATTATAGGGTTAAGTAGAGACCCGAGACAAGTGATGAAGAAATGATTTGTTCCATACTCCACCCTCTCCTCACAGACATGTTTGCACAGGTTATCAGACTCTATCGTTATGAAAGTATTTGTTGCAATGTGTGTGTGTATGTGTAGGTGGGGTTAGAGGAGGTGGTGCACACAGCCTCAGGAGATTCACTCTGACCTAATATTTATTGCACACTGACACGTAAAGCATACCCACAGTATTTTTTTATATTTGGGATAAAATGGTGTGTGTGTGCATATGTGAGTTTGTGGAGACACGCAGGGAGATGCTGGAAGTAAAAACCGACCTAATCTGTCATTCAGAACAAAATAAGTAGCACAGACTGAGAAACAAAATGTAGCCTAGTCTGATCCCATTAGCACACACTTTGTGTATTATTCTTCACACGTGCTGAAGTTTTGCAACACTTCCCCAATGTAGTTGCTGCTTGTCTAAATCCTAGGATGCTGCAACGCAATGCAGGATAATCAGAAACACAGTGATAATCATCCAGTATTTGAGGGATCTTCTTCCTTCAACAGACACATATCATTTTAATGAAGTCTACTTGATATCAAATCAAAAAATGCCATGGTGTTGCCAAATGGTTGGAAGGACAAGAAGTTATAACTAAATTTTAATCGAGAGCTGATCCCAGAATTTGTGTTATAATTTGAATGTACCTGCAGGTATGAAAAATACGTGCGAGGCTGGCAATATGTCTAAACATCTGTGGTGTTTGTTGATGTAACCTTTTTTTAACCATTTTTACATTTCTGCACTTCCTCTTGATCAAGTTTGCATGCAAACCAAAAAAGGAAACACAATGATACTCATTGTCGAGGTCATTACCTTTCTGCAGATGAATAATATCAGGGAAGTTGGCAAGCAGGCCTTGATAGAGTGACAGCTTGTCCAGCATTTGGAAGAGGTCATACTTAGGTTGCTCTGCAAACATCTCTCCAATGTTCTCATAGGTGCGGCCTGTATGCGAGATGGCATTGTTGAGGGACTCTGAGCTGTGGGGAGGGTCCAGCATGAATGCCTGGCTGATCGACTGGAAGGAATTTCCCAGTCGCTGGAACTCCTTCCTGAACCCACCCAGGTGTTTACGCACCAGCTCTGAGGCAACATGTGTGAGCTGCATCACACTGTCATCCATTTTTTTAGCAAAGGCCTTGAAGGAGTCGACCCGCTCCTCTACATCTTGAAGGTCCTGGTGCTCTTTGGGGATCTGGAGGGTCAGCATGAAGTGGGCGCCCACCATCTCGTCCTTCTCTGCTCGCCTCTTTCCCAGCTTCCACTGCTTGTCATCAGCACACATTAGAAAGTGCTCAAATCCTTCATACTGAGAGAGCACTGGGTGACTGGTCATGTGGTTCATCCACAGAATCAGTCGTCTCTTACGCTTCTCAATGAAGTCTTCTTCAAATCGCCCTGTTGCCTGCTTCTCAGGCAGGTGAGGAACAGAAATCACAGTGAACTTGTGCAGTAAGCGGTTGTACAGCCAGTCAAAGTGTTTGTATCGTCTGTAGACAGGACGCCCTGTGTGACTCGGCGTGACCCGGTACGAAATGTAGGTCTTGATGCCCTTGAACTTTGTCTGTTTTGTGGGGTCCTCAATAGAGCAGGAGAAGGGCTGTGGGTTTGCGTTCCATCGGGGCCCCGCAGGAGCCATCTCAATGGTGTAGGATTCAGCTATCTTTGCCATCATGGGCACATCACCAAGAACAAACGCTTCCACCCCTGAGCGGACAAAGCTGGAAAATCGATTCAAGTTCCTGCCCACCATACTGCCTTTCCTCGAGCTGGAGATGCTGTCCTGTCTCTCCATGTGTGGTTTGGCCCGGTAGTGCACATTAGGGTTGTTGGACAGTGGACTCTGATGGGCGTGTCCATTGGCCCCTGGGCTCCTACTATAGTCAGCGTCCTCCACCACTGTGGACCCGTCGTCCCAATCATCCCAGTCATCCTCATCATCATCATCATAGGGCTGCTGCAAACGAGGAGGGGTGATTGGAATTGTGGGGAAATAGGAGGAGTCCTTTCCTAAAGAGCCTGCCGGGCTGATGGAGCAGTCAGTCACATTGGAGTTTGAGCGAGTGCGAATAATTTCCACATAAGACGCTGGGAAGAGACCCCTCTCCCCTCGGCTGTTCTCCCCCTGAAACCAGCCGTCCACTGAATTCTCGTCAAAGATGACCAGCTCCTCGTTCTCCTGGATGCTGATCTCCTCCTTGTTTTCACTTAGAAACGTGTAGATGGCTTTGGCTTTCACTGACATCTTGATACTCAAACAGGTCCTAAAGCAGAAAACTACATGCACATAGTGCCTAGATTATATTAATGCTACTGCTACTGTCTTAATGCATGCTGCATTGGAAACAAATGACACTAGCACACTGTAATATTAAAACGCATCTCAGATTACATGGCAGCTGTTGGATCAGGTGTGCAACACCACCTGATGACCTACATGTAAATTTAATGAACTGATTATTATTAAGAAACACAGAGAGAGTAAACACTTGGATCTATTACTTCACTCTGCCCGCCCCCCCACCCCCCAAAAAGTCTAAACTATACCTATTGTGACCACTAGCATCCTCCAGCCCACTGAGGCTGCGGCTCTATTGTCTTATTGTCTGCGATGCTTAAAGCTCCAACAACAACATCAGGCTACAAAGTCTCTATGACACATGAACTCCCTCATAACACAAAGATAGAGAGTCTCTACCTCATTTCACATCACCGGCTCAACAGGTTCAAAACAACACGGTTTCACCGAGGAGCTCCTCCACAGGCAGCGGCCGTGCGTTAACCCCCCACAGACTGGACCGAAGAGTCGCCTCGTTCACTTATCGGACACTTGCTTTCTCATTCCGGAGCCTAGAAAAGATCCAGGATGAACACATCACCAGGACGAAGTGGCCCGGCGTGAGGCAAACCAGCGCGATGTGTAACGTAATCCCTGTGCATTGTGATCCCGCTCCGCATTCCCCCACACTCAAACTTCATGCCTTTCCCCTGTAAACAGGTTCCTGCGCATCTTCACTCGATCCACTAAATCTAAACAAACAACCCAGCGATCGGCCCCTACAGGCGGTCAACACACATCCCGGGCCGGGGTCTCCTCTCCAGGTTTACTCCTGTGCGCGCTGCAACAAAGTAACTCTTTCCATGACGTTAGGCTTGAACAATTGAAGGCAAGTTCGCCTCTTTTTTTTTTTTTCGTCAGACCCTTTATAGTCTCCAGAGAGGAAGAAGTTGGTCCAATAGCGCCCCCGACAGGAGACACACAGTACGAGCACACAACAAAAGCCTTTGTATCACACAAACAGGGTTATTATCATTGTAGTATTCGTGTAATAGCTATGAAAATTTGCACGGTCATCATAGAGTGCAGTCACAACAGCATCAAATAACAACAATAACACCATCGTATATATATTTTTGGAGAATATTATTCATAAACCTACTACTACTAATAATAATAATAATAATAATATAACATCAATTCATGTAGTGTATTATGTCTGCAATCAAAACTTTGCGTGATCGTGCTAATTTTAAATAATGATCTAAATATATCTCCCACTGCTGCAAACACGTATTTATTTAAAGAAGATATTTAAACAATATTGAATGCTAAGTTTCCTTTGTAAACAACCCTTTAATGTCAAAACGTTCTGTCGTATTTCTAGTGTCAAACAAAGAGAGGCAAGAAGAGTTGTGTAATGTTGTGACAGGTTGTAGTGTGTTGAGGAGAAATGATGGCTCCAGTATTCTCGGAATGTTTCCCTCTTATAAACAACTGCTACGTGAAACTCCGGGATAGTTTGCAGCCGTCATTCGGCCAACGAGATGTTGCCAGCGGCGGGGAGGATGACAGCGTGAGGTCTCAGCAGCAGTAGCAGTGGCTATCTTCCCCATGTCCAAGGTACCTGTCCAACTAGCTTATTTATGCTTTATTATCCAGATAAATCGTATGTACAGTGCTGCGTTGGGCCTCTAATATTACGTGGAGCTGGTAGACCTTAACGCAGTGACGTAGAGTTTGTACACGCGGTGTTATCGACTGGTAGGCCCACTAGGTGCTAGCATCTTTAGCATAATGCTAGTTGCTAAAATAAACTGTAATCATGTTATTTAACCCCCAAGAAATCCTGAAAAAATCATGTTAGACGAATGTTTAGACCACCACATGGAGTGCAGTGTTGTCGTCTGGGTGTGTTAGGTCCTAATGTCCGGTCATACACGTTATATTGTCTTTGTAAAACAACATTTAGATCAGTGTGGAAGCTGGGGTACACCTACTTCTGCAATCAAAAATAAAGTTCTGTAATGTATAATGCGTCACTAATGATCAATTTAGAATGCATTAGTTTTAGCTCGGTTTGTCCAGTAAAGTGTGTGCAGCATTACCCAGTGACATACATCCTGATTTGGAAATATTAATTATAGTTACAGTTTGGAAATACTTCCTGTTTTTATTCTCCATCTGGTCACATCACTCTTCCTGCACATCACTTGTCGTTAATATCTAAGATCTTAGATCTTATCTAAGTGATGTTCAAGGCTCTGGGGTAATCTTCCTGTAGCCTCACATTGTGTTTCTTCAGCTAGTTCATAATGTATGTTGGGCTCTGCTTTGGAACATTGTTTTATTATGGAAGCCAGCTTCTATACTGCATGGTGTTCCCTGTATCACCGGCTAATACACAGACTTAAAGTGATTGTTTATGAATTTACCCACAATATAAGCCCTTTTACTCATCTCCATGAAGGAGATGGTCACTCTCAGAGAGGGGGGATTCAGATACAGTAATCATTATGCTAACATAATGATCATATTTCACTGATTTGCAGAGTCCCCATGGATGACCTGACCCAAGCTCTCTCGGCCAGCTTTGCTGTGTCCAAGGAGCCCAACAGTATAGCTGCCCCCCACCCTCGGCTGGCCCAGTACAAGAGCAAGTATAGTGTCCTGGAGCAGAGTGAGAGACGGAGGCGCTACCTTGACCTGCAGAAAACGTAGGTTTAGCGTTTGTCCAGTCCAAACAGTGCAGTGTTTTGATATACAGAAAATATACTTTAATTTCCTCCATTGCCATTTATTTATTTGAGGTGTAAATAAGAGAATTCCCTTTTCTACATAACATAAGCAGATTTTATTGATTTTTAAGTTTTGAAATATTGCATTTACATTTAGTTAACAGTATCCTGAAGGCATTTCTACCATTAGCATTACTATCTGCTTGTGCTGTTTTTAGCTACATACTCGCAGCAAGTAGAAGCGCAAATACGTGTTTTTTAAAATCCATGCTACAGCAAAAATGGTCTGAATTAACCTTTTTTTGTTTGGTTTTTTTGTTTCCTGGCGTAGTAAAAGGTTAAACTACGTCAACCATGCAAGGCGTCTGGCTGATGGGGACTGGACGGAGGCGGACAGTGATGGGGAGGACATGGACAAACAGGAGGACGGGGAAGGGAAGCAAGATGACAAGACAGAGGAAGAAGGGATGGAAATTGAGCGGAGGAAGTTGCCAAAACATTATGCTAACCAGGTCAGTGCTTGATGTATTATGACCACTGTGCGGAGTAACCTGTTTGCTTTTCTTTTTGTTGCATGTTTCATTTTGTCCAGCAGGGGGCACATTAGTTTCTAGATTACGGCCATGCTTTCTGGAATCAGAAGTTAAATTAAATCACATTGGTGCTGAATGGTGACAGATTTTTCATTATTTTTGGACTCAGATGTTGATGAAGATGAAATGCTGAGTTTGTTAATAAGGATCCCTCTCCTCCTTAGCTCATGTTGTCAGAGTGGCTTGTAGACATACCAGCAGAACTGAACACTGAGTGGCTAATGGTGGTCTGTCCTGTGGGGAAAAGATCTCTAATTGTTGCTTCCAAGGTAGGAACCTTTTACCACTTTGTTTCAGTAGTGACAGTAGTGACAATGACTTCCTTATTACATTGACTTCCAATACACCAAAAACAGCAACTAGCAGTGGCAGTAGTAATTGTGTTTTCTGAATGTATTTAAGTGGTCAAACATCACAAAATTTGTTAAATGCAAATGTGACAAATCTTTTTAGATTAATATGTGACCTAAAAGATCAACAGTCAGCTTCAGTGTGAACAAAATGTGTTGCAAAAACCCTTGTGATCATTATTATTTACCATCACACATCTGGAATTTAAGTGGATATTGTGATTTCTCATTTGGTTTAGTTTTTTGTTTTTTTAAATGTATTTTTATGTTTTTCTATGGTAGTTTAAATGTAAAACAAGACCCGCGTTTTTGTTGTATGATATCAGTCTTGTGGTGTATGATTGATGATTCATTCTTATCAGCATGAGATGCAGATGAGTTGTAACTGGTACAACACGCTTGTCCTGTCATGCTGGCCCTGTGGTTTTTCTCTGACAGGACACACAAACGTGTGCTTTACTAGTGCTAATAACACTCCACACCCTGTGATAAACCAGGTTGAGCCATCTATAATATGAGATATCTTTTATTTTCGTGACTCCAACACTCATAATCGTTAGGGTAAAGTAAATGCACATATGTATCTCCAATAATTCAGGAGTATTGCCCTCATAAGTGGGACTGAACGCTGACAATTCACTTACTGATCAACCAATCATTTTAGCTCCAGTAGAGATACAATTATTTTGTTGTGCTATTTTACTAAATATTGTAGAATTCTATTGATATTGATAAGTCAATTATAATTAACAAGCTAATAACTGCATACTACAGTATATATTGCGTAATAGTGCAACATAGTTCATGCCACAGAACATTAGACATATGGACATATACATACAGTATGTGCCGTAATGGCCCCAATGCCATATTGGTATTCAGTTGTGATGTCAATAGAAAAGCCATAGAAGAAATAAAAATATTCACAGTAGCAAAACATAGCAGAAGACATATAAAACTTTGGGTGGGGACTAGCTAACAATGTGGTAGCCATGGTCTCTTTCCTCATGTAACATCTCTGTTCTTGACTTTTTCTGAAGGGTTCCACTGCAGCGTACACTAAAAGCGGCTTCTGCGTGAACCGTTTCCCCTCCCTGCTGCCTGGAGGCAACCGACACAACTCCTCCATGGGAAAAGGTAGGTGGGCTAGTTATCAATAAGAACTAAGATACATACAATGATGAAAAGACATTTCAATTGGATGAAAGTGTGAAGTGTGTTTTAGTGAAAAGCTGAGAACCAGCAAAAAATACCCAGAGAAGAGTTGATACTGGCACCATTATACTTTGTCTCACAGAACTGATTTTGGTTGTTGTTGTCATTCAATTCTCCTAGTTGTTATTTGGATATCTGGCAGGATCGAAATATGATGTGCTCAACCACTACTGGTTTAGATCAGTGATCCTGCTGATATCTTGAACTGTTTTGTGCTGTGAAGTAATAAAAGTTCCCCCACTGCTTTTTATTTATTCACCACAAAGAAGTTTTACACATGTGTATTCTGTACATCTATAAACTGGCCTTTATGTTCATTCCATGCAGACTACACAATCTTGGACTGCATTTACAGCGAAGTGGACAGAACGTACTACATCCTGGACGTCATGTGCTGGAGAGGCCACCCGGTGTATGACTGTCCGGTAAGACTGACTTCTAATCCTCCAGCAGTGCAGGAATGCTTGTCTAATTGCTTAAGTAGCATGATCTGGGCCCCAGATGTGCATTTGTCCACATTGCCCATCTCATTGGATAGGATTTGAAGTAGGAGTTTTTGTTTACAGTGCTTGTTTTTCTCATCAACAGACTGATTTCCGTTTCTACTGGCTTCAGTCCAAAGTCCAGGAGACAGGCGGCCTATCAGAGATCACCAAACGCAACCCTGTAAGCACCATAGTCCTGTGTAGAAAGACAGGAATAGTCTTTCCACTTCATGCCCCATTTTCCTTCCTTCCTACATTTCTGTCATTAATGTTGTTGTTTGACACACTGTAATATGTTTATTTAAACTTTAGTTTTCAAAGTTTTGTGTTTTGTTGTATTCAATAATTTGCTGCCAAAAACTAAAACCTCCTCATGGAAAAATAAACACATTACTGGCTTGGGGACTAATTATAAACGGAAATGATTATTGCACACATCTTTTACCTTTGTTTGTGTAGCTCTGTACAGTAAAGGCTAAAACAGACTCGATATTTTATGGCATTTAAAAAGAAGCTAAATTGTATTGATAATTTAACTTGGTGTTTTGTTTGGTTCAACAGTTCCGGTTTGTGAGCCTCCAATACACAGACTGCACAGCGGAGTCAATTCAGAAAGCCCTGGCAGCTGAGTACAGCTTCAGCGTAAGTACACCTCACTCGTCTGTGGAGTCAGACAAGTGCTACAGTGCTATATGCAATTATATGTAATGTTTAATGTAATGTTTCCACTTATCATTGTGTCTACATTTTGTCTGTACGAAAGACAAACAGAAATATTTTTTTTGATTCTTATCCGGCTACATCTAATTCTGAATTTTCTGCTGTAGGTGGACGGTCTCCTGTTCTACCATCGAGAGACCCACTACACTCCTGGGAGTACCCCTCTAGTTGGCTGGCTTCGCCCCTACATGGTCACTGACATCTTGGGTATAGCGGTTCCTGTTGGACCCCTCACCACAAAGCCTGAGTATGCCAGCCACCAGCTGCAGCAGATCATGGAGCATAAAAAAACATCCAGTGAAGTACGCCCGGCCAACAGGAGTGGAGGCTACGAGTTAGAGTATCTGTCCACACCAAACCAAGACAGTGCAGACTCTCAGAACTCTCTGAAACAAACGCTAGTAAGAGAGGCAAACATGGAGATCTGAGTAGGAGGCTTATCAAGATGCAAATTGCTAACGCTGTATTTCACATTAGTGTTGGCCCACATATGTCTCTTCGGAATGTCTCTTGAATGGTTCTTTAGATCTGACCAATTGCAAAGCATGGCTAATTCTAACCCACCACTGCTCACAACACCAGAGCGCAGATTAGCAGAGCTGAGCTGTATATGTCTCTGTTTATTTTTGCTGTAAACATTTACATCTTACCTTTTACCTGTTGCCGGACATGGATATAACTAATTTCCTTGAGAATAGTAGCCACCTCACAGTGTCACAGTGTCTGTTCTGCAGATCTGTGTCATAGCACCACAGATGGTTGCATGTGATCAAAAAAGACAAAAGGGTGCAGCAGTCAAAGTTGTGATTGCTGTTTTGCTGCTCTTCACTTTCTGAAGTTAAAACACATCTCACATATAGAACATCACCAAATCCTTATGAGCAGAATTAGTCTATAGGGAATCGAGAGTTGAGAATTCACTGTGTTGTGGATTGTGTAATGTTGCCAACTGATCAGACCCATTGATGTGTGATCACGCTGCAGAGAAGGAGAGGATAGGATTTTACAATTTAGTACGTTTAAAATTGTGTTTTTAAAATGTATGTTTCTAAATAAAAGTTTTTTTAATTCGACTGCATCCTGTTCACTATGTTTTGTCATAATTGGTAAATTTTCTATTTGTGTGCTATGTATATTAGACAATAAGAAAGTTTGGTTACACAAATAGAATTGAGAACTTTGACCTATTGTTTACCTAATTGTACATCCTCTGTAAGTACCTGATGTTCCTTTATAAGATATAAGATATGACTCATACTGCTGTTACCATCGCTCATCATCAGAATTCATGAGCACCTCTTCTGCTTTGCCCTGAGCTCACTGTGCCGTTTGCGTAACAGAGCTGGGCGGAAATTGTGAAGAGGAAAAGATGTGCGGGTTGTCTAGCAGGTTGCAAACTTTGTTACAGTGACCTGTGCCAAGATTTCCTGTGAAAAAGTACGCCTATGATTGCCTCAGGTTACAAGATCTTTGTTATATGTAGTTTACAATATCTTAGGAAGGGAGGTGACCTGATTTTCCTTTTCCTTTTGTTTTCCTGCTTTGGAGAAATTGTAGTTTCAAAGTTGAATTGTTTCTGGTATTGCAAATGAATACTTTAAATGGAGTTGAGGTGCCTTTTGACAGCTTCAGCTGTTGGTCACCCTCTGTGATTTGGACTCAGACATCACAAAAATGATTGAATAATAGTCATAAAACTGCAAATCTCTCAAGCATCTACAAAGCTTTAAATTATAAATTTATAGAACTTTTATTAGTACAGAGTCTATATTATTTGAGTCTCCTCGATAGGACTCAAATTATTAAAGATTTTGATGGTCCTCAGATGATGTCATCCATCCATCCACTTTCTACCACTTATCTTTCTCAGGGTCACGGGGGGAGCTGGAGCCATCCCAGCTGACTTTGGGCGAGTGGCAGGGTACACCCTGGTCAGGTCGCCAGCCTATCACAGGACCAACAAAGAACATTACATCATAGAACATTCACACCTATGGACAATTTAGTTTCTCCAGTTTTGGTTAACAAGTAGGCCTAAATAACAAGGAATGCTTGATGTCTCACGATCATTGCCATTGTGACCATCGTACATGCTGAACTCAGCATCAGCTCAAAACAGAGAACGGTCATAGCTTTTGTTTTAATTTCAGAAAATGTTGTAACCCTTTACGATTGCATGGTTTTTTTTTAGAAACATCAAACAGCAGTCGGATGACATGTACATTTTTATGACCTTTATACTGAGAGAACAAAGCTTATCTTTCTCCTACCTGTGCTTTGCAGTGGTAGTGCTATTACAATCACCACCTACACGGAAAATCATCTGGTGAGGATAACATGTTTGGTACCTTTCTGTGGGGATAATTACAAATCATTGTGGTAACGCTGGAGATTACTGACAGAGATGAAGAAAGATGCTCAATGCAGCAGAGGAAAACTGTACCACACTAATTAACTGGACATGAAATAAGAACTGGAAAGCATCAAACATATTTCAAATGAAGCCTACCATCAGGTATCAATAGAATATATAATAATAGTTGCTTATTTTAATGGGTAATTTCTGAAAGAGTTAAAGCAGAATACGCAGTTTTAGGATTCGTTACCCATGATGTCGTTGCATCTCGTCAACATTTGTTCAAACAGTCTGTATATGAAATTAGTATCAGTGCGGCTCTGAGCGGTGATTTCATAATGTGGCATTTCAGAGCAACGTATTTGATAAATGCTGTTCATTGAGAGCAGTCGTTGTGTATTTGCTCTCACATTCAGTCACCTCTCACACAAGGGGTCTGTCGAATAGAGTGCAGCGAGGCATGTGGTTTCTACAAGAATTCTGCTATTAGTCAGCAGCACGGATCGCTTTCCAGGAACTGAGCACATGTCAGTCGCCTGTTAACACTTTTCACAGAGCTTCTCTCCCACACAGCCTCACACATACAATGTTGTTTATTTCAGGGCTTTGTGATCACTGTCATAAAACTCGTCACAAGACTTCTTGGGAGCAGAGCAGATTTGTGCTTCGTTTGAACGTTGGTCGCTTTAAGTTCCTGGTATTAATTTTTCAAAAAAAAAAAAGTACGTAAGATGCATGATGGTTTGTGAGTCTGCACAAAAACTGCAGGTCAGATCCAAATCTCCGGAGATCCTGCACCCGCCAACTCAAACAACTTCTTTACAATGAATAACATTATAGTCACATTGCTGACATTATTTCATCTCCCAAAGGTCACTTTGAGATTTTTATTCTCTGGCGTCATACTGGTCATCATGTGGGCAGGACAAATGTTTACCAATCATCTGTTCCCAAATGGCATGATGTCTGCCGGTTCCACAGGAAGTCTATTGTTGTCCACCCCCTTTTCCCCTTGGGTTTTAAGTCAGATTTTCTCACGCCTCATTATTTACAGTTCACCTATTGTGGGATCTTGTTTTTGGGTACAAAAAAGCATAAACAGCATGTGGATGCACCTATAAATAACCTCCCCTTAAAAAAACACCACTTAAAGTCAGAGAAAGTTGTTAAATGGCGGCTGGCAAATGACCTTTATGGTGCATTACCACCAAAAAAACATAACATTAAGTTGCATTACAACACATTACAACATCTCTTGCTCTGCGTTGCACCACAGTATTTTTAGGAACGCATCAAGGTAACCCATCAATGATCTTGCAGGAAATGCAATCTCCCAAAACATATCAGAAGCTCTGAAATCTATCAGAAGCTGATGATAGTCCTAGGGAGACCTGTGTGTCTATCGGTGGGTCATATTACAACAACTTTATCATTCTGCTGGGTATTTTCTGTTTCCTATGATGTCATGCAGTTCCTGTAAAGTGTGCTGGATGTAGCCAGGGGGATGCATGACTCGGGAGTTTCATTAATTAAATTGCTATTCCTGCATTCAGCCATAATGGACGCGGCAACTCCCTTTATTAGTAATTTCCTCTCGTTTTATATCATACGGTAATATGTAGCTAGTTTGGGGAGGGCTGTTATGATATATAGACCAATATGAAATATTAATATGTGAACATAAACAGTGTACTTTACCAAAGTTTCCCTCACGACTCTGTTTAAGACATTTAAAAACAAACACGAGTGGATTTTGTGTCCACGCTTTGTGTTTGGATGTGAGTGGACAGCTGCCTGCTGTGTGCTTCACATTCATATCATACAGAGCCAACACTCAAACTGCATCAGTTTCCTTGGATTCAATCACAAACAGGACTATTTCTCTCTTTTACTGTGATTAGAAGCTGTCAGTGTCACATGTTGCCTCAACTCCATGTCTGAACGTGTTTTTTTTTTTAGATTTGGGTTTTTGTGCCGATGAGTCTGGTCACAGACTTCCTGCACATCTTGTACATCTCCACATCTTGTAGGCCCGCACGCGCGCGCACACACAGAGAGAGAGAGAGAGAGAGAGAGGGAGAGAGAGAGAGGAGTGACACTCAAAATGGTGATTTTCCTGTTTGGTTTCCTTTTTTTTATGAATGAAGGCGGAGGTCGACGAGCTGTTGGCAGGTTCTGGTGTTTACCACCAGGGGGTGGAGCAACTCGCAGAGCGGAGAGGAGAGAGAGGAGAGAGAGAGATCTGCCTCTCGGGCAACATAAAGGCGACGATCAGCACAGGAAACTAACTAATCAACGTGTCGGAGGAGTCGGGGATCAGCTGCTGTCCTGAGATCAGTGCGGGGATCGGATCACGATCTGAAGGCTCGACCTCTTCACCCCCTCCTACTTCTCTCTCTCTCTCTTTCTCTCTCTCTCTCTCTCTCTCTCTGTGTTCTCGGTGAAATCCGACACAGCCAGCGGCGTCTCCTCTCTCCTCCTCTCCGGTGTGGATGGCACGTCCAGGCTGATTGTCCTGCGTGTTTCAGCCACACGGTTTAACACGCGCGTGAGGAGTCTCTCTCTCTCTCTCTCTCTCTCTCTCTCTCCCTCGTATGTCTCGGGGCCCGAGGGACACGCCGTGAAGCCCTGCCCCGGTGCCTCTCAGCGGGGGACAGACGCAGTCATCTGGCCGCTGGATGAGAAGGAGGCGCATTGGCGAAGGTGATCGGAGACATGGCAGCTGCCCTGTCAGCAGATGAGGAGCAGGTAGGCCTCGTCTGTCTGTCTGTCTCTCTGTACGCGGTGCCGCGCGCTCCCCCCTTCCGCCCCCCCAGTTGGCCGCGCTCTACCTGCGGATAGTTCCGGCCGCGTGCGTGCGGTGCGCAATGGTGGCTCTGTTGCGAAACGGCCCCTAGTGAGGAGCGGAAATTTCGCATGAATTTGCGGCGCCGTTGCATCATCGCGGTTGGTTCGTCTCCGCCGGGAGACGGGCCTTCAGCAGCCCGTGCAGATGTAGTAGGAGCTCAGCGTGCAGGATCAGCTGCGATCCGCTCCTCGGTTCCTTATGGTGGCTCATTCAGCCTGTGCAGCAGAAGTGGCTGGTGATAGTGTGGTTTAAACCCCAGTCTCCTCTCAGTGCTACCCATCATGTTCACACATCAAAACAACGCGAGAGGAAAGGTATTTCCCCCACTGTGTGTTGTCTTCTTTCTGTCTTCTGCTGATGTTGTTGTTTTAGCAGGACCTAACTGAGGCTGAGCCCCGTCTGCACAGCCAGTAGTGGTAAACACTATGTTGTGTTCCTGCCTTTGGTTCCAAAAGCAGATTGAGAACAATGTGAAAGTCATGTCCAGTATTGATTTCATAGCATTTGTAAAACAGCCCAGTCATGGCACCACTGAGCCACATATTGTTTGCATGCTCCAGGCTGATGGAGAATGAATGGAGTTGATTTATAAAAAGCATAACTAGCTAGCTGCTGGTTCAGATTGAAAGAGATTGAAATAAGGTCAAGTTAATATGTTTCTGAGTTGAATAAACTTGAATAAATCCCATCTTTATGAAGTTCTTTTGGAAACATGTCCATTGGACTTGCCTGCATTGTAAAAAAAATTGCCATTCAGCTGTCTCAGGCTTCTGGACTCCACTGTATGGTATGATGTACGTCATCAAGTTGAATCACTACTTCTCCAAAGTGCTTCTCCAAACAAAAAGTGAATATTATATGCTTTTTGGGGTGAGGCTGTGTTACAGGCCTGATGTACTGTATAACACTATGGTTGTTTTCGGCAGCTCATGTGAAGTGCAGCATTATGTTGTCTTGGTTGGTAGTTCAATTATAGCCAGAGTTAAACCAGCGGTTGTATTAATGGTAAAGATCATGAGAAATCCAACATGAGTAAGCAATAACACATTGGCCATTTCACTCTGAACAGAAAACAGTCGCAGTGAGGGGGTGTAATCATCAATGAATGCTTTTTCGACTCATTGTCTTTGGTTCTGCTTGTGTCTCCTCTTCCCACTGACTCCTCACATCATCTGGTCAGCAGAAAGCCTTATCTGGCTACTCCATTTCCTGTGTGAGCCCGGGCCCCCACAAGGGTACCGGACGCCCTTATTACATCCACAGCCATGGGGGGGAGCGGTGTTTGGGTTGTGGTTGTGTGTGTGTGTGTGTGTGTGTGTGTGTGTGTGTGTGTGGCTGGCTCTTTTGGAAGTGTACATGGGTGTAGTGGAACTTCATTCTAAAGGCAGCTGTTAAAAGCATTTCCACGAGGCTCGAGGGGGGGAGGGGGAGTTTATGAGTTACAGAGTGTGTGTGTGTGTGCGCGCATATGTGTGTGCCTGTTTGTATCATGTGCTCTGGAGAAAATGTGTGTGTGTGTGTTTTCTACTCCCAGGAAGCAGCAGAGTGAGAGAAAGTGGGAAATAGGGAGAGAGTGACGTTGCTGACTTCCTGTTTTGGTATTGACTTGTGCCCAGTGGGAATCACTGAGGTGAAGTGCAGCCGCTTGGCAACAGCAGACCCACAATGTCAAGGACAGTGATGAATGAAGTTAACAATAAAAATAGTACAGAAAAATCAATTAGCCATGTCTGTAGCATCAAGGTGTCAAAGTGACTCCAGTCACCCGCCACAATTTTCCATAACCCTTCAGTAGAATTTCCTCCATCTGAAACATGAAACAATTTCCATCTACAGTGTGACTCGTTCTGCCGGAAATGTTCACACGACAGACGTCATTTCAATACTGAGACACAGACTGCTGTAACAAAGTATTATGACGTTGGTAGTTTAAAAAAAAAAAGATCAGATTTAGGTGTGCCAGTAAGTCAGCATGCACAATACCACCATCCTGGCACTGACACATCGACATGAAATGCAGCGGGTCTGAACAGATTCCATCAGGAAGGTCTGAAGAGTTTTATTAGTGGATGGTGATAAGTATAAAACCATGGCAATCAGCATGTGTAGTTTTCTTGAACAGATTTAAAAGTTTATGGATAATCCAGTGACCTAATGTGTTGTTGATATTTTTTTATATTTCAGACATTTTATATAAAAAAACTGGCAGTTGGGAAAATCAAGAATGAAAACCTTGATGTTTCGCTGTGTTAAAATCAAAGTACTGGAGCATAAGACCTGCAATTGTATTATTTCCACATAACATTCCTGCCCATTGATTTACAGCTTCGCCCACAATGGCTTGGTATAACCAGAGATATGTGAGCGATTGATTTATCAGTCGCACAGAACCCGAACATTACATCCACTCATCTGTGTTTTGGGAACACTTTTTATTGCAGTGTAGCGTGTATTACTGTGGTAGTATAATATGCATAATAAACACTGTCGTCAACATTACATTTGCACATTTTTGTGGTTGGCAGCACGAAGCAGCAACACGTTCAGATGCAGTGATCCAGTGAACCAGCACTGTGGGTAGCTGTGTGGTAGCTGAATTGGAACATGGTGGGAGGCAGCGCTGCATCGAGGCTGTAGGTGGCAAAAGTTCGTGAAATAGAACGTGGACAGTAAATAGTGAGCAGCAGAAAAAGAAGGAAGTGTACAGAATAATAACTGGGTCCTGAAATTTAGGAGCATTGAGTATTACACAATCAGGAGTTTATTTGTCAGCCTGGGTTAATGTGTTTATTCAAACTATGATTCTTAAATAAGTGTATATGTATCCTAGGCTTGTTTAAATACTAAGATATACTCAGTAATATCATAATATAATGTAATATATGATAATGTAACTTTGATCTTTTAGTCATTTAAACTCAAGTACTCACTGGAGAATAAGGCACTGTATGTATGTATGTATGTACTGTATGTATATATGTATGTGGAAAAGCTTTACAGTGAAGGCTTGAATGAAGGCAGGTTTTCGTCATCTAACCTCAGGTTATCAGTTGCATCAGCTGGGTTTTTGCAGCAGTGAGTTTTGTGGGACAGTGTCGTTCCCAGCAGAGCAGGTTTAAACCCCAGTGAACCTGATCAGTGAATTATTGACTGTCACTGAGGACACCACCAATAACCATCAACCCTGAGCATCAATGAACAATGATGATGACAAACAGAATTATGTAAGGGCAGCTTTGTATGGGAAGGCAAAAACGCATACGAAAACGGTAAAGTAAAGACACAGAGGCAGCTGCACTGAAGCAGAAGATGGAAAAAAATGACTTTCAACCTGATGCAGAGTGATCCTTTACGTGCACGTACCTCTCGGTCTGTTTAGATTTCATGTTTGGCAGTTTAAGCCGGAAATAAGCGTTCCAGCGAATAATCACCAGCTTTGATTAGGAAAAAAGATCTCCTGTCGTACCACAAGTGGAACAGGTCAGGTAAATATTTATGCGGCGTCCATCCTCAGCAAAGATTCTCCACTGCAGCGCTGGTGTACTATCATGAAAACAAACTGGTTCATCCTCAAATTCCACTGAAGCGGATGTGGCCCCTTTTTGCAGAAGAACCAAACACGACTGGCTGCTCCAGCAACACAGAGTCGCTCAGGCTGTGAGAGAAAGAGCAGCTGTCAGACCATTGAAATCCTGGAAACCTGAGTCTACCTGACAGCAATCTGACAGGAAGTTGTCTTTGGCCAACACTGTAGGATTAACGCTTCACAGTACCAAGAGAGCAGTCGCTCCACATTAGGTGGAACGCGTGGCGTTTCTGTTACAAGACAAGAAAAGTTGCACTGACATTTTATACCTTACAGTTTCACAAAATAAAGTTTTCCGATGCTGAAAAGAGCTGTAATTTCCAGAAGAAAAGCAGTTCTCCTCCTGCACAGGTGTGTTGAACATTACATCGAATACCTTTTCTCAATCTGCCTTCAGCTTTTACAAGTCCAGTTTTTCGACATGTGTAACTTTCCAGTCAAAACAGTATATTTCCACTTCTGATTTTTCTAGTTTTTCTGTGTAGTAAGGGAATAAAACATGATGAAGTCACCGCCCTCCCTCTGATTTCCACCGGAGAGATGACACCGACTGTTTAAACACTTGAGCAAGCTTGATTCTGAGTAAACCGCTCAATGTCGTGGACGGCCTGTGTAGATTATGTGGAAAAAAGTATTTGTTCCCCTTTTGAGGTTTTCACTGTAAGTGGCAGTCCTCTCCATTACACAGAGCTGGCATAGCTTTTAGCATGTGACCCAAGTGTTGAGCATCAGTCTTGTGAGTAGAGGTGGCTGTATGGAGATCCTGACCTGTGGTGTCTGTGTAAAGAACCGTCTTTGGGGGAGATGAGATGTGACTGGGTTCTCTGGTGTCTCTCAGGCCATATGCAGTACCACCAGCTCCTGCACTACAGCTCACACTCAGCTGGCTCCTGTGGCCACTTGATGAAAAAGTCTGTGGGATGTAGTTGGAAACACCTAAACCCATGCAGTGCTTACATAGAGATCATAGTTTTTTTCCATTCCGTTCCCAAAGATCAGAGACGGACTTCTTTGCTCAGGCAGTTCAGGCGTAATGACTGAAAACAGACGATTACAACGGACCTGTTTATAGAAACACAGCCACTTACAGCTCACAGTAAAATATATTTTCCTGAGACCTCCATGTGTCATTCGTAGTCCACACGTGAACCCAAACGTTTTCTTATAATTTTGTGTATAAACAAACACCATCTTTTGCCAGAATTTGGGGAGTCTGCTCTAAATCATTAAGATCCATTGAAGAAGCCTATATAACACCCCCCTCCATGAGAACCGGATATGGAGCAACCTCGGCCCCGTGTCAGGTGCGACCGGTACTCGTCCCTTGCATGTTAAAGCATCTGAACAGAGCAGAGGCTGCACCACCCTCCCCCCACCCCCACCACCACCTCCAGGCCGTGAAAGCACTGGCTTTCCTGAGCAGAGACAGTGGCATCCTGTCTTCAGGCCCGACACTCGTCACTGATGGGTTTGTATTCCTGAAGAGCCTCCGAGGGCCACAATTGGACTTCCTGTCTCCTGTGCAGGCCCCCGCTGCCGCCACCGCCGCGGCTGGGTGCAGGAGAAAAGGTAAAGAAATGCACCCACAGTGCACAAATCTACATATAAGATGTGTATAAGAGACAGGAGCAACCTCGGCCCCGTGTCAGGTGCGACCGGTACTCGTCCCTTGCATGTTAAAGCATCTGAATAGAGCAGAGGCTGCACCCCCCCACCCCCACCACCACCACCACCTCCAGGCCGTGAAAGCACTGGCTTTCCTGAGCAGAGACAGTGGCATCCTGTCTTCAGGCTCGACACTCGTCACTGATGGGTTTGTATTCCTGACGAGCCTCCGAGGGCCACAACTGGACTTCCTGTCTCCTGTGCAGGCCCCCGCTGCCGCCACCGCCGCGGCTGTGTCTGACCAGAGAAGCCTTAGCCTGTGTTCAGAGTGTGAGCTTTCACTGCCTCCTCTGTCGGCCTTTGACGATTCACCCGGTGCTGACTGCGGGAGGGGGAGGGGGTTCAGTCTGAGGGAGTGTATAAGAAGAGTGGGGGGGGGGGGGACAGGAAGCTCCTGAAAGACTGCTGACTAAATGCACAAGTTATTTGCAGGATGTCTAGAAGACCTTCACGCGAAACACATTTTCCAAATACACAAGTACACAAGTGCATGAGAGTATGACAGTGTGATATGAATGCATTCGAGTGAGTCATCTTAACGTAGGAAAACTCGGCTGTGTTAAATATGTTTTATTTGAACTCCTGATTACATTAGTACTGAATTGTCACCTGTGGGGCCGGAGCCCCATGGAGAGCGATCGCCTGACTCAGCAGTTCCCCTCAGCTCTGTTTCTGTGTAAACTTTGTTTTGTTGTCGTGGAGCCGAGCTGCTTCAGTCTAACTGCTCTCCGCAACTCTTTTCCTGCAGCTATTTTCAGCATCAAAGCTGCAGCAGCCCGCTGCACGCTAGAGAGACACAATCCAAATGGATGGGAAATGCTAAAAAAAAAAAATTGGCCTTTTACCGATATAGAAAGGGATAGAATCCCAGGTTTGTGTTTGTAGCTTTTGAAGTAACAGTCAATAAGATTAGTTAGTGCACTTTTAATTTGTTTAGTACACTGTGACTTCCTAAAGGAAACCCCTTAAAAGTTCTTACCAAGACTCAACATCGAACTAAAGTCCAAAGAACTAATAGTTTTCTATTAAATCCTTCACTAAATCTGTCACTTTTTCATTCAGCTCTGGCGTTTCCTCTCTTTGTCCCTTCATGGCTCCCACCAAGTGCCAGATTTCTACCAGAGATAGTTTTGGCGAACTATGTGAACATGAACTTGTAAAACTTCTTTGGTCGCACAAATTAATGTTTACATGTTTGATTTTGTAGCTTCCTGTCTGCATACACACTCCCATCATGTACAGGACAGGCTGCAGCACATGTCAGTGTGTCTGTGAGGTTGTAGGTGCCGTTTCCTCCGCGGATGTGTCGGGTTCGAAAAGTTTCACTTCCTTCCTGTTTGACCCGTTTGATTTGGGGGTTGTGACCACATGTGTGTCTGTTTCAGGCCACCAGGCAGTTTCTGGAGGAAATCAACAAGTGGACGAGTCAGCATGGAGTGTCACCGCTGTCCAGAGACTTGGCCGTCAAGTTCCTCATGGCTCGCAAGTTCGATGTCCTCCGAGCCATTGAGCTATTCCACAGCTACAGGGTAAGAAGAGACGGGGGCAGGATCAGTCCGATCAAAACAACCTGCTACTCCCATAACACAAATTGTCACCTCACCTCAACATGTCAGGAGACAACGGGAGATTGTTTGCTGCATAGGCTTTTTCTGCCAATATACAGTATTATATTCAGTGAGGTTAATTAGCTGAACGCGGTGTCAGAAATGACAAGGTTATGGTAGCAGTATCAATCAGATTATAACTAGACTGCAAATTTATGTAGATATTTAACCTTTTTGTCTGTAACATCAACAAGTCGGAAGTCTTCCTGTTTAGTTAAATAGTTTACTATTTAACTAAACAGTACACAGGATACATTTTATTTGTTACTAACTTTCATCACTGACCACATGTCAGAGACTGTGGCTGTACTCTGGTTACAACGCTGTCACTGCAAAGGTACCAACATTACACAGCCACAGTTACCATTCGCCGTGGAAACAGGTGTTTGTCTTTCTCTTCCGTGGCTTAGTTCCAGGTCATGAGTGGGTGAGGGGAAACCTCAGTGACAGTGATGCTCACGGCGTGTACGCCGCAGTATCTGATCCCGGGTTGTTAACCAAAGTAAACAACAAAACTCTGCGATCGTCAGCGGTGTCAGATTGGGTTCAACGGCTCCAGCCAGAAAAGATAAACATCGGTGTGTGAGAAGAAACCGATTCCGATGAAGTGACTCATCTCGAGCTCTTTCTCTGGTCGTTGTGGGGAAAACATACTTGTCACAACAGAAGCAACTCATCAGTTTGACACTGTATTTCAATATTACAAATAACCTACACCCACATTGGAACAGAATGGTAATTAGATTATTTTAGGCTGCTGTTAGGAAAATTGCTATAAAAAAGTCTGTGTTTGTAATTTCAGACAGACACATAAAATCAAGACATACATAATGTAACATCCTACACTTTAGCATAGCTCCGGGCATATCAGACACATTTGCTGATGCATTCTGCTAAAGCTCAGTACAGAGAGACCTTGAACTAAATACAGTACAACATGCTGAGTCTCGTGGATCAGACACGGTGCAGGAGAAAAGGTAAAGAAATGCACCCACAGTGCACAAATCTACATATATACAGAATATACTGGCTGAAGTTGGGGAAACAAAGTTTAACAGTGAAAGGGCATGATGGGCCTAATAAAGTATAGATCATGGTGCTTTCATCATGTGTGGCAGGTCGGATATAATGGTTCCGATGTGATTTCCGCACACACAAGTCTATCCAGTCTTTTGGGACTTTTTGAAGCATTAGAAGCAGCTATATGCAGCATCGCTAATGAACATCGCTGTGTTCTCGCTTTTTCTTTTTCTTTTTTTTTGTTTCCTGTTTGTTTGCTGTGCTTTTAACCCCCTCCCCGGAGAGTGAAACAGGCCCAAGTTTAAAACGAGCAGTGGAGTATATCTGCAGCAGCGTGCTGAGGATCGGAGCGAGTGCTTTAGGGATATAGAGAGGCCGCCTGACTGTGTGCCAGAGCTCCAGGCAGGATGAGGGCAGAACATTATGAAATGCAGTGAAACGCAGTGTTTCGTGTAACTGTAGTTGACATCCGCCCATGACCTTGTTGATATTATTACCATCACGCTGGAAACTGATGATCAGATGAAACCTTCAGGGCAGCGCCAGAGCATCAGACTGCAGGTCCTGTTTATTTACAGGATCTGTAGTCAGCATCCAGATAATAAACTAACATAGGCCCTCTCCAAGACGTTTAGTAGCCACTAAAAAGATGTGTGGAGCCTCATTTTTGTCCCTACATGGCCTACAACTAAATTTCGCTCCGGCCATATTTGAACACACAAATGGGATTTATCTGCTCAGATCTGCAGCGTCTTATCCACAGCAGCAAATGGAAAGTTCTAAAGCTAATGAGCTGAAAAGCATCATGAAGGACTTCACCACCTACCAAGGTGGTTTCATATTCCTGCAACGAAGGGCCGGCCTGCATAAGTGCAGCTCATTTATAAAGGCCTTGAATGTGACTTTTAGAGGGATTAGACCCCCCCGCCCCCGTCGTGCCTCAGTTAATTTAACTCACTTTAATGCTGCGTCAGCACCGGGGCAGAAGCTGGGAACAAGTCATTTATCAGAATGGATGGGGGGTTGTGGGTGTTCCAGTAAAAGCTTGTTTTGTGTGTTTGTTTGTTTGTTTGTGTGTGTGTGGAGGGGGGGGGGACTGTAAACTCAGTATGCACAGTGGAAGGTTCCCGATGGCAGAGGAAACTATATCTCATTATCATTAAACCCCACAGCTCCACGATTGAGCACAGTTGTAGCATCTGATCTGATTGTAAAAGCTGTTTGTTGATATCTGAGAGTCCAGGTTCAGTGCCTGGAACATATATGCCATATAAACAGGGCAATCACATACACAGATCTGATCTGGTTTTATTGGCCTGCAAATTGTAGGTTTATTATGTTTGTTCTGTTACGTCATCGTTTATATTCTTGCTAATTCAAATTCCACACTGTGAATGATCATGACCATGATCACAGGCATTACATTGAGGCACTATATGCAGATCAGTGATATAATAATATAATAATACATCAATTAATCTGCTTACATATGAACACTCTTTTTTTTACTTTTACACAGTCAAAAAAACAGAGGAAGTTTCCATCAACATTTAATCAAAGTCAGAGTAAATACAATTAAGGGAAAATTATATTATTAAAATAAAGGGAAATAACACCTCCCAAGCTTGGCTTCAGAGTAAGTTGAAGAAACTCCCACACACTCTGCTCAGGGGAGTGAAAAGGGAATGGAAACCACGCAGAGAGGGATCCTCTCTGCAGGAGAGTCAGCCGCGTAGTTCTCTGTTGTTCGCCTCAAAGTGACGGCCTGTTTTAGTAAGAGCAGCGCCTCACCTCAAACATGCTGTGTGCTGTTTTCTGCAGGAAACGCGTCTTAAAGAAGGGATCGTCAGACTGAAACCTCAGGAGGAGCCTCTGCGCTCAGAGCTGCTGAGTGGAAAGTTCACAGTGTTGGTAAGTACAACAACATGTTAATCAATTAGATGCAAGTCCCAAACTTGATCTCATTCTTCTGCCATTCAGATTCATAGTTTTGTATGAAGTATTTTTTTATTATTATTAAGGCCCATTGTTGTTTCCTAATCATAATGACCGTGGGTACTGTAGTTTTTTTTTTTTTAAACATCCCATGCTGGTGTCATGTGCACTTACTGGAACAACGAATGGGTATCAATCCACAGCTGAAAATAGTCCACAATAAATGCTCCTCTTATGTAAATAAATATCGAGCCTAGTTTGTTTGTTTTTTGACAGCAAGGACATATTGAATAACATCTGACCTTTCCTTGAGTGTCTCTGCTGACAGTCGCACATTCAGCTGTTTCCATTACAGGTCGACTTTTCAAACATGGTGTTTGAAGTGCTGCCTATAGGAGCTGTCCCTGTGCCAGATAAATTTAGCCTTTTGTCCACCAAACCCCCAAAATAACAGATGCCCTGCTTCCATCACGCGCACACACACACACGCACACACACACACGCACACACACACACACACACACACACGTTTGAGAGAGTTTCCCATCTTCCTTCCTGCCTGACATGCCACAGAGGCATTGATGCCGTGTATCCTCTTGTGTGTGACGTCTGCATTGCCCAGCCTCAGCAGTGGGCTTCATATCCTGTCTGAGGTATTTTTAGTCTCCATCCTCCACAACAGGGTTATTTGCTCACAGAGGATGACTCAGAAATATTTTGGCCCTCGGCTTCATTCAAGTCAAGGGCCTCCGGTTCCTATGACACCAGCAGCCTTCAAACAGATCAGGTTGAACATGAAAAATACACAGAGAGGCCCCCCCCTGAAGGAAAGAAAACATGCAGCATCAGTACTGACAGCCATTGTTCCTCCTGCTGAAATGTTTCAGCCCCCTTTGGCTGTGTGCCAGTAGCCAGCACATGAACTGTAGTGCCCCCCGATGGCCACTGTTGGTCCTTCCTTTCTGCTCATCTTCCATGCAGCTGCCTTTTTGTTACACGAATACTGAAACAGCCCCAGTAATCATCATCACTTACTCTTATTACAAAGCCCACTACAGACATTGTACTTTTAAAGGAAGTGGATGTAAAAAGTTACAAATAAAATAACTGTTTATTGTTTTAGCTGTGTATGAGTTTTAGTTGGGTAGTGAAGAATGAGCCCAGCATGTGAATTTTGTCAGTGAGCTGGTGATCAAGTGATGGAACCTGTTAGTAATGTGTATTCACAGAGTGCGCGGGACCCTTCAGGGGCCTCCATTGCCCTGTACACAGCTAAACTTCACCACCCCAACAAGACAGGCAACCACGTGGTGCTCCAGGCCCTCTTCTACCTGCTGGATCGGGCTGTGGAAAGGTGAGGGCTCGATCACCCGAATAGAAACTAGATTTTGATTTCTATTTCACCTTTGCATGTGTTAATTGTCTATGCTACAAAATTAGGTGTTGTTATCAGGGCCATCTTTAGCATGAACTTGTGGTTGGAGAGTTTTCCCCAAACAGCAACCATCTCCTCTTAGATTTTGCAACATTGAAACAAAAAAACCTCACTAAATTTATCACCCAATTTATTTGGAGGTAGATTTTTTTCTTCCCTTGGGCAAATTCTGTAAATGGAAAACCAGCTTTGACCGATAAAAAAACAGAAACTTTGTTTCTGTCATGTCCACTGTTCTAAATTTGACGTCTGCTCAGTTAAAAAACAACTTGCACTTACAGTACGTGCCTGCGTTAGTGGCCCCCGACGTGAGTGATGTGTAAAACGTGAGTTTCTGGTTTTTCCACAGCTTTGAGACCCAGAGGAACGGCCTGGTGTTCATCTATGACATGGCAGGTTCCAACTACACTAACTTTGAACTGGACCTGAGTAAGAAGATCCTGAACTTGCTCAAGGTTAGAATAACACAGACACGTTACATATTATATGTTAAAGGTTTGTGGCGCAAATGAAGGCAAATCCTCCACTCCCCAGGGTTTTTTATGTGTGTGTGTGTGTGTGTGTGTGTGTGTGTCCATACATCTGAGTGATTTATGCTGTCAGGATCCAGTAGTGTGTCATCTGCAGTCAACCACAGCCACATGACCGCAGCAGCAGCAGTGTCATGTACCCTGTGCCCACATACTGAGCTCAGAATCGACTGGAGTAGTTGATTTATTTTACATTCAGGCGGCACGCTACGAGATAACGTTACATAATTATGTGCGTTTGGATTGTCTCCAAAACACGCTTGTCCTCGAGAAATGATTAACTGAAGGGGGTTGGCCTCTGTGAAGTCATGTCCAGGCTCACTCATTTGGTGATGGGCAGCTCTTCCTGCTTTATATCAGACATTAAGAGTTGACATAACAGGATCCAAAGCTTTATAGGAAACAATAAATCCTGTTCAATCTGTTTATATAAACTGTAGTTGTTGTTTTTTTTTTTAAACTTGTGCTGTCGCTCTCCACCAGGGGGCGTTCCCTGCCAGGCTGAAGAAGGTGCTGATTGTCGGGGCCCCCGTTTGGTTTCGAGTGCCCTACAATCTGCTCAGCCTGCTCCTGAAGGAGAAACTCAGGGAGCGGGTGAGTGAACAAGCTCTTCCCTAATTACTGAGAATCAGTAACTCAGCGTTGATGATAGTTGGAAGTGATCATTGATCAGGGTGATTGCTCTCACCACTAATCCACCCTGCTGCCTCATGCGTCCCCGTGGCTTTACAGCTCGGATCGATCAGCCCATCACATTATTTCCCCATAACAAATGAAGCCTTAACTCTATTTGTTTCCTCATTCCTGCTGATTGCTGTTTCCTTGTACCCCAGGTTCAGATGGTGAAAATGGCGGAGTTGCGTCAACACCTCCCACGAGACTGTCTCCCCCAGCACCTGGGTGGCCTGCTGCCTCTGGATGCATACAGCTGGAATCAACAGCTGCTGGCAGGCCAGAACGGCAGAGTGGACCCAGTGGATGAGTTGGTGGCCATCCCACTGGAAGATACCTCCATTCACACTCCAGGACCAGAGTCCATGCGCCCGCAGGAGCTGCTGACACATCTGGGCAGGCTGCAGCGCTCAGGCATCTATCAGGAATATGAGGAGCTCCGCAAAGAGCCACCACTGGGAACCTTCCACTGTGCACAGTGAGTTTACACACACACACACACACACATGCTGAAGGCAGTGGATGAAAATAAAGGAAAAGGAGGTTGTCTTAGACTGATATGGTCATACTAAACCACTAAAACTATTATAGCTGATAGTGTTGATCTAAATGATTGATCATATTTTTCTTTTAGAGATTTTGCATAAGCTGTAACTGGTTGCAAATTTACATTTTTATTTTGCATTCATGGAATTTTCCTTATGGCTCTTTTTAAATTAATTTAACACATTTTATAAACTACTGGTCTTGAAGTAAGATACTGTATCTTACCTCAGGCATAGTACTTTAATTTCAGCACTTGTAACTACCATCTATAAAGTATTTTTATTTGTTGTATTTTCAATGTAGCTTTCTTGACAACTTAAACATATGGGGGAAGGGGATATCAGGTTTATGATTTACAGATCAACAGTGTTGACTGGGTGTTAATTACTTTTTGGGGGGTGAATTGTCCACAGGGCTGTCTGCAATCAGGAGAGGAATCGCTACGGAGACGTTCTTTGCCTTGATCAAACAAGAGTTCGCTTGAAACCCAGAAGGAACGAGGTTGGTGCTTCTGCAGATCACAACACCGATTCGCGGCAAAAATAAATAAATAATGCACGTTTCATGCTGACTCGGCTGCCAAAAACGATGCTATAAGCCTTCAAGTTCTGATAGGCTGCCAGCTACCTAGTACAGCAGAACACTAGCAGTCTGAGAGGAGGTATCAACAACAAGTCTTGGGTCCTCTGTAAGAAAAGTGTAATACTCCTTAAATCAACCTTTTTTTTCCCACAGAGCTCAGACTACATCAATGCAAGCTTCATGGATGGCTACAAGCAGAAGAATGCATACATTGGTACTCAAGGTATGTCACTTTCGGAAAATATTATGAGTGCACCACATTTGGCTGGCATTCTGTGCCGTCACGACAGACACCATGACAACAAATCGCTGACTAAGACATTTTAATTTCCTGGTGCAATGGGTAGGACCACTGGAAAAGACATACGGTGATTTCTGGAGAATGGCGTGGGAGCAAAACGTGCTTGTTATTGTCATGACAACCAGGTAATTTGAGTTGATTCAGTAATAATCCATATTCATATATTGTTGCGCCATAAATGATCTATCTGATCTGAACGCACATGTGGTGTGAGCTAATGTGTTGTCGTGTCTCTGTGCTGCAGGACAGACGAGGGCAGTCGGAGGAAATGTGGACAGTACTGGCCACTGGAGGACGGGGGACAAGAGGTCTATGGCCACATCGCAGTGGTGAACCAAAGGGTGGACCACTACACCCACTACAACCACACAACCCTCGAACTGCACAACACCGAGGTAAAAATCACAAAGGATAAGTGTGTGATTTTCATCCAGCAACAATAATGATTTTGTCAACACAGCTCAAATGGGTCTGTCCAAAGTGTAGTCGCTGCCATCATTTAACCCACATACTGGATTGTCATGTTTAAATTTCCAACTTCAGCGAATTCAATAAAATATGTAAAGTAAGGAAAGCAGATATTTGAACTTTGCACTGACTCAAACCTCCAGTTTTGCTGCCAAGTCCACATTTACTGACATGATAGTGACTTTAATTCTCTTTTGGAAAAGATTAATATTAATTCTTAATATTTAATATTTAAAGAGCAAATCAGCATGTAAAACATGTGCGTGATGTTGACAAGCTTGTAACTCTTTGTTTTGATCCGTTCAGACGTGTGAACAGAGACAAGTGAGTCATTTTCAGTACCTCAGCTGGCCTGACTACGGCGTTCCCACCTCAGCTGTCACCCTTATTGACTTCCTGGGAGCTGTGAAGAGACAGCAGAGGAAAATGGTGAAGGCTATGGGGTCTCAGTGGACAGGCCACCCACTGGGACCGCCGATGGTGGTCCACTGCAGTGCAGGAATCGGGAGAACAGGTGAGAGACGTGGTGTTATCGCCTCAGGATGCCTGGTTATTTACAGTATGTGTAGAGTCAAAAGCAAAAGTTCATGTCGTTTATGTCAGGTGTAATTAATGTGCTGGATGGGCATGTATGTTGTAGAAGAGACACAAACATGCACCGTTTTGGTTTTTTGTTTTCTTTTTTTGCCAAAATGTCATTAATCCTTCGTTGTCAACCCGTTTGTTGGCAGGAACCTTCTGTGCCCTGGACATCTGTCTGTCCCAGCTGCAGGACGTAGGCTCACTGAACGTGTGCCAGACGGTGCGGCGCATGCGAACACAGCGAGCCTTCAGCATTCAAACCCCGGACCAGTACTACTTCTGCTACAATGCCATCTTGGAGCACGCCCAAAGACAGGGCCTGCTCCCAGCCAATCAGTGAGCTTCAGTCCCGCCTCTCCAGGCCAATCCACGGGCCCTGGCGTTTTGTGTGGTCAGTCTGTTAACCATAAACTGTGTTGTGTGACCAATTAGTGATATCTGGGAAAGCAGCTGTCATTTGAAACTAGGCCATTCTTCTCTGGCAGACCAGGACATGACAGCGACAAAAAAAAAGCTTGACTGCTGACGCTATAATGTTTCAATGTGATCGCGTTCTGTCCGCCGACAGTGTTTTGCTGAACATATCTCAGACAATATGTGGCGGGGAGAACACAGCGCTCTAGTGTTGTGCAGTTTGTTGGCTGCGGTCAGGGACATCGAGTAAAATGAACAAGGTCATGCTCATTAGCCTTTTGTATATTTATTTGCCACTTTTTTTGCATTAGGGACCTATTTAAAGGAGAAGTAAATCCCATAATAAAATTCGATCATTATCCCAGGTCAGTTAAAGCACCACCTTTAGGTTTTTATGACACAAACAATATATTTGAAGTATAGTTGAAACTTTCAAATTCTATAAATAAAAGCAGAACTTAACACAACCACATCACTCGTCTTTCAACAACTGCTGTAGAAAAGTCCCCTGTTTTTTGTTGCTAAATAAATTCCCCACAGGCAGAAGTGCTTCTTGTTCACAGACTATACATTGGTCAGACGTATGACGTACGAGCACAAACCTAGACTGGATCATGCTGAAATGAGGGAAGTGGCACCACGGTGTGTAACTTTGAACAAGTTCTAAGTCGATTTGGTCGGACGCCATTAGGATTTTTTTTCAAATCGGGAGTTTGTCGCCTCACTTGAGCAACAAAAACAAGGCGGTCTTTGCAACTCTTGTGTCCAGTAAATGTTCTGTCCGCTGCAGTGGTTTCTCAGCACATGGTAACATAAGGTACAGCCTCGTTCTGAATCAAAGCGCCATTTGTCAAGAGGTTCCACGATGCGTTCTCTTTCATATCACTGAATGGCAGTGAGGAGGCGTAAAGCACATCCAAAACAATCCGGCTGTAAACTCCCCAAAAAGCTGTTACTTCCCGTCTGTGATCATCCATTAAACTGCTGTCTATGTGAATCCCTCTTCACTTCTTCTCCTCTTTCTGCTTTTTGAGATTTCCTGACTTGAAGTACAGACTGCGGCCAGTTTCTGTGGTTCAACGTTTGCTCGCTGGCACCATGTTTTAGTTACTGTGTGAATTGCATTGCTCAACCCCACCCACACATCCACACATATAAACACACTTTAGGGCAGTCCGTGCTGAAGTGACCAAGCCATTCAAGCATTTACCTTTGCACGTCATCAGTTAAGACCTCACGAGTAATGCATAGTGCAATACTTTTTTTTTTCTTTTGCAGAAATCACATTTTAGCACTTTTTAAATAACTATTCCCAATGAGCCCGGAGATGAGTCAGTACAGCCAATGTATAGGCCACGATGACAAAACCCTATAGTGATTACATAGGTCTACACATGATGCTGGGATCGCTTGATTGTTGTTGTTAAATTTAGTACTGCTTAAATATACAATATTTAGAGACATGTTTGGATTCACTGTAAACGTCGGCATAGAGCTTTATCGATCCAAATCAGGGGGATTTTACAGGGAAGCCAGACACTGATGACAGAATAGCCGAATAAGCCTGCACACATCTGTGCCTGCGACATACAAAGTCCTCTTTGGGCAGTTGGGTCAAAAATATTGTCAGCTATGTTTTCATTATGTTACTTTAAGTTCAACAGACTTGTGGCTGTAATCAGTGCTTTCATCTGGTCCAAGTGTCTTGCCATTATAGAGGACATAAGTTATGTGTCTGTGTGTGTATGTGAGTGTGCGCGTGTGTGCGTCATGTGTTGCATTATGTTGTTGCCAGGGGGAAAAAAAGATGTGTTCTTTACTACAGAATTCATATTGAATTTGCTTGTAGTGAAGCATTTTTTAAGTCTGCCATCCTTACTGTATGCACTCTGATTTTAGAATTATGTTTCCTTCCAGCGGTTGATGCAAAATGTGCCCTGTTTTATTTTTCTATTGTATTCAACAAGTGTTTTCATACAATTACCCAGGATTATACAGTTATCTACATTAATTTTATATTTGTTCTGTTATAACCTATTACTTTTATCATTTGTATGAATATTGAATCAAGCTATACTGTATTAAATACAAACCATGTTCACGTGTACATTCTTATGTTGTCTTTTTTGGCTTACTAAGCACATTCAGAACAATATCTGTGTTATTGGAAATGGTCCATTTTCTTATCTAGAGGGTATACGTTTGTGTTTTATGGATAGATGTGGGAAAAATAAACCCTTCAAAACTTGGGCAGCTGGTTTTAGCAAAAATACTTTTATAAAACTATTGTACATTGTCATACCAGCCCTCACTGGAAATACAGTAGGTGGTTCCAGTAAAGCCTACTAGTCCTACACTGCTACATTCACTCAACAAATACAGGGACTACCCACAAACTGATGTGTACTTACAGTGTATAGAAATACTACAGATGTGAGGTATATGCTGGGTGCTGAACCCTGCAACATGCAGGCATTCAGCTCTCTTAATGCATATACAGTATTTGTTGTGGTAAGACATTCTCTGTGCATTGCAACAGTAAAGTTTACTGAGAGTATACATGTATATTTTAATTCTAATCAAAATTTTCCTGAGTTCCTTAGCTGAGTAAATGCGGATGACCAATTGTTATCTTCTTATCCGAGTCCCATTCGTCTCTGTTGAGCCTCCCTTAAGGTTCACTGGGGACATTTTTTTACTCAGTCAGTATGATTATGCCTGTGTTATGTGCCACTGCATCTCAGACTCACACTCAGTGTAAGCTCTGACAACATCGAGTCATTTGAGAGCCGAGACCATTAATCAGCCTCTTCACCACATTGTACAAACATGTTGAAACCAAGGAAACTTTGAAACAAGAGCTCTGCATCAGGGACTTAAACCAGAAACCCTGAAATTGCACATTTCACCACATAAAACTCATATTTTTTATTTTTATATTGCCAAATATTTTTGGTAAAACTCACATTTCTTTCATAGGTTTATCATAATTTTATTCGATTGTTGCTTCAGGAAGATTCCTGCCAAAGTCGAGAAATAAGACATTCTTTTTTATATTTAAATAGTTTATTTCCACTGATATTCTAAATTTCTTCAGCTGGCAATGGCACAAACTAACAGTGAATGTATAACCCTGTTAGAAAAAAAAAAGGAAAATGTGCTATATGTACTGTATGTAGGTGTCATAGAGGAGTCAAATGGTTGAAGAACATCAATCCCTCAAAGCTGTCAAACAAAACAAGCATTTTGAAGACGGGGTCATTTTGTAGCCCAAATAATGTATCAACAAACTGATTCGCAAATGCATCAATATGAAAAATAAGCATCAGCTGTGTCCTTAAGGTAATACAAGGACCACAAACAAATATACTTAGATTGTTAAGTCGCTCTCTTTATTTAAATCAGTTCAGTGAGTTCCAAGGCTTGTCTTAACAAAAAATCAGACATATCCTATTTTAACGATGCAGAAAAACTAGTCCATGCCTGTTACCTCCCGGCTAGATTATTGTAATTCTTTATTATCAGACTGCGCCAGTAAGTCATTAAAGACTCTGGAGCTTGTCCAAAATGCTGCTGCACATGTACTGACAGGAATCAGTAAAGAGGTCATATTTCTCCTGACTCTGCTTCATTACACTGGCTTCCTGTTAAAGTTGGAGCAGAGTTTATAACTGCCGTCACCACCGATAAAGCCCTAGACACAGGCTCACTTATACTCCACTAAATCTATATCTATATCATCCCCCAGCTTCAGCCGGGGAACAGACACCATCTCTATGTTTAAAGACTCTTCCTTTTTGACAGGGCTTATAGATAGGGCTGGTCCAGGCCTGAACCAGCACGCAGTTAGGCTGCTGTAGGCTTCGAGTGTTGGGAGACACATGACGTATAGAGCTTCTCCTTCTTCCAGTAGATCCAAGATCGCAGATCCAAGATTGCAGATGTGGCCACATCAGGAATCAGAGACAGTGATGGAAGCTGATCATGATCCCATGATAGATTGATAAATTACAATGTACCTCAGGGCTACAGGGCCCAGATCTGACACTACAACTCAACCAAAAGTTTTATTTGTTATTAGAATTATTGTTGTTGTATTTATACTGTATTAGTAGTACTAAGAGTAGTGGTAGTGCAACCAGTCTTAGAGTGCATCATTGGTTTGCCATTTTTTTCTCTCTAGCTCTCTCTTGCTTTATCCTTGATGTGTTCTGTAAACATGGCACCCATTGCTCCTCTGTCCCTCACTGGTGACTCATCCTGAGCTTTCTGTTTTTCCCGGTTAATTGTTTTTTTTTTTTTGGCAGTTATCCTTCACCATAGGACCTGAGGGTCTTGTTTCAAGCTTGTCCCAACCTGAACAGATTGTTCTGCACTATTTGGCTAATTCTGATTTGTTTTTATAATAAAATACAATAAAATTTGATTGATATTTATTTATTCTAAGCAGCATTTTTACAGGTGTAGCTGGTGGAGGGGATCGTTACAATTACTTCTTTATGTGCATGTAAAAAGCTGCCAGTTGAGTGCAGCTGCCAGTAAATGTAGTGTAGAATATTTAGGAGATAAATAAAAGAATAATAACCAGTAGGTTCCCTGTGTGCTGCAGGTGAGTGTCCTGCTCTGCCTGCACAGTACATGCATTGATCTGATGGAGACAGGGGTGAGTGTGTGATGCTGTGATGCTGCTGCTGCTGCTGCTTTGAGCGGGTTATATTCAAAATAAAGTGACGTGGATTGTACTATGCGCCAATGCCAACGGAGGGGGGCGTCTCCAACTCTTCTGTTACAAACACGAATCCGGAGTAAGGAGTCTTTTTCCTGGGTATGTAACAGCTGCTTAAACTAATCTATATTTTCATTTTGGCCGATCTAATGAGTGACCGATGTTTATTTCGAGAAGGGGAAGCGTTTAGCGGCCGTTTGCGCCCTTTGTGTCCTGAAATGAATCGATCGGACGCTTTTAATGCTCGTTAAACGGCAACTGAACTGGTAAAAAAAAAAAAAGCAAAACAAAACAAAACCTATAAGGCGGTGGAGATGATAAAAGGTGCGGGTCTAGGTTTTGTGGGCCGGTAAACAGTGTCCGGCTGTGTGTATGTTGATAGTGTGGGACAAACGCTGTGTCTGCGGGGCTTGTGTGAGCGTGTGGGGCTTGTTTGCGGATGGGTCGTCGGGGGGGAGGGAGCTGTTGTGGTGAGACATGTTAGACATTTTACTCCTCGACACTCGAAGTAAACAAAGAATATGATTTGTCGGAGGCGCTCGCCCTCTCCGCGGGAGACCGGGCCGCTCTGGCGGCGGTGTTTGGGAGAATGGCGCCGCCGAGCCGACGTCCCCGCACGGCGACGCTGTGGTCCCCGTGTCGTTTGACTTTGGCATTGTTTGGTAAGGGCAAGTGAATCGTCTCCTGCCGCCAAGAAAACACGCAGCGAGAGCCACGGAGGCCCTGTTTCCCCGTGTCCACCCGCGCTAATGCAAAGCCTCGGCTTTCAGACGATGCGTTTACTGTCCCGTCAGCCTTTTGTTTGGAGGAAGAGCAGCCTGCAAACACCGCGTCGACCGACCGACTGACGCTGAGTGCAGAGCAGGCGGCTGCTTGACCCTGCTGTGCCGTGTGTAGTCATCACTGCTCCGTCCTACATGCTTCTGCACAAAACTTAAAACTACGACTTGTTATGTCGTCGAACAAACACCGTGTGTGACGCATTCACAGACTCTGGAATTAGCCGTGTATGTAGTGAAGGTACACGCAGTTACACAGGGGAAGCAGTATGGACAGTGTTACCGTGTGCGTGTATGTATATGGAGCTCTCTGCTTGTGCTGTGTGAGGGATCCCGGGCTGCTGTTGCAGCTCCGCCTGTCGTGGGCGATGGTTTATTTTGGAAGTTCCACCTTTTGGGGATTTGTAATGACGGTTCTGTGCAGTGATTGGCTGCTGGGTCCACAAAGAGGAGGGATACGAGTGCAAAAGCAGGCAGCCCTCCTACAGAGTCACGTGTCACCCAACTCCCGGAAGTGGATGGATGGATCGATGGATGGATGAGGGGATGCGCTTAAATTGAATTAAATTGAACTGGGCTCGGAAATGACTATATCTTATTTATTTTCATAAGTTAAACAAGTGAACTACCAAAGATACTAAGTCTAAAATACTTTGTACATAAAAATGTAAAAACAAAAGTGAACAACAATTATATTTTATATTATTTGTTGCACAAAACTGTCAGCAACAATCCTTGTCTCAGGATTCTAGAGCACAATGTTATGTTATTAAAGCTCTTGTTTTTGCGCTTATTTGTCCATGGTAGTGTAGTGGTTTACTGTCTCTGTCTAAGTCAGCTGGGATTGCTTCCAGCTCCCTGTGCGACCCTCAAGCGCAGGCTAACTTACAGCACGGCCATGAGCAGTTTGCTTTCTCAGAGATAGATGTATAGAACAGTAATAAAATGATGACTTGAGATTAGAAAATTTGTGTCAATGTAGTCTGCTGATATAACTATCAAAGTTATATTGAAACTAAAATAGGATTAAAATGTGTACACTAAAAAGAAAATGTAGTCTTTAAAAACCAGCTACAAGATCCATATTATTAAAGGGGTAGTATGTAAGAATTGGCCAACTGTTGAATTCACACTATAAACAAATAAGGCTCAGTGTATTTACACCACATGAAACATAATATGGCACTTTGCATTCTGTTAGCAGTGAACCTTTGTTTTAAAAAATGATCACACAACTTAATCACTTTAGCTGTAGAGAGCAGGTTGTGCCTAGGTGAAATAGTGGAAGTGGCATGCAGCTGATATTCAGGGGTCCGTGGGGCCCCATTCTCATATTCAGACACTACGCCCCTGATCCTATACTCACAGTGTATGATACAAGCGGGGACGCAGTCACTGAAGGTATTGTCGCGCTTCAACTTAAAATGGGCGTGCTTGGTGACTGTAGGATAAATCCGTGATTGGCAACTGAAATGCCCAACCCGGGTTGTTCGCCCAACCCTCTAGCGTACCCCCCTGGACGAACAGACCAATAGTGCGCATAGAGGGTGGACCTATGCAGGGAAACCACGCCCCGTTCATTGCTAACCGAACGGAGATTGTTTTCCTCTCTCGGGGAGATTTTCATTTTGCTGCCCACAGCCTGACTTGTTTACTTTAAATCACTGATAAGTTTGCCTTCACTTAAACTCCAGTTTCGGTATCTCCTTCACTTCGAGGCGAAGCGGGCAACACATAATAACGGATTATCAAAGCATCATCCACGAACTTCAGCTCGCTGTTTAAGGAGACGAGGTGAGTTCAGCTGAATTCATTCAGTAAGCTAACACAGCTAGCTACATCATACTGCTGGGAGACGTTTTGAGTAAAAGAACACGGGGGGATTGACGTTTCTCTGCTGCACTCTTAACAGGATCCGATACGAACGGTCGAATAAAGCAGTGGTTACATTGTTGCTACATGTTTACCAGGAACAACGAGCCGGATCGCTTTGCTGCATGTGCTTCCTCGCTAGCCCCGGACAGTGCTCCGTGTCGGGCTCCCCATGTTGTTTACATTAGCTAGCAGCTAACTGGCAGCTCGCAGCCACTCGCGATAAAACAAGTTCCAGACCAAGTTGTCAACACAGATAGTTTAAAAGGCTTCCGGGTTGAGTCGCCGGCGACTTTTAGCGCTTACCTGCTTGAAACGGAGCACAATTTGCTGCACTCGTGTGCCACGCTCTAAATGGCGGGCGTGGGGGGAGGCGTCGTTCTGTAACTCGAGGTCGGTGCTTGTGTCGCTAGGCCGTAAAGGGGATGGTCGGCTAACTGCTGTTAGCATATAGCAGCCATAGCTACATTCGCACGTACTTGACTGTAAAGCTGCTATACCGCGCGGAGGTGATACTATACGTCTATAAATACTGCAGCCTCGCTTTCTTTGGACGTGGCTGTGAAGAGACAAGATTTGCCGGTGAATTCGCTTCGCTGCCCGAAGACCAAACGGTTCCGGAGTGCACAGACCATGGAGTTTCACAGCCATTGTGTCACTTTAGTTCGACACTCGTGTTTTCCCCTCCCACCCCACCCCGTTGTGTTATTATTTTTTTTACTACAAACACATGTATTCGGCTGAGGAGCAGTTGTTGCTGTGTGGAGGAAGTTGTGAATGGCAGAGTGACGTCTCCCACGTTTCCACAGCACCTGTTTGTTGCAGCGCTGACGTCCTCTGACTGTGTGTGATTGGCTCCGCACACCGCAGCTTTTACATTCAGTACATGTTAACGTGTTAGCTGCATTCAGGATGTATGATCTATAGCTTAACAGTAAGAAAGCTCCTCACTTTGGTAGCAGCTTTTTGTGGAGTTTCACAGATTTTTCATTGGAGCTATATGCTGTGTACTGTCACAAAATACATCCAGTTTCCCCTGATACTATGTAATAAGTATAGACGTGTACAGTATACGTGATTTTTGATTTTTTAATAAATGGATTTTAAAATTAACCAAGAGCTATTGTCAGAATCATTAAGCCAAAAACTACAACATTGTAGCCTCTCCAACACCGGATTAACATTTTCTACTTGAGGAAGTCAAAAGCTTATTATTTAATGTCTAATAACTGATCAATACAATATTTTAAATGATTAAAATGAAATAATTATTGCTTACTTTAACTGCCAAAAGCATTTGGATGTTTTATTAGGTTTATTGTCAGAATAAAGTAATATATTTCTTCCTCAGCCAAACATCTGGCGTGGCTGCCTGGCACTCAGTGTCGCTATAAATTCACAGCTGAAGTAAAAATATAAATATATTGCCAAGTTATTGAATGAATTGAAAGGGTTGATTTAATGGATTCCGGTGAGCTTGACAAAGGTGTGTGATATAGGGTCCATGTGCTGCTCTTTATTTAACCAGGTCTCTCAGCTCTCATGAGTATGAGTTCATAATGAAGCGGCGACTGGAGGATCAGGAAACGGTTTTTGCATCCCAGCAGCGGCGCCTCGCTGGCAACGCAGAGGCTTTCCAGCATCGTGTCTTGGCCCCTGCTCCAGCTCCAGCTGTGTATGAGGCCGTGTCGGAAAACATGCAGCCCACACCAGGCGTCCAGTACTCCGTCCCCCAGGGATACCAGGTATGCTCAGTTTGTCCAGTGTGGATTTGTTTGAAGCTTATTTTGTTTCGGAGAACTCGGTCATATTTCACAGCCTTAATTAACTTTTCTCTGTACGCCTTTATGCATGTGGCAGTTTGAATGTTTTTTTTTTCTTATTGTTACATTTGCCAGTCATCAGATGTCATCTGATGAATCAACTTTTTACATATGCCAGCTTTATTAAGAGCTTCTGTGCTTTCCCAGGTTCCCACTGTGGCCCAGAACAGCGGTGGGCATGGGCACACTCCAAGTCCAGCTGTGCATGGAGGGTCCCACCACCACAACCCAGCAGTCCAATCCCATGGGCCCCCGGTGATGTCTGGACACGGTCACACAGCTGCTCCACAAGCCTCAGCACAGGGTCAGCAGCAGTTTCAAAGGCTCAAGGTTTGTCTTCGACTTTTATTTTGACAGGTTCAAGCAGTTGTCACTTCCCATGGAGCTTTTGTCTCCCCCTTTTGGTTTTAAGACAAATTACACAAACACTGTTAAAACATTGAAACCCCCGCGATTATTTTTTAGGTTGATAAAATGTAATATCTACACAGTTTCAGTGTAGCTTGCAGTCTCTGAATGACATCTTTCTTATTAACATAGAGCATCAAAAATGCTTCTTGGTGCTCCTTAAGTTTTTCCATCTCTGAAGCAGTGTGTCAAAACTTTTTCAGCACACCCACAGGACAGACCGCTATGGCGATGAGATATTGGGAGAATTTCACAAAAAGCATGTTAGATGAAAATTGCCTACACATCTTTAATCAGCTCTTGCACTTCAGCTCTAACACCCAGGTTAATTTCCAATTTATGTACACCTTAATTCCCACTGTCTTCTGGGTGTTTCAAAATCACATAGTGCACTAATCGGTACTGCTGTTTTGTCAAAGTCACAGAGAAAGATTTTCTGTTATGTTCAATTGTTTTACTGTGCAAATGTTTAATGCTTAATTAAAATAAGACACCTCTGTTCAAAATGTTTATTAAAAAAATGTGGTGCACACATGAATTTGAAACTGTAATTTCTTTTACTTCCGAAGGTGGAAGATGCTTTGTCTTACCTGGACCAAGTCAAACTGCAGTTTGGCAACCAGCCTCAGGTCTACAATGACTTTTTGGATATAATGAAAGAGTTCAAGTCCCAAAGGTGATTATACTGTATGAATTTACAGGCACGCAGAGTCATTCGGTTTCACATCCAATGGTTCTTGTTCAGATATTTCACAACAGGAGTTCTGACTCAGTTGTTCTTACTTTGTGTCTGAGTAACTCTAATTTGCACAAGGCAGTGATGTGGTTTGCACATAAACCGATACTTTCTATACTTAAGCCACATGTCCCATTTGTTTTTTTTATTTGCTTTGTCTCTAACCAGTCACATCTTCTGCTGCTATGAAGTTATTTCTCTTCTTTTCTCCACAAAACTAGCAATTTCTCACATTTCCACATTTTTTCATAAGTCTGTCACCACTGGAAGGTGAAAGTAGTCAGAATATATAGCACAGTGCTGCACTTAACACCTCACAATGTTGAGAGCTTTTGATTACTGTCACCGCTTGTGCATAACAGCTGAGGTGGCTTTAAATGCATTCTGTCTGTTGTCCTGTTCTCAGTATTGACACTCCAGGGGTCATCAGCCGAGTATCACAGCTGTTCAAAGGTCATCCTGACCTCATCATGGGCTTCAACACCTTCCTGCCACCAGGATACAAGATCGAGGTCCAGACGAATGATTTAGTAAACGTCACAACGCCCGGTCAGATCCACCACATTACCCCACATGGCATTTCAGTCCAGAATATCCCCTTAACGGGAGCACCTGTCCAGCACCAAGCACAGCACCCATCTGCAGTGACCACCACTGCTCCACCCCTTCTTACACAGCCTACTCCTGCCAAGATGAGCAAGGTGTGTATCCAATTCAGAGTAGGAAGTGACTGAACTAGAGCCAGTTTTAAATGTACTTATTTGTTGTGTAGCATCTAAATAAATACCCAAAAAACCTTCAATTTTCTAGCCTCTCCAGCCCCAGGCTTTGACACCGAGCAGCCAGAGCAATCCGTCCATCCCTACGTACACCTCCCCCCGTTCGCCACCCATGCAGCTCCACCCACCACTCAGTGGGACCCCCACTGGACCACCCATGCAAAACAACCAGCCCGTGGAATTCAACCATGCCATCAACTACGTCAACAAGATCAAGAACCGCTTCCAGGGACAGCCTGATATTTACAAAGCCTTCTTGGAGATCCTCCACACGTACCAGGTCAGTAAGTCAAACTGAAAGGCCTCAGTAATATTTCTTTTTTCTTGCCCCACAATAAAATTATGCAGTTTTAGGTCAAAAGGGGAGATTTTGAAAATAATTGGCCAGATATTACTCACATACCAGTCATGTTTTTCACCAATACAGAAGGAGCAGCGTAACGCTAAGGAGGCTGGAGGGAACTACACACCAGCACTGACAGAGCAGGAGGTGTACGCTCAGGTGGCCAGGCTTTTCAAGAACCAAGAGGACCTGCTCTCAGAATTTGGACAATTTCTGCCTGATGCCAACAGTTCAGTGGTAAGTGGAGTCATGATATTATGTAGATATCGATGCATATGTACCATAAGTAACTTAAAATGCGGCGCCTAGTTCCGATTTATCATTGACCTCGTTTGAGTATGTAGTGATGTTGTCTCTGTATATCCAAATACTGTGTGAATGGTGCTAGCTGTTCCTCGTGAGCTCTTAATCAGAGGTCATTTCCATATACTGCAGCCTTACCAGTATCGCGCCTTCTCCACAGCTTTTAAATAAGACCACCGCTGAAAAGGCAGAGTCTGTAAGAAACGACCACGGTGGCACCACCAAAAAGCTGCAGCTCAACAACAAACAGAGGCCCAATCAGAACGGCTGCCAGATCCGGCGACATCCAACCCCAGGGACCACACCACCTGTCAAGGTACATACGGGGTCCCTCATGTACTGCTGAAACTACAGTCACCTCCTGTTTGTGTTTTAATTGGCACATTTTTCATCTGCTTTTGTTGAAATGTTTTGTAATTATCTACCTATGTCCTATTTTTGCAATTCTGGTAATGCTACAGAAGAAGCCCAAGTTACTAAATCTGAAAGATTCCTCAGTGGCAGAAGTGAGCAAGCACGGGGTTGGCACAGAATCTCTGTTCTTTGAGAAGGTGAGTTATTCAGTTATTCATAACTTCCTACATAACGCCATGAAGTGATATTGAATGAACATCAACGAAAGGATGTAAGAGTTGTTGATACTCAAAGTCAGCACAGTTTATCGGTTCCAAACAGTCAGGGTGAAATATCCAGCCTAAACCTCTGCTGATACGCTGCTGTCTGAATTTAAATAATATGTTTATTTATTCATCGCATTTGAGATGGCTGATTTTGTGCAGTCCCATCTGTACCTCATGTCAACAGACCTCAAATTTGTCCAATTACAGGTGCGCAAAGCCTTGCGAAGTGCAGAGGCCTATGACAACTTCCTGAGGTGTCTGGTCATCTTTAATCAGGAGGTGATCTCCAGGGCTGAACTGGTGCAGCTGGTGCTGCCCTTTTTGGGGTCAGTCGTCTCATTTAGCACATTAGATGAGTTTTTTTCCCTCTTCAACATTTCTCATATTTATGTCTAATTTATGTTTTGTGTATACTTAATTTTCATACAGAAAATTCCCTGAGCTGTTCAACTGGTTCAAAAATTTCCTGGGATATCGGGAAATGTCCCACATTGAAACATATCCGAAGGAACGGGCCACTGAGGGCATTGCCATGGAGATTGATTATGCTTCCTGTAAGAGACTAGGCTCCAGTTATAGAGCTCTGCCCAAAAGCTACCAGCAGCCCAAATGCACTGGGAGAACTCCACTTTGTAAAGAGGTGAGAGGGGAAATGGTTTTAACATCAACAGGGTTTAGAAAAATTACCTCTTAATTATTTTCTTCAAAGTAAATTTTTGCTGTCTGATGACAAAGTAAACTAGCCCTGTCCCTCCACTAATGTCTAGTAACTTTTGAATAAGTTGAGAGTCAACATGTCATTCTCAAGGCACCATTGGACTTTACTTACTTTTGGAATATGGAGCTTAAAGTTGACAGTGTTTGTTTTTCTCCAGGTTTTAAATGACACCTGGGTGTCCTTCCCTTCTTGGTCTGAGGACTCTACGTTTGTCAGCTCCAAGAAGACGCAGTATGAGGAGCATATTTACAGATGTGAGGATGAACGCTTTGAGGTGAGCAGGAATTTTCAAAATCTTTTTTAAGTCACGATGGGGTAATATCCCATTATTCAAAAACAGAGTTTGTAAAATTTAACATTCCTTCTGCTGGGTCTTTGTACTAACCCTCGATTTTTGATCGAGGACAAAAAACAACTGTGGCAAACCATATTTTGAGGGTTTTCTAAGAAAAAATAAAGGTTTTTAGGTTTCCATTGAAAACAGTCTGTCATGAAACCTACATGTTTTCCTCCTGACAGCTGGATGTTGTACTGGAAACCAACTTGGCCACCATCAGAGTCCTGGAGACGGTTCAGCGGAAGTTGTCCCGCATGTCTGCCGAGGAGCAGGCCAAGTTCCGCTTGGACAACACGCTTGGTGGCTCCTCTGAGGTCGTACACCGCAAGGCCATCCAGAGGATATATGGAGACAAAGCACCAGATATTATTGATGGCCTGAAGAAAAACCCTGCAGTTTCCGTCCCCATCGTCTTAAAGAGGTGGGTGTCCAAGGCCTGAATCAAGTTATTCAGTCCTGCAAAACGATTTCTGTGCAGGATGTTGCAGCAGATGTTTGCATCTTGTGGTGATTCTGTAATGTCAGTCTGTGTGTGCATTGCTTGACTTCTGCTCCAACCAGGTTAAAGACGAAGGAGGAGGAGTGGCGGGAAGCCCAACGAGGCTTCAACAAGATATGGAGGGAGCAGAATGAGAAGTATTACCTCAAGTCTCTTGACCATCAAGGCATTAACTTCAAACAGAACGACACCAAAGTGCTTCGATCCAAGTCTTTGCTGAATGAAATTGAAAGCATATATGATGAGGTAAAAGACTGTACCAGAACTACCACAAATATATGGACTCAATCCTACCTCTGTTAAGCACTGTATTGTTTTGCATTTTGTGCATTTATGTACCATCAAAAGCTTTAGGAGACAGTTTATGTCAAATTTATCATTAGAAAAATATTGTTTATTCTCTGCTTCCATCAAGCTCATACTGAAATATTTATTACTCTGCAGCGCCAGGAGCAGGCCTCTGAGGAAAATGCCACCCCACCCACAGGTCCCCACCTGACACTGGCCTACGAGGAGAGTCAGATCCTGGAGGATGCCGCAGCACTAATCATCCACCATGTCAAGCGGCAGACAAGCATTCAGAAGGAGGACAAATACAAGATCAAACAGATCATCTACCACTTCATCCCCGACATGCTGTTTTCTCAGCGGGGTGAGCTCTCAGACGTGGAGGAGGAAGAGGAAGAGGAGGAGATGGATCTTGAGGAAGGAGCTTCCAAAAAGCACAATGGCGTCCCCAGTAGTGGCAGCCCCGCTAAATCCAAACTGCTGTTCAGCAACACCGCGGCACAGAAGCTGCGCAGCTGCGACGATGCCTACAACCTCTTCTACGTCAACAACAACTGGTACATCTTCCTGCGACTGCACCAGACGCTGTGCTCCCGCCTGCTGAGGCTGTACGGACAGGCGGAGCGACAGATCGAAGAAGAGGTCAGAGAACGAGACAGGGAGAGGGAAGTCCTGGGACTCAAGAAGGATAAGAACGACAATCCAGCCGTGCAGCTGAGACTGAAAGAGCCAAGTGAGTGCATTTTTATTAACTGCTGCAAATGTCACCATTCACCCCCAACTGTATGTTTCTCATTAATTTTCAGGAAATTGAATCATTAAGTAAATAAACGCATTAGTAAGTAACTGTATTGGATGTTGAAAGAGAGATATTGCTTGGATTTTAAAATCAAAGGTGTTCTATTTGAAGTTGTCATCACTCTTTCTGTCATATGTTGATTCACTACACTCTTGTGTCTCTCTTGTGACTCTCATTCGACCTCTCCAGTGGACATTGAAGTAGAAGATTACTACTCAGCCTTCTTGGAGATGGTTAGGAATCTGCTAGATGGAAACATGGAGCCCTCTCAGTACGAGGACTCCCTTAGGGAAATGTTCACCATCCATGCCTACACTGCCTTCACAATGGACAAGCTCATCCAAAGCATCGTCAGGCAGGTAAGAAGTTGTCTGGTTTTTTTTTCAGCTACAGTTCCATGAGAACTATTTATTAGTTTTCCGTCAAACGCCGACATTTCTCTCTACCCAGCTCCAACACATTGTCAGTGATGAAATCTGCGTCCAAGTAACAGACCTATACCTGGCAGAGAGTGCTAACGTGGCCACTGGTGGAGCTATGTCCACCCAGTCATCACGGAGCTCTGCAGAGGCCATCTACCAGCGTAAAGCCGAGCAGCTTATGGCAGAGGAGAACTGCTTCAAGGTAAAATTGCCACATGATTACAGGAGATATGTCACAAAAATATGGAAAGATTTCATTTAAGAAGTGTCCATGTGGCTCCGAACATACAAAACAGAAGAATAATTTCCTGTCGCGCTAACAAAACTTATTTAATTTCCAATTAAATTTTGTTCACAGATGTCTTAAGCATCATTAAATATATACTCTCTTCTGCATTGTGCAGGAGTCTTGGCATTTTATGAGTTTAAATCTATAGATCTTCTGCTGTTCTCAATCTGTATTTTTTTCCCATTTATTATGTTGAAAATCAGAGGTAGAAGAGACTGCAGGATTTTCAGGAAGGATCCCGATTCTAACCTGAAATTGCAACTTCCTAGTCTGAGCTGTTAAGCCCTTTAAGCCTGTAAGACATCCTGCCTTTCCCATACTAAATAAATACCACTCACACGTTCTGTTTCTGTTACCTACATTCCCAGGTGATGTTCTTGCAAAACAGGGGGCAGGTGCAGCTCACGGTGGAGCTACTGGACACAGAGGAGGAGAACTCAGACGAGCCCATGGAGGCTGAGGTAAAAAAAAAAAAAATCTTAACGCCCCTAAATGCTCCAGGTTGTGATATTTGGTCCAGGAGAAAAGGGTTTAGGATTAATTAATGTAATTCCAAAAGACACTTAACTTGGCCATGTTGGTGTTGATTTATAATGTTTACGTCTAGTTCAGCAGTCATTGGCTGTTAATAGTGTTTATACACATAATCTGCATTTTTGTTCTTGTTTTGTATCTGCAGCGTTGGTCTGATTATGTTGGACGCTACTTAAACCCAGATTCCACCACACCTGAGCTGAGGGAGCACCTCGCTCAAAAACCAGTTTTTCTCCCTAGGTATGTTGTCACATAAGATCACTTCACATATTTACAAAAAAAATTAAGCTTATCTTCAGGGCCAGGATTTATGTGGTTCCTGGTTAGAGTACCTTGTTGCACAAGATATTTAACACATCTTTTCTTGTTGAGTTGAGTCCTTTGATTAAAAGATCTCTAATCAATTAGTTCTGACATATTCCTGCTAGATCTCATTAGTCGCTCTCACTACATCTGTCTCCACGCTCATAACCAGGAATCTGAGACGGATCAGAAAGTACCAGAAGGGCCGAGAGCAGCTGGACAAGGAGGCCTGTGAGGGAGGGAAGAAATCATTGGAAAAGGAGAAAATGGAGTGCATGTTTAAGCTTAACTCTTACAAGATGGTCTACGTCTTCAAGTCTGAGGATTACATGTACCGACGCACTGCCCTGCTGCGAGCTCACCAGGTACATTACTGCACTCTTCTCCTTCATGCAGTTCACTCAGTAATTGAAACTGAGGGTGCTTCCTCTGTCTACAATGATTTAAGGAGGTGGTTAGGACTGTGATAAAATCATTGCACATATTTTATTAGTCCATAATAGATTTGGTTATGAAAGGTTCAGATTTTCCAAAATACATTTTTCAAACTGACTTCAAATTGGAACACCTATAGGGATTATTTTTAAAACGTGTATAAAGCTCTGTTAGATCTGCCACTTAATAAATTACATGTTAAATCCAGTCCAGCAGTTTGTCACTGGCTATAAATTCTGTTTTTAAAATCACTCAAAACAAACTCTTTAAAATACTGCATTCTGCATCTAATGATTTGACCGCTCACAGTCTGGTGCTTTAATATGTTATTGGTATAGAGAAGTCACAAATAGCAACTGATGAAAAGTGATGAAAAGATTAGTCAGTGTAAACAGAGCTGCATCAGAGAAATGCTGATGCGGCTCAGCCTGAGACACAGACTGAACCACAGTCAGTCAGAAATGTAGAGCTCTGCTTGTCTGATTGGTTTTTAGACAGGTGTTGGCTGCTTAGGGGAGATGGATATTTGGCTTTATGGTTAAAAAAGAATTGGGAAACACTGCTATGCTGTATATTATATATATGTCGACAGTTAAATGTTCCATTACAAATTATAAATAAATGTTGTTTTTCCTCAGTCACATGAGAGGGTGAGCACACGGCTGCACAAACGCTTCCAGGCTTGGGTGGACGCGTGGGCCAAAGAGCACGTCACCCGCGACATGAGCGCTGAGACCAATAAGTGGCTGATGGGTGAGGGGCGTGAAGGCTTACTACCCTGCACCACCACCCGCCAGCCTGAAGTCGTACACTTCATGAACATCAACAAGTACCGCGTCAAATACGGCACATCTGGCAAGGCACCGTAACAGAGGAAAGTCAGGAGAGAGACTCACTCCTGGGGGTGTTTTGGTTCTCAAGTCAAACAGGTCAGCAGTAGAGATGGAGACGAGGGCTTAAAGATGTGGTTTTAAGTCAGACATGGAGCACAATGAAGCTAGCTACCGTGTTATGTTGCACCCGGGGCGGCAGGATTACTGATTTTACCAGCGTTTTTAGCTGGGCCCATTTTTTCACAGGGCCTTTGGTGCCAAAACTTAGGAATGGTTATGTTCCAGTCACAGACCCGAGCTCTTACCAGCACTCAGAGCCACGTCCTCAACAGAGCTCCCTGAGCCTTTCCTGCATGGCTCAGCGACACAAACAGTGAGCCTGAGAGAGACGGAGTGGTGCTTTTTGTACTTTATCATGACTGAGCTTCGCTTTTGACTGACCCTTCTGTCTGAAGCCATCAGAGAGAGAGCACTCCATCGAAATCAGGCAGAAATCTCCTTATGATAGTGTCAGTCTACAGTATCAGTGAAAAACAACATGGTGGACAAGTGCACTTATTTAGGAATAGGGAAATGTAAAGATTTGTTGCTCAGATCACAGGTTGGCGGGAGCTCAAACAAGTCTGAGAGATCTGGTTCAGACATTCCTGTGTTACGGCCAAATCCAATTATGTACCTAACACAAGAAGGAAAGAGGGTGACGTTTCCTTTTCCAAAAGACGTGGCAGCATTATTAGAAACTGTGCCTGAGTCCCAAACAGTATTGTCAGGTTTACATCCAAATGCACTGTTGCATCTAATGTAAAAAAAAAAGAAAGAAAAAAAAGCCTCACAACACTGTTTGGTCTCAGACTGTAAAATTGTATAGCTTGTGAATGTCAGACAATGACATGTATTCCAGTGTATGTGTTGTGTATATATATATTATATATAGTTCTATTAACAAAAATGATCCTTGCCGCCCTGGGAGTCCAACCTTTTTAAAACACACTCTCTGCCAACACACCAGCTTGTACACACAAACCAACATGCACACACAACCACACAGAACACACACATCTTGTTCTCGGAGGACTGTCTACATGACGCTCCCATTGTAAATACACTGTATATAGTCTCAGACTTTTTATGACAAATCTGTGTTGTTGTGCTAGTTATACTTTCCAAGGTTACTGTGGACTTTAGTGATAAATGGCTAAAGTTAGTATGTATATGAAAAAGACAAATGCAAGACCATTTATTACAGTTTTTACCAAAGGGAGTTGATTATAGCAGTTTCCCCCTTTGTGTGTTTCTTTGTCTTTTCCTTTTTAATTTCTGTAGTAAAAACTTGGAAAAGTAGAAATGTATCCAGGTCTTTCAGTTTTTACATTTGAAAACTGACATTTTATTTTTTTCTGAGTTTGACATTTGGTTGGTTAAAAATCACTGCCCCCTTTTTGACAGCGGTCACAATCGGTGGTGATGCTGAGACTCATTTCAAAGTTCAGTCTTGATGGACCCACCACAGTCTCACTTTGTGATGCACGCTTCCCTCCCTGGATAGATTTCTGCTGCAAACGTCACCCAACACCATATTTTTGATAATGGAAGAAGTCTCACGAGCATGTCTTTAGTCCCTTTATTTAGACATTATTTAAAGTAATAATAAAAACGACATTTGTAGCCTACGGAGCCCTTTGTGGTGTTGTTGAGTGGTTTATTCTTTTATTTTTGCTTTGTGTGTTGAACATTGAAATGACAGAAAAGAAGGACAAACTTGTTTACTTGGGTCGTCTTCATGTCTGACACTTCTCTCTAAAACAGAAGTGTCATGCACACACACACACACACACACATATATATATGAAATATATATATATATATGAAATATATATATGGCTGTTAATGCAGGCTGACAGGTCTTATCTCAAAGCCAGCGGTGACAATGCACCATGTACTAATTGCAAACTTATTAGAGTAAACGCTCATTTTATGAAATACCTAAATCCTTCCTATTGTGGTCATATAGTCTCCATGAAACAGTTTTCCTTTCAAGTCCTGCAGAGGGAGCCCTCACAGTGCACAAATATGCAGCTTTAAGATGAAGTTGCCAATGAATTCCTGATTATACAACAAACTCATTTTTTAAAACTTTTAGATTGCAAACTCTTGCAAAACTAATTCTAGACCTGAAATAGCTACTATGTGATTTTTAAAAAATATTTTTCAGTGGTTTCACATGTTCATGTTCCTGTCATGCGAAGCCGTACACATCAACACATTTAGATACAGACAAAAGCACACAGTAAAATAAAAAAAAAGTTACTACCTTAACATACCATTTTCATAACAACACCATTGGATGTGTAGAGCCCAGACGACATCCATCAGGAGACAGATGTTCTGCAGTTTTGTGTGACAACCAGATGAATAGCACAACATTGCTTGGTCACATGCAGTGTGGTTACAGTGAGTGAGTGAGACAATGACCTCACTTTATTCACTGTATCTGCACCTCTCAGACCCCCAACAAAACCCATCCAATCAAAGACATGCACTCTTTACCCACTTGGCTGTGGTTGGGCTGAGGCCCTGAGGAGGAGTGGGGCTGACACATGCCAGCAGAACTCTCCATGCCTCCGACCGGCAGCGCTGATAATGAGTTTCTCAAAGGCAGCACGGGCTGATGGGGATGGAGGGCAGCTCTTCTGCATGATTACTCCCTTAGAGTGCAAACTCCTGAACCTTCAACAGCTCCTCTGCAACTTCTGACTCAGAGAGCAGAGCGATTGTCACCAACACAGAGCTGCCATTGTCCTTCAATCTCTGAGGCTTTTGACACACACAATACAGAACAGTCATCTCACTGGACGTGACCATGTCTCTCTCTGCCCTGTATCCTTAAATGCAAGCAGGTGTTGTTTCAGTGCATTAGCTGTATTTCAAACTGGTTTTGGCTGTGTCTTTTTCACTCTGTGTGCACATGACGTCAAAGATAATGATGAATAAGCAGATTATGCAAAAACTTTTGGAAAAGTATTGTTAAGGAGGGGTTGGGGGTTTGAACACTGTCAGACTAAAAAAGCATCAGAGCAGCTATTAATAATTCAAGTCTCTCATCATTTTTCTGAGACAAACCATCTGTCTCCTAGCGATGTGGCAGGCTGTGTGTTGTATATTATGGAATTTGCATGGCTCAGGTTGGATGATTAGAAAACATCTCTCTCTTATTTGCAACAGGATTACTTAAGTCTGGCACTCTTACACAACCACTGCAAGCTTCTGTGCTGAACATGTAGCTGTCAGTTTACATGCAACTTCATGAACCAAAACTGTCCACCCACCAGTTTTCGCCCTTTAATAACAAACTTACAGCCAAGTGTTGAGACAGTCCCTCAGTCTAACTTCCTGTGCTCAGGACAGAGGGATACAGTCTTCATCTTGTGTTATTAAATTATAGCTCACATTGGCATTTATAAAATATTGGAGATGGTTGGATCCATCAATCTGGTTCAAACTGAAAGACGTGGTAATTGTTGTGTAGGTTGTAATGAAATTAGATTCAGAGTTTTCATGGTCCCAGGAAGGTGAACCCTTACTTTACTTACTTTTTTGACCCTTTGACATTTCCTGCCACGAGAAAGTGAAGTTTTCACTCATCCAGTAAACTATTTCAACCACTACTAAGTATAATAGCACTGAATTCTCCATAGACATTGATGTTTCTCAGAGAATGTGTCACAACAACTGCAACACAAAATGGATAAACTGTATAAACATAGGGCCCAGGTTAATCAGTGCTGTAGTTTTGTTTTCATTAATGGCTTATAACTGATTAATAGAGCATGATTAAATGATCAGATTGCCATGAAGCCATTAGTTGCAAATGTAATACCTTTTATAAATACAGTAGTGCAGTCTCACAGAGCTGCGACGCCTGCAACACATGTGAGTTCATCATAAATGTTCCAGTTTGAATCCTAGAGGTTACTGGCATTTATGTCCACTGCAGTGAACCAACAGGCATCAGCCACAACGTGGAATTCTGCACTTCCATTCTGCAGAGGAGAAAATGAATTCAACATTTTTTTGCCATCAAGGGGAGCAGTTTATAGGAACCTGTCAACTGTGCTGACCATGATGTCATTACTGCTTTCAATGGATGTTCACAGCTATGATGTGATGTTTACGTTTTAGTTTAGCAACAGTCCATTCAGAGAGAATCCTCTTCCTTTATACATCATCCACATAATCACATTATAGACACAATGTGTACGAGTCCAAATTTCTTACCTCTAGTGGTAACTACAATATCAGCTGTTATCCATCCGTTCATTATTTGGCACTTATCCTTTGTAGGCGCAGAAAGGGAGCCAATAATAGCAGAATTTGAATAAAAGCAGGGTACATTCCAAACAGGTCACCAGCCAGTTATAGGGCAACATACAGAGACAAAGAATGAATTATTCACACTAAACCTATACCGTCCATACCTATGGTCAGTATAGAGTCCCTAGTTAACCAAACCCCAATATCAATGTCTTTGAACTGTGGGAGGAAGCTGGAGAAAACCTACACAGATACAGGGGCAACATGCAAACAGACAGTTCATAGTAACTTAAAGTATTAGTAATGAGAAGCTGTTGGACTAAAACACAGTGGGGGTCATGTTGTTCAAGGGCATAAAATGTTTTTTGAAATCATCATCGTCCTCATCCTGCTTGATCCTGTTTTCATGTTTTGCTTCTCCTCTTGCCTAAGCAGACATTCATGCAGTGCATGTGTGTGTATGTGCATGCGTGTGTGTGCGTGCACGTGTGTGTGTTGTCTCCTGAAAAAGCCATTTCCTGAGACTTGAGCACGACTAAATATAACACAAGTTGAAAGTCACTGGGGACATCAGAGGCACAAAGCAAGCTGGGTAATTTAATGTGACAGCTACCCCTCCACCCTCAGCCCCTCAAATACACACACACACACACACACACACACACACACACACACACACACACATTTGGCTGAACCTGACCTTTTCATCCTTCCTTATCCGATAGATGTAAGTTGCGCGGTGCATGTCACACCTTCGCAGTGTGGAAGGTTGGTCAGCATCATCTGCCTGGGCATCAATGTCTTTGTTCCATCACTGATACAAATCCTGTTTTGGAACTTTAGCATCATTAAAGCATCAAGATAGTAACATTGGGAATCATTGCCGTTAATTGCTTTAATAACGGTTACTAAATAATATAATAACGCTTCACTGATCAGTTGTAAGCCGTAAGAGCATTTGTTCTTGAGAGGAAACGTATGTTGCCAGGTTGTGAAAAATCCCCACATGCAGGTTTGCTCTTTAAAGAATGGATAAAGGATTTATTAGTCATGAAGCCACAAATTGCAACTAGTTGAAACCCTTTGCAAATCATGCCTGATGATCTCAAAATTATGTCATTAATAATCCTTTCATACACAATAGGACTGTGTCAGCTCACAGTTATGTTATTCACAATGGGTTGAAGTCTAATCAGCGTTAGTGATGGATGGTGGTGATAGTTTTGTTTACATGGTTTCAGTAAAAATCCAATTGATTGTTGGTAATGCTTGTGTTTCTTGCCGTACCTGAATTCTTGTCCTCATTCCCAGGTCTCAGCAGTGAAACACGTGAGGACAATCTTGTTGTTATAAAATGGCACCGGTGGCCAAAACTTAAACAACAACACCGTGGTTGCTAAGGAAGCACCAATTAGAATAAAGTCTTATTGTGCAGGAAGCCCAATGGGCCTTTGTCAGTTGCATCCCAATCTCCAAACCTACCCAGACTCAGGGAGGAGTTAAACAGGGACATCAAGAGGAAAGGGAGGGATCGATTTTTTTTCCCTTTAGGAAGTAGGATTGGGCTGCACTGTACTCACAGAGGCCCCACTGTTTGGTGCCAAGGAGAGAGCAGTAAGACAGGGTGAGGGGCCCCCTCCTCGCCAAACGGAGCCCAAACACAACAATCCCTTTATTCAGCGGTTTGGACCTGCCATCCGAACAGCAGCTCGTCATTAAATTAACATCACAGCGGGCGTCCGCCCTGGCCCTTGCTTCCCAGAGCATTGTGGTGCACTCGGGAGGAAAGCGATTCTTTCAGGGGATACCAGGTCAAAAAGCAGGGGTGGTGTGGACTTGTCCCCGCAGCCATGGTTTTGAGAAATGGAAACAGTGGCCCAGTCGAGGCTGAGTGTGGAAAGAACAACCTTTTAATCTCTGGCAGCCATGAAGGACAGAGACAGATTCGCTTTTTGTTTTTGTCGTTGTGCCACTTTCTCAACATATCCACTCTGTGGACAGGACTGATGTCCACGCCAAGGCCTCCGACCACCAGTTAGGGCGACAACACATCGAGTGAGAGCAAAGTTGTATTGGTCGGGACCATGGACTCATCTCGCGTGCCTCAGCGCTGTACAGCCATATCCACACATTTCATCTATAGCTGAGGACCAACGTGTAGTTTATTATCAATTTCTACAAATAATCCAGATTAGTATAATTACTGTCTGTAAAATAGCATCCATGTTGCTTTTTAGTGGATTCTGTGTCTGACATCATCATTTCCTTCTTGTCATGGTTGTTTTGTGTTCTTCCCCCTCTCACTCCTTTCTGTTCATCATTGAGAGCAGGTGTGTGGCAGGAGGCCTAGCTGGTCTCCCAATTAGCAGCAGACGAGGCACACCTGATTTTGAATCAGCTCATCTCCTGCTCTATATAAGCCTGGTCTCTTCTCTACTTGTTTGCCAGATGATTGCGTGTGTTGGGTAGTTCACCTCTACCACCTCTTGTTTTCTCCTTGTGGTTTTTGGATTTGAGTTTTGGCTTGTTTTTGCTTTTCCGGACAATAAACTACAGCTTCACGTCAACCTGCCTGACTCAGTCTCTGCTTCGGGGTCCAATCAACAAACCATATCCTGACAGTTCTCTGGTTGCTTTGTCGGTAAAACAGGAAGCAGCGTAGATCCGATCAGGCTAGTGAAGCAAAAGAGGTCAGATAGACAGACTGTGTCTGTTTCTGTCTCCACCTGACATAGTCACATCAGGGCAATTTCCTAAATCTCTATATCTCTTTGAATTCCAAGATATGTTATGCAGAAAGTAGGAATGCTATTTTAGCTTTGAATTTTTGAATTTAAAACTAATTTGCTGAGAACAAAATATGTATGTGTCACACCTGATTTGTGTTGCAGACACAGATGTGTCTTTCAGGGATGTCTGAGAAGAAGCAGGGTTTATGCTTCTGGAACACGGGGGGCTGTGGGCTTTTCAACCTGAGGCTCTGTTAAAGTGGAAGATGGGACATTAATTTAAGTTACTTCAGGAGGATTATTATAGCAAGGCAAAAGCAGTTTTGTTTGAAATAAGAGTATGTATATGTTAAAAGGTTCTATCAGGACATGTTGATGCTAGAAATTCATTATTTTAACGACTTGTAGTCCAGTCAGTCACTGAGAACATGACCACCATGTTTCCAAAGCCAGAAGGTCGCCCCAAACCACAGAGGAAACACAGTTTATTACGATCAATTTTATCAATTTATTTACAATAAGATTCCACTAGTTTTCAAAGCAACTTGTTGTTTTATTTATTACAAAGCACGAGTATATAATGTCAAATAATATCGCCTCAAGGTGCATTAAGCAACTGCTTCCCACTTTTTATATTGTGTCACATGATACTTTCCCCATGCTTCCTGTGAATTTATTTATGAATGAGAACCGCAGCTGTAATTGGCTGTGCCTATAATCACAAACAGCTTTGACATAGCAGTGCCACACTACATTGCTACATGCTCTGTAGATGTTTGTTGGAAGAAGACTACTACCGTGTTTAATATACAGTACACGCATGTTACCAGAAAGAGTCTCTGATACTGTTTGATTCATTTTTATTGTTCCTGTGATTACAGATGAAGACTTAATTGGTGCAATTGGGGACTAAATCCTAAGTAAACAGCTGATCTGATGATGTGGACACTGAGATATCCAGCTATGGCAATGCAGACACAATACTCACTACAAATTACTACCAGATTACTGAGACGTTGCTGTTTTACATGGAGACTATGTTGATCGATGCCTAAAGAGAGCACAGGACGTTGCAGTTGTGTTAGCGTGTTAGCATGAGAGAGTGTGACTGGCTGGAAATGAGTTGTGTTTCTGCGTTGTTCTGGTGGAAGCTGCAGAGTTTCACTCCCGCACGTAAATCCGTGTGCACACGACGTCATCTGCCCCAAAAATCTGGGAGAAAACATGAAGACATTTTGAATTTTAGAAACCCACAGTTAAATGAGATACACAATTTAAGGCCATTTACTGTTGAACACCTGTGACAATTTCCTGTCTGACCACCATGCCATCCTCTTACAGTGATCGTATCCAATCATTGCATTCAATTAGAGATTCTCTGTTTTATAACTAAATCATCAGTCATCAATTTATGATGAAATAAAAATGGAAAGGAATTTGGGCAACTGTGTGTGTGTGTGTGTGTGTGTGTGTGTGTGTGTGTGTGTCTTTAAATGTGGCTAAAACAGACTGTAAACTACTTCTTTTCTGTCACACTACTCCAAATTTTGTCAACGTTGTTTATAGTATTGTGTATAGTATTGTGTATTGTGTATAGTAGTACCATACTGAGTGCAGAAAAAACATGCAACTAAATCTCAGAATGTTTCATTGATCAATGATTTGTGTGAAACCACATCACAGAGAAAACGATGCTCCCTCCAATCTCCTGACATTCCATCACTCTCTGGTTTTATTTCAGGCTGATGTGGCGGCAGAAAATCCATGCGACTTTTCACTTGAAGTCTTTTTTTCTTTCCAGACTAAGCCAATTATTCGGCTCATGCAAATCGTATGGAAATGTGTCCCACTTACAGTGTGAACTGCCACAGACAATCAGACCATTACTTTATGATCGATGGTATATTTTTTTCTTTTCAAAAAATGATCCATTGCAATGGTGTTTTTTTTGTTTCTTTGTGTCTTTTGGAAACAGACAGATATGATTTACATTCAGCAGGTCTCTGCTTTTTCCAGCTGCTCATCATTTTCTGGCTGCTGATGACTCGTGGCTCTTTTCCTCCAAAGACGCTTTAAATCTTTCCAGAATTTCAATGATATATAATCTCTTTAAGTTTTTTCCATGCTGTGGAAATGTACTGATTTCCAGAGTGATGTCAGACGTTGACTGAGTTGATTGTTTAGCTGGAACAAAGATGTAGAAAGGGGCTAAATACTGTCTGACTGCACCAAAGCCAACAGCAGCATCAGCAACACGTTCTATATTTGACAGATGACTCACACAGACTATTTTAAGCGTTGGGACAAATTCAACAAAAATGAAATAAAGTTGCGACCCTGCTCTCCACTCAGCTGTGCTCTCATTTAAAATTAGATGTTTTGGTGTTTTTATCTGCTAATATTGGAATAATCCAAAGATAGCAGGCAGTGTTTTTATTAGCTGTTTTAATAAACATGTACATGAAATGGATTCACACGCTTCAGTCCTGTAATGGGCAGGTGCATATAATTGAAGCTCACCTGGCATCAGTTTTATAATTAAAGAGGAAGTTGATGGAAACAGTTAAAGTGATAGGCTGTGTCCGAAATCGCCCCCTAACCCCTATATAGTGCACTATATAGTGACCACGCCATTTTGTAGTGGTGTCTGAATGCTTAGGGATCATAGCATGTCCACTATATAGTGCACTCAGTGTAGCCCACAATTCACCGCGAAATGTAGTGTACATCCGATGGTCACTAACCGGAGCAAGATATCCCATCATGCATTGCAAGAAATTCTCTGGGCTGCGCGGAAGTGAAAATGGCAGACGAACGGGAGGAAAATATACATAAATATTATAAAATATAACAAAATATGAAAATAAAAAGTACAGGACAGTAATCCAAAGCCTCTAATTTAATAAAAATGCAGTGGTAAACGGACAAGTATTGTGTGAGATGACAATAATGTGGTACGTTTTAATTGTGCGGCAGTGATGACGCAATTACCGGCGCCGAGAGTAGTGTCCGGAAGATTTTTCTATTGAGCTCACTATATAGTCCACTACATTTATTTCCCTGTGTAGGGAGTAGGGAGTAGGGAGTAGGGAGTAGGGAACGAGAGAGTGATTTCGGACACAGCAATAGTGTCTCCATCTCTTTCAGTGGAGGAGCCATCTGACAGTCCGTATGGACATTAAGTTGTACTTAAACTCAAACACATCTGTGTCTTTGGTCCCAGTGGGTTTAAACATATTTCGCATATTTGCTGTGTGTGTGTGTGTGTGTGTGTGTGTGTGTGTGTGTGTGTGTGTGTGTGTGTGTGTGTGTGTGCGTGTGTGCGTGTGTGTGTGTGTGTTGGAGGGAGTCTCCGCCACTAAAACCTGTCACTTTAACTGTCTTTTCCAGAGTTGCTTGTTGACATCTTCACTGTCGTCACGGGAGCCACTGTGGTCCTGAAACTAGGACAGCTACCTCAAGTGGAGGATTGAGCAGCTTTCCTTGTTAGTGTTGTCATGGCAACAAACACAAGTCGCATGCACCCAGAATTTCATTCAGTAAACCAGTAGCTTCAACGAGGCGGAGGAGTTTGACTGTGTGCAGCTTTTCTGCTGATTAATGAAAGTCAGACTCGCTCCTCCAGGAGCTGAGGTCTGATTGTGTTGCCTGAGAGTTAGATGATAGTGTGACAGCAGCGAGTTCGGAGGCGAGAAGAGACACACAGAGACACATGGAGACCAGATCAATCTCCATTAGTGCCTCAGCCTGGCCGATGTGTCACTAACCATCAGCACTATAACACATCCAGCTAGAAGAAACATCTCAATATGTGCTGCCCTCTCCTCTGCACTCAAGACAGGATTCCGGTCTATTTCTGGTCCTCTCATCCTTTGTTTCTGGCGTGTCATTTCAAACTGAGCAAGCATCCTGTGATTAGTTTGCAGCTTCTAAACCTTCATATAATGTTGTTGTAGGCATTTGCTTGTTGCGCATTCATCTTATAAGTGGTCTAGAAGGAACAGATCAGAGCGTGGGAGTCTCTGAGAGCTGTTCATATCGTCTGCTCCTCTGCACATGGTTCGAGGGGCTTTAAGCCCATTGACTCCTGGCCATATTAATCTGACTAAATACAGGGGGTATTACTGCAATGTCAGCGTAGCAGCTTCCTCTTGTTCTCCCTTCACATCTCTCTGCAGGGTGGATGAAAGCTTGGGCTCCTTGGGAAACCGCCTCTCTCTCTCATTTCCTTTTACCAATGAATCTCCAGGGCCACTTGATTCACCCACTGCCTTTTTTTTCATCAGCCGTTTCTCAAACACACTGCAAGCGCTGCCCTCAAATCCCATTTTAATGCACCTGAGCCACATAACAGCTAAACCACACAGATTAACTGCACATCCCATCATATTCTGCCTGCACCTAAAACAACACTCTGTAAATGTACTTTAATCTTGTGTTGTTGTTTTTTTTTTACTCAGCCAGAGTTAAGGTTTATTAAAAATAAACTTTCCTTTCCTTCTCTTTCCCTCATCATATTATCATTGCTTCATGCTCACCAGAGTGAGCTTGTCTCCATTCAGCTCCCGGGTCCAGTATGTTTTGGGGCCGTGGCCATCGACCAGAGTCTGCTGACAGTGGATCTTGTTCTCCATCTCCCAGGTGGCGAGGCTCTGCAGGGGGAGACGCAACAAGGTGGGAAGGTCAACACAATGTTATTCGTCACATTTATATCCAAAGAACTACTGTATATACAAACATCACTGATTAGTGTGTTTGAAAACTGACTCAGACGTTATCATTAGCAATAATATTGATTCATCCATCAATGTGTGCTCCAATTATACTAATCTCTAATCTATATGACACAGTATGTATAACTTATGTATAGCGTATATAATAAAAAAAAAGTCGTTTTTTAAGTCCAGGTGTTCACATACCTACTAAAATAACGTTGTTCTTATTTAATTCCCTTATAGACAGAATCTGTGTGATGTGAAGGGAAAAATAAATCCTCTTAGCATTTCGGTCAGTCACGTCCACGTCTGCACATTCACGATGAGTCAAACTGTGACTGCAGGAGTCAGGTTGTCAGGCGGTGAGAGCTAAACCCTAAACACAAGCTGTTTTTTGTCAGGGACCATGTAACACACACGTTCACTGTCTAACTTAATTTTCTATCCGTTAATGAAAATCTCTTGGGGTTTTTTCTATACTAAATGCTTCTACACAAAACTTCGCCTCGAGAGACAACAGCAGTGTTTTCCGACATCTTCCTACAGCTATCCTTCAGACTTTTTTTTAATAAAGCCAGAACAAACAACAGAGCTTAAGAACAACCGCGTAAAACCGAGACAGATTCACACGACTAGTCCAAGATACTTGTTTTACCATCATGTTTTGTTTTATGTAGGGTTTTTACTTATCGCACCATCTGCTGTCTGTGGCTTTGGACCAGTCCCTCAAAGACAATTTGTATTAGTTATCAGTTACCATTTCCTGCTTGATTTAAGGTTTGTGTGCTGGATTTGGCAACATCTCTGTCAGAGCCCCAAAATAACACCCATCTCTTCCCACGTTATCTGTCTGTCGACAGGGGCATTGCAACAGGGGAGGCAAGGCAGGCAAATGCCTGGGGCCTCGAGCTGAGAGGGGCCCATGGGAACAGCTGATTGCATTGGTCCACAGCAGCAACAACCCCCTTACGTTCTACAATCACCTGTTTACAAAGGACAAAGTCTCATCTTTTTTCCCATCTGATTATTTTCCAGGTGAAGAGTTTGTCTTGATTGTCTTTATATATTCTATTCTATTCTATTCTATTCTATTCTATTCTATTCTATTCTATTCTATTCTATTCTATTCTATTCTATATTTTTTTATTTTAGATCTTTAAATCGGAATATTGTAATGTTACATGATGGTAATGCGTCTATAATAATGATGATGTTTTGATGATGTGATGTTGCAAAACAGTGACTGTAAAGTCCACAGCATATGATTCATATCTTTTTCTCACTCATGATTGCGACTGACACTAAAAGTTGGCCTCTGTAGAGAACCGGTGGGCTGAAACATTCATATTAGTCATATTTCTTTCGTCAAGAAGTGACTTGCTCTGCTGTATCAACCCGTTCAAGTGAAAATACTGCAGCATCACCTCAGACATTTGTGTCTGAGGTGATGCTGCTTGAATAAGACATAAAAAAACATCTGATGTTTGGAGGTTTTAACACAGTAGTAAACACCTTTATCCATCAGAGCAGTTACATAATCGCTTCATTGTGGCTTCCATACTGCACTAAACCCTGTGGCAGAGAGAGGTGACTCGCTTTACCCGCTCCAGAGACAAATATTTCCCTCAGTGGGAAGTGGAGACCCAAACAGAGCATCTCCATTTCTCTATGAGGAATATTTCTCCACAGGCATGAATATTACTGCTTCCCATTGCCAGGGCCTATTTTCAGACAGTGACGTTTCTCTTCAAACCCTCTGTGGAAAACATAATGTCGACTGTCTTGTCCTTGATGGTTTTCAGTAAATGTTTGTGTGGTCGGAGCAGTGGTTGACTGAAACCTGCACTGTTCAGTTGACTGGTGGTTGTTACACCTTTATCTGTTACAAACAAATTATAATTATTTTTTTCAAAATTTTGTTTTCAGGCATTAAACGAACAGTCTGTGGGCTTATTCAAAACAAAGGGCTCACTCATAGAGACACCAGATGACAGGAAGCTGCTATCACCCCCACACTGACAGGTGAGAGTAACACTGAGCTCAGTACAGTGAACACTGACTATTAATGCTGTGAGATGTTTTTGAAATAAAGCAAACCTAAAATTACTACTTTATATTTCCAATCAGGCTGCGACATATCAGACCACACTGATAGTCATTTAATCCGCCATTTAATTTTAAACAAATACAGGGGGTCCTCGAGTTACGACGGTCGCGAGTTACGTTGTTTTCGTGGTTACGACACATCTCCTGTGAACTTCCTTGTTTCGGCTTAAGCGGTTTGCCCCGTAAATATGTACAGACTTCACACGGGAACTAGTTGGTGAGCGCTCTCTCTGTCTCTCAGCGCGCCTGCCGGCTCTCCAACACCTCCACAGCACAGCTCGGCTACTCTGCCTTGTGTTTACTTATGTGAAATGGCCGGCTGGCGGGGGGTGCAGCGGCAGCCGGTAAGGAGATGCACACGGACACAGATGGGTTCGGGATCGTGGCAATACCGTAGGTTTATTCACAACACAGGGTCTACACGGTTGATATCAGAAATCTAAAGGAAATGCTCATTACACTCGTGATATCAACCCCTACGGTGACAAAAGGGTCACCGTAGGGTATTGTAGGGTGGTGTTATAGCGACATCTAGTGGCACAATGTATGCACAATGGCACAATGAATGTATGTTCCGACTAACGTCGAAATTCGGTTACGACACATTCTCAGGAACGGATCTCCGTCGTAACTCGAGGACCCCCTGTATTTTACATCTCCACTCACTGAAAATGGGAACTCTATTTATCAAATAAGCTAACTCATCTAATGAGTATGGGGGAGACATTGCTGATACAAAGTGAAGGGTCCCACAGTAAGACATTATTCCTACCACCGGTTTTTAGTAGGAAAATTCAGTGGAGAATATGAAAATCCCCAACCAGTGGGAAACTCTGGAAAGACTGGCTTTTTCCAAAATTCCACCTGCGCAACAAATTACTCTCACAGCATCATCAGGAAAAAATCTGGGTTTGTGTCTGCTGCATGGCTGCTTCTTTATGACATGTCGTTAAAGTTCAGTCGCTAACGTCACATATGTTTCATCTGCCTCAGATTTCTGCTGACACCGCTTTTCAGACAGCTGCTGACACAGACATACAGAAGTCTCTGAGACATAGCACTAGTATTAGTTTATTATAAGATAAACATTTAAAACACCTGTGTGGAGTCAACTGATATGAAGGTGTGATGTTATATCACTTATAATACATAAAGTTCTAACTAAGTTATTATATTATCATCTAAATGCCTATAAACTAACTGTTTAGATAGTTGGATTCATTTCATAAATAATCTTAAGGAAAATATCTGCAGGCTCTGGGGCTGTCTCTCAAAATGTCATTAACTTAAACAGCATAGAGACAAGTAATTTAGCCTGACAATTAGCATGGTTTTCCCCTCATCTGTCCATTTGTGGGAAAGGACAAAACTCAATTACACTGACAATGTCTATCCACTGTGTCCCGACTGACTCCAGCTCAGACACTGGTCACTTAGCGATAAACAGATGTCACGCCATGAATGAAAGATTGTAATTAGCCAAAGTGAATTTTGAATAGATTCCTGAGATGGCCATGAAATGTGTATGATATGATGTTTCAATAGCATATACCTCCTATTATGTGTTATTTCTTGCTCCAAATCTGTTGTATATAAAATATTGACTCAGCTATTATAAATGATGCTATGTCCCCACATTATCAGGCTCATCAATCGAGTAGCTTCTTCCTGCTAATGCAGTTGTGCCCTGCACATTTATGTCTCATTATTGAGATCATAATAGGAGATGTCTCCAAGCAACCAGGTTGCTTTATTATGAGCAACAGAATGCAGCTGCCTCTTTTTTCTGCAGGTTTTTCTTTTGTTTTATCCATGTTTTCCTATTTTCTGCACGTCACAGTAAAGTGTACATATTCAAATATTTGTATTTACATCTCCCAGATTTATGATTGTTGTATTTAGATTTACAGTTTTGAAGAGACCTTACTATACGATCCATGTGTATCAATAACTTCAACCACCTTCCTAAAATAAAAAAGAAATAAATTAGAGTTTAATATATGCATCTGGGTGTGTATGGGTGTATGAGAAATCGCCCTCAGGGCCTGAAGAGGTTCAGAGAGAAGCTTTCGTCATCCCAGCTCAAGCTGCCCTTAATCCAGCCGCACAGACGTGAGCGTGATACCAATAAATGAGATGACACAGTGGTGTTCATTTTTCATTGAAACCCACAGCAACAGAGCAGTGAAGACTTTATACACAGATAGAATGTAAATGATGTGACGAGGTTACAGGATACATGGAGTTTGACAGAAACTGATGTTTCCTTTGCTCAGAATGGAGCTAAGCTAATGATTCTGTAAGCCTACCTTGCACTTTCGACCGTCCACCGTCTCCTCATCAAACTCTTCCCCGATGTGGAAGTTGATCTCGGTGGTGCGCACACTGGTGGATGTTTTGATGTAGAACTGCTCACCGTCCTGTCGGATCTCCACCTGAGGGTTGGAAGCCGCTGCTACAGCCACCTTCCTCAACATGGCGTTCACGCCTGAGCAGGTGCAACGCAGGCCATGACAAGATTAGAGAAAAACGGCTGTCAGTTTCATTTAAACATCATAATAATACTAATCATAATAAAATGAAAGACTTTTCAGTGCCGTCTCTCATTATGTGATCTTGCAGGTGGCACAGCTGATGCCTGTTGCAGCATTTTGTTAAGCCCTGTTTGACTCTCCATGGCCATCTGGCTATTAGTCCTGCCAAAGGTCCTGGAGCAATTATGTCACTGCTCTCTTCTATTAATAACAACCAGACCAAAGCCTATAACTTTTCAGACAAGTTCCTTCTTTAAATTTCAAATTTTCATTTTTCAAAACACACACACAAACAAAGTGATCATTTGAGAGATTTTTCAAACCCCAAAACTGCTGTAGTCCTGCATGATCAGCTCTCAGGAACGAGAGCAACATCGACAACATCTCATAGCACTGAACATCCTCCACCCCACTCATCCCAACATATGTGCACATCAATCTGGCCTAATTGGCCAGGACAATTGGAAAATTTTATCAAAAATATAATTTGCAATGGTGCATTTTTAATGATCGGCATCAGTTGTGCTAAAAGAGCATGAAGAAACATTTTGAATTATTGTGGAGCGTTATTACTGTTATTACTGTTATTACTGTTACCAGTATGGAGAACATGTTCTTACATGGTCTTTGTAGGGAAAGCAATACTTTTAAACCCTTCATAACCAAAAACATGTGTGATTTCTGCTCATACTTAAACTTTAATAGTTGATATTACATTTGCATGTCTCACCTTGAGTCCCCATTTCATTTTATTTTCATTCTTGACAAAATGTCTGCTCTCAGTCAGGAAACTGTGAGTCCGATCTGTCTGAGCAGCACTGTGCTCCTCTGCCATCTGCATCCTGGATATAACAGGCCTGTGCTACAGTGGGGAAACCCACGAGTCAACACATAATTATGAGGATGTTGATGGAGAGTGGCGGCTCTGCAGCACTGGAATCCACATTAGTTGCTCATCGCAGCTCTCAAACGACCAAACCCTTATGTAAGAGTGAATGAGTGAGCTGCTCCGGCAGATGTAGTTAATGAGTTCAGGAATGGATGAGGTGCAAACATCAGTGTGACCAGCTGCCTTATGAACCATGTATCAGAATAAAACATGAGGAGGAGAAATAGAAAACTATTCTTCAGACATCTGACATGTGTGGTGTTGAAAGCTGTTGATATACAGAATCAACTGAAGTGACAATTGGTTAATGGTACAAATCTCTTCATTTTTCACCTTTACTTGTCCATTTTGTTGTCGAGAAAAATTATTTAAAGTCTGAAAGTAATATTTGTGATTTGGGGTTTGGGGTCAACGCTTCCTGGAGGGTTGCTGAGGCTGCTTACTGAACTCTCTGTCGGACCTTTCTCTAAAGAGTTCTAATTTATTCGAAAGACACCCAGCTTTTTCTCGTGCCCTCCCTGTTTCAGCCGTCTCAGCGTGATGAAGCGCCGCAACACAATTGAATGACCCAGTTAAACTGGTCCAAATCGAAACCATCGCAAACATCGGTTGAGAGTAAAAAGGGTGAGAAAGAAAGAAAAAAAGATAGGACACAAGAGAACAACACAGGGCTCCAGAGACCTCTCCTGGCATTGCTAATGGCTGCCCTACTTTAATGCTTAACATGAATAATGTTCTGCCCCCCTCCTCTATTCATATAACAATACCACGTCTGTTTCGGCTGAATTCATATCTCCTGTAAAGCCCAGGGATTTTTCCCTTCAGCAGCATCTCCCTGTGAATCTCTGCCTCCTTCTGCCGGGGAGCTTCTCCAGACAATAAGATGCAGTTGGGAGTCAGACGTGCCGTTCCCAAAAGAACAAGAAAAGCCCTTTTCTATCTGGTCATGATGGATGGTGAGCGTCATGCAGGGATGGAGTCCTGGCTGTGGAGGGGAGGGAGGAGAGACAGGAGACTTCTTACCCAGCACTTTGAGAAGTTCATCAAAATTCTCACTGCTCTTCATCTTCCAGGTGCCAGCGAAGTTGGGCATGTCTGCTGAGGCTGCTGAGTGCGAAGGCTGCAGAAAGACCCTGTCCCACGCTCTGATGTGTCTCTCCCTCTCTTTCCTCTGTCTCTCTCTGACTCTGACTCTTCTTCGCCCTCCTCCTCCTGTCTCCTCTGACTCGCTCTCTCACACTTCCACCCAACTCTTCCCTCCGATGTCTTTGACTTCTTTTCCCACACAGACGGGTGCACTCACGCGCTCTGACGCTTCTTCGCCAGCGTGTCTCACTGTGCTCACAGCAGTCCTGTCTCAAGCTCCTTTATAGCTACTGTCTTTAATGGGAGCCAAAGGAGGGAGGTCCCTCCCCCTGAAACCTTTGTCCCTGTAATACAGTGGATCACGACTGGTGCAACAGCTCGTTCTCTGGGAATCAAACCATCTGAGTGCATTCCTTCTCGGTGTATATACAGAGTTTTCATTTGTCAACAAGTGGATTCTGAATGGCTATTTTTTTTCAAATGGGGTTTGGCTTTCAGGTGATCAGACTTTCGCTTTGGATGAAATCTTTAAAAAAAAAAAATGCAATCTCTTCTCCCTTCATACCTAAAACCAATATATAGGTTACAACAAATGGCAAATAAAGTGAGAATAGCCACTAAATTGGTGATATAGATTCCCAGATGGCAAATTACATTTTTAAAGTATTTATATGAGTGTTTAAAATACCTTGCAAAGAACGTAGACTTGCAATGCACATGTACAGTATATACTTTTTAATGGTTAAATGTGCTTTTACATGATAACTATGTGTTGATAATTATGACATACACATTATTTCAAAGAGGCAATATGTATTGCAGTTTAACAAATTAACCATGTTTAACAATAAATTGTTCCACACCACAAATTGGGTGCAAAGTCATTGTCATCACCAGAACAATCCTTACGAAAAACAAGTTTCCAGTACAATAATCAGATTGCAGGGTTAAACCTGTGGAAGAAAATTCTCCAATTCACCCAGGATGGCCACAGCTACTCAATTTAATTTTAACGAGTGTGAAATTAAGTTTCAAACTTCGAAAAGGTGTTTTTGTTTGTTTTATGATATGCCCCTGTATCTTACTTAACTTTGACTGGCATATTGCTAAAAATGACAATTCATCATATGATGACAAATGATGGAAAGTGATGTATGTAGAAACATATAAGAGCCAAAAAACATACAGTGTACCTCACTTCACCTACAGCAGGGTCCATAATAGTTGAATGCTTATGAAGCTCAACCATGGATTTAAAAGACAGTTCAAACTAAAGTTTCCTGTCACTTCCTGGTTTATTGTGGTAAATTGATCTAATCTAACATAATAAAAGCTTTAAATTTAATGATGACAATCATGATGACAATTTTGGCCGACATCCCAAAAAAAAAAGATTTCAGTTCATACATACACTTTATTATATCATAATTTATATAATCCAGATTTAAGAGTGATTTTATCTTAAACATTTCCTTTTCATTACAAGAGGCTGCATTTGCAGTGGGTGTTTAAATAATTATCTGCCAGTTTTACGTGCGATATTTTTGGTGTTTTCTGGTGGTTTTACTGCCTTTTAAAGACTTTTACACTTTAACATGGATACATCTCTGTGTGATCTATCTACTCAAATTATTTCATTCATAGGGATTGTGCTAAAGATGCAAAATTATATTAAACCAATATCAGAATCATTTGGCAGCAGTTCTGTCTCACACAGAGACACCAGCATGCACTGTTTAAATGTGTCATCTGTCTTTTTCTTCTCTAAGATTCTACACTGTCAAGAAAGTCAAAATTTTCACCTTTTATGATAAATAAGTACATTTCAGTCTCATTTCCCTTCCGCTGGTGGCGCCAATGCGCTTCTTAAGTAAGTTGTCCCCCAACCTTTAAACAACGTTTTATTAAACAAGCGAAGAAGACAAAGAACGGAAGTGACGTCGATGTTGTCATGGCGTTTCACATGTAACTCACCGAGCCTTAGAAAGTTATTACAATCTATCGGGGGCATTCAAGGTATGTGACGCGTGTGATATTACAGTAAACAAGTATTAAAACAACAGTAACCCCCCTTTTGTTTACGGAAGCAAAATCTGATCTTAAAACGTCAAACCTCAGTTTATTGCTGCCATGTTAGTCAGAGCTAGCCTCCGTTAGCCGCCGTGTGTCTGCACTTGTTTCAGTAGTTGCGAAATTAAATTTGGAGTTAAATTAACACTTGTTTGTATGCTTCTCGGGCCTCAGTCGATTCTATGCTGTGTAAGTGTTCCTTGTTATTTTGGCTACCCGGTTGTTACCATTCAAATGAATAGTAGCTGCTGCCTATACTGAGCCCCCGTTTTTGAATGATCTAAGTAAAATATTTTATGTTGTGTTTAGGTTGAACCAAGTTGACCAACTGTCTCTATTGGACCAAAACAATGAGCACTCAAGTAAGGAATACATTCATAGATTAATATTTCTTATCCAGTGTCTCCAAAATAACTGGATTCAAGTTTAACGACAAACCTGTGCTTTGATTTCAGTACAGCATCCTGTTCAAGCAAGAGCATGGTGAGTAACATTTTAGAAATAAGTTATTATAACTTAACCTACTAATTTTTTTAAATGCAACTAACTCTCCACATACTTTTCCCCCAATGGCGTGTAATTCAGAGCTTCAGTAATCATGAATCAATAAATCATTATCAGTAAATAAGGGAATAAAAATTAATCAAACGTTTCTTTTAGTGTTTATATGGGAAAATGCTTACTTATCTTTATCTTTTTTCTTGTACCTGCACTGTAACAGCGTTTTGTACTTGTTTTCTCTCAGCCCATGATGATGCCATCTGGACAGCAGCATGGGGAAAAAGTGAGGCAGATGGGTCTGAAACCATCGTCACCGGGTCTCTAGATGATTTGGTGAAGGTCTGGAAATGGTGTGTTTGTATTTTTTTTACACACGTTGTCAAGACAATATACCTGAAACTCCTGCTCTAACATCTGCATATCTTCAATTACTGAAACTTGACTATTCATCATATTCATTAACCTGGAGTAAAATATTATCTCTCTCTGAATTTTTTCAAGAGAAAGTGCTGATTGTGACCACAGCTGCAGATTGCAACAGTACATTACACTGCCGCCTTCTTGTTGGATCCACACCAGCAGTGCATGAAATAGATGATTTACAGGAAGTTGTAGGGTCTTTAATAAACTATTGTGACTTTTAAGAGAGGCATGTTATGGATTAAAGATAATTTTAATATTATTTCCTTGAAGCCCTCCTTTTTAGTTTTAAGTCACAGCATATAAACATTTATTTAATCACCCGAATAGGGTCAGTAACAAACCATCAGCAAATATCACAGCAGGCTTTTTAAAAATGTGTTAAAACAGTTCCCAGCTTCTCAGAAATTATTGTTAAATGTCTAGAATAAATATAGTTGATTTGACTTGACATGACCTGTGGTCTTTATATAACCTCTCTGCCACATTGTTATTGCAGGTCAGATGAGAAGCTGGAGCTGCAGTGGACGCTGGAGGGACATCAGTTGGGTGTGGTGTCAGTGGACATCAGTCACAATGGAGCCATCGCTGCCTCCAGCTCGCTCGATGCTCACATCCGTCTCTGGGACCTGGACTCTGGAAAACAGATCAAGTCTATGGATGCTGGACCAGGTAAGCCTGTGCCTTAGAAGATCACTCGTATATTTAATGTTACTAATCATAATGTCTTATTAATTAGAATTAGTTTATGGGATAGCTTTATAAGTGGAGAGATCATGCTTCCCTCAGCTCTGATATCTGATAGATGCAATATTTCCATTTATACACGGAATGTGTTTTTGCGTTGCTGTACAAAGGTCTGACACCACTTTTAGTATTTTGTGACATTTTAGATGACATTTATCAGTTGTATTTATTTAGCAACATATTTTTTATCTCATATCTGTCTCTCTGAATAAGATATTATGAATAAATACTTGTTTCAGTAATGATTTCTTTCACATGAAAGAGATTATCCTCTTCCTCACATCCATACACATAACTCATTTGGAATAACATGGCTCATAAGTGAATCAGTTAAACCCTTTCTGTATTTTTCCTCTTTCATTTTAGTTGATGCATGGTCAGTTGCCTTCTCCCCAGACTCCAAATACATCGCCACAGGAAGCCATCATGGCAAGGTCAACATCTTCGGTGTGGAAAGTGGCAAGAAGGAATATTCTCTGGACACTCGAGGGAAATTCATTCTGAGTATAGCTTATGTAAGAACTCATAAATAGTTGTTTTGTGGTAATGGACCTCTCAGCCACCCAGATGAAACATCACAGATTCACAGTTAACTTATCTTGATTTGTTTGTTCTCACATCCAGGTTCCCCATTTTCTTTAACTCACTACTACTTGTCTGTTGGTCCAAAAATTGTTTTAACAGACTCATCTTTTCTCTACAAATTTTGAAATTAAAATCATACTTAATAATTACATGGTTTTATTTCTAATTTCCTCTTCAGAGTCCTGATGGGAAATATCTGGCCAGCGGAGCTATTGATGGAATCATCAACATCTTTGACATTGCCACTGGAAAGCTACTCCACACGCTAGAAGGTAGATTTAGTCCTTGATATTTATTGTCAAGGCAGTATTTTACCAGTGATTTGTTTCTCAATAAATACATCTTTTCTCTATTAATGTTTTAATTAGTTAAAATTAGTTATTTTAGTTGTCATTTGATTGACAACTAAAATAATTTACAAATCTTTCTGGGCCTAAAAAAAATTTCTTTCTAGGGAAGAAAGTCGTGAAGAAATCTGTGTTATAGAAAAAGCTACTAGGACAGGCATTATTATGTGACAGGGTTAAAAGACCAGTTAGAATTATCATTGCCTTACCCTCACTGTCCCAGCATGTTTGATCTGTTCAACTGTCAATGTATCAAACACCCTGATCTAAGTAAATTTGCATCTTTACACTGCTCCATATTTAAATTTACTTCCACAAACGCACATCACACATATGCACTGCGCATACATTATACATAAATTAATGTCGTGTTATTACTAGGGATGACACAGAACATAAAGTGTGAGAATCTTGATGCTGCTCTGCAGCCATGCTAGTTCTTTGAAAACAGCAGAGATCAACCACTCATAAATCTCAATAAATTACTTGTCTTCTCTTTCGCTCAGGTCACGCCATGCCCATCAGATCACTCACTTTCTCCCCTGACTCCCAGCTCCTCGTCACAGCCTCAGACGATGGCTACATTAAGATATATGATGTGTGAGCTGATGTTTATATTTTTGTTAATTTATAATACTTATACTGTAGTATGATGCATTCTCCACTTGTTCTGTCTCAACAAGAAGTTAAAATGAAAAGGAAAAAGGGAAAACATTTTGTATGCATTAATGAATTTGATGATTCTGGTTTGCAGGCAACATGCCAACCTGGCTGGGACACTGAGTGGACATGGATCCTGGGTTCTTAATGTTGCATTCTCGCCAGATGACACACACTTTGTCTCAAGGTAACCCAACAGCATCCTGAAGGTGCTGAAGGTGAAGCTGAAGTGCTGTACTTTAATTAAAAAAGAAATCAGCTGCATTTTTGCAACATCAGGATTAATTTTGATGAAGCTGGAGAAATCAGAAGTGACGGACAACTGTTGCAAATAGTTGGCACTTCTAAATCCACAAGTATTACAGTACTCACAATGGCAGTGAACAGTACACAACAGAATATAAAGACCACAAGTCACTTGTAAACATTTCTGTCTCTGCTCTGCATCTTTCAGCTCATCTGACAAGAGTGTGAAGGTTTGGGACGCCAGCTCCAGAGCGTGTATCAACACTTTCTTCGACCATCAAGATCAGGTGACAAATACAACTGACCTTGATCTTCACTGTGTTACAATCAAATTAATTGTGCACTCGTAACTTGTAAAAAAGCAGCAATGAAAATATTATCTGCGGAAACTGTTTCTGCTCCTGTCATCTTCAGGTGTGGAGTGTCAAGTATAACAGCACCGGGTCCAAGATCATCTCAGCTGGAGACGACCGGGCCATCCACATATACGACTGTCCCATGTAATGAAGTACATCCAGGACAGAGGAGGAGAAGTTCTTCAGAGCTGTTTATCCCAGTTATGGAGCTGAAGTTGGTAATGTGGATGGGATTAACTTTAAATGTTATGTTTTATTTTGCACTGGCCAGCTATGGTCAAATAAAAGGGTTGTTTTTGTACTTTTGTTTTTGTTGTCTTTTTGTTTAATTAACAGATCGAAGACACCAGTATTTTTAGGTTTCAGATAAAATGTGATTATGTAAAAATCCCTGACACTGACAAAAGCAGCATCAAATTATAAGTCCATTTAAGCTGTAACTAATAGTGTAATGTAAAATAGAGTATATAGTATACTATACTATATAATACTGTGTGAAAATCATTTTTCCAACCTTAAGGACCAGTGTGTAGGATTTCTGGCATCTATTGGCTGAAATGAAATGGTGTTCAGAATAATTGGTGTATAATCATGTAAAATACTTGCTTTACCTTCTAATGAGCCTTTTATTTCTATAATAACAGATCCTCTCTTTCAGTCTGCCATTTAGCACCACCACATTTAGCACCTCATGTTTTTACATTAACTAAAGGCCACTGTACCACTTATATGCTTGGAAAGAGATCTCTGAGGTAAGTGGTGGTGGTTTGGATGAAATGTGCAGTTAAATCCTACACACTGGTCTTTTAGCAGAAGGAACATGTATAAGGTACAGATCGGATACCATTTGCTACATACAGCAGTGATTCAGAATCTTTATTACTTAATATCCACAAGTTCTGTGATTAAAACCATCAAACTGCTCTTTAAACAATTCTTGACACCAGCAGGTAGTTATATACACACACACAGGTGTTGCACATCCTTTATGCAGGAAAATTGAGAGAGTGGGAAAAGTTTGTAATCATGTGAACACAGTGTAGTGTAAGTTGGAAAGTGCAGATTGCACACCCAAACCTTTAGTTTCATAGTAAGATGGGCATTGGGCATCTCACCTGACTTTTCTGGCAGTAACAGTTAAATGATTGCATTGACGCCCATTGGGTCTTTTCTAACGAGACAGTGACACGACGTCACATTCCCCAAGAGACTGGTGACATCTGAAGGCAATGTAGTTAAGCTTTGCATGCTGACATTGTGCTGCTGCCGTCAGTCATCTTTGTGTATTTAACCAAACAATGTGGTTTAACTTTCCACCCTGTAACCAAACTCTAGCATAAGTCATCAACACATGATAATTGTACATGGATAAATTAACATTCCAAGTGGTGATTGATACTGGATTCCCAATTTTCTGCTCAAGTCTAAAGCCTGTAACGTTTATTTTCATCTCTTATCAAATTACACAGACAGAACATAGAAGCAGAAACAACTGCCTCATTGGCCTTTTCAACACATTTTTATGTAGGACTGATCATTTTACCTGCACACCTGACTTTACAAACTGCAAAAGCTACTTTACAGACAGACTCAAGGTCAGACTACACTACACTGTGGCCTGGTTTCATAAAGATCTATATAGATAAATATAAAAATTTGTTGTTCTGCGAATAAACTGAACCAGTGTTTTTTTAAAGATACTTTTGGAAATATAGCTCAAATTTCACACTTTGAGAAACAAAATTCTCTTGTCTCATTTAAGGGAATTGCTAAAATTAAATAAACATGTAATTATCCATCCATTTTGGCCTGCACAATGAGAAATTCTGAACAGATGTTTCAAACCTCTGCACAACAGCTTCTTTTACTGGAATGCACTCTGATATGGCTCTTGCTGCGTTGTGCTTATCTGGGCAGAAACAATGCATTTGTGTCTCTCAGTTTTTGGCACATTGAAAACTTAGACTGACCTCAAAATATACATATCGTCATTTCCTGCCATGTACCTGTGGCTGTATTTTTAAAAATGTACTTCTGCAGGATAGTAAAAAATAAACTCCATATCTCTCCATGCAGCTGAAGAGTTTTAAAAAACACATTACGTTAAAATATGCATCACTGACACATCTATTCCCCTTAAACAACCTGTTGTAGGGTTTTCAGTGATTTTCATTGTGAGAATCATAGTGATATTTTTTGTATTGAATTTAGTCTTGGCAGAAAGTGCCATATTTCCATCACATCTTAATTTGTAACAGTAAAAGAATCGCAAAACTAGAAAAAAAAAAGCCAGATGAAACTGTTTTGACAAGTGGGAAACAGCACAACACCTAGAACTCAAATGGACCTGAGGTCAAACACTTAGAATATGTGTATGCATTAATACAGTCTGTGGCACAGTAGACCAGTTACCTAGAGAACAGGGACAGATCTGGGTCATTATGGCCTGAGGTGAAGTAAAGTCTGACTCCATGAGGCCTTTCACCAGTGTCTGGACTCTATCAGATCAGCTCGGAGGCTCAGTCTTTTCAGAGTCTCGTATCCCACCACCATGAGTACCGACGTGGGTGTGGAGGAAATGATGCGGGCGGACAGCCCTTTGGTCATCCCCCAGATCCCCTCCTCCGCAAGCAGCTGCTTGAAAGTCTCAATGACAGACGACCGTCCCTCCACCTTTAATGTACAATTAAATGTTGAATCATTATTCACCAAAGAAAAAAGATTTGAAGATCATTCTGGACACTGAAAACAAACCCTGACCCAGATTTACCAGTTTTATCTTTGTGAGGAAGCTCAAAACCTCTAGTAAAACTACTAAATGGACCTTGCACTGAGATTTTGGCAGCTGGTGTTTTTAGAGTCTGGACTTATTTTTCAGTCTCAAATCTCAACAACATGGATGCAAAGTGTGCTGAAATGACATGTCACACATGTGTAAATTCCTTAGGAGTTGGGCAAACTCTACCTGCTGATAAAGTGCATGCTCCATAAATAAAAGGCCAAGAACACCCTATGAAAAAAACTAAACCAAAGTGACCTTGTTTTGATTGACTAGTTTTTGTTCACATTCATCAAGCAAGATAAACTAATAAATGCCGCAACAGAAGTGGGTTGAGGAAGTAGACTGAATAATATTGTGCAAGTGTAGTGAAAGAGAAACCAGAGCTGATGTCAGCTGTTTCCTGCTTTGATAAATAATTGCTGTTACATATATTTTAGCAGATTATATGCTGTCAAAGCAGCCTGAGTAAGTCAAACAGAGTGACGACTGAAGCGTTCATCCCTTTAGGATCTCTACTGTCATTAGCCAGTTGTAGAAGATCAAGCAGGACATAAACAACCTAACCAAAAGAAACATCTCAAAATGAAATCAGAATTTATCATTTTGCAAGAAATCCATATGGGCAACATAAACTCAGTCTGCTAACATATGCAAACGGCATATGTTTTCATATAGGTGTGGCCTGAAGCTTCTTCCATTGAGTGACCTTTTCCTTCAGGCACAAATGACAAGAAGGGACCAAGGCGAGTCAAGACTTGTCCAGCAACACGTTTAACACAGACCCGCTCAGGTACTATACGAGTTTCTCACTGTAAATTTGGGTTAATCCTTTAGTATAAACCTGGAGTACATAACATGATTAAGTTTTGGTAAATTTATTTGATAGTATCATGGCAGCCACTTTAGAAAACCTGCATAAACATATTAAAAAAGAAGACAAATGCTTTTATCTCACATCAACATCACAATAATCATAATCTTTACCTGGACTCTGGCTCGAACAACATCCATGGGGTTGGTGATGGTAGAGGCGGTTGCTGCCGCCATTGGTCCTGCCGCAGCCAGCAGAATCAGGTGGGGACACTCACTTGGTGCAAACAGGGACAGCTGCTCTGGGAATATGAAATATACAAAAACATTTTAAAGCCATATTATGTGATTCAACAGCAGTTTGGTGTTTTTGATAGATTCTGATCACACCACACTAATCATACAAAGTCATGAAGAACCGCAGCTAATATGATGACGATTTACCTGCATAAAAATGATAGAAAGGCCACCACAGTGCACTGTTTGGGATGTACGTGAGAAGAGATGCCACATAGCCCCTGTAAAATCCCCTGAATCCATCAGCTGCAAATATCTGCACTGTAATGTCCCGTGATTGCCCGAAGGTTAGTTTGCGCTTAGTTGCAGCCAGCATCATTTTGGGTTTTGCCTTGAAGCGAGTTAAATGTTCCCCCTGTCCTTGCATCATCAGGTGCTGAGACACCACATCTATGGGCACAGTGATGGTCTGGGATACTATGGATGCCGCCCCTCCTGCCACCACTGACTTCACTGTGTTGCTGGGTGAGTACTGGGACACATACTTGCGCACCAGTTCATAGGTGGTGATATAAGCCTGTCCTGAGATGAGGGTGAATGTATTGACCATGAATCCACGGTACAGGCCGTACACACCCTCTGCTCGCAGGATCTTGCATAAAGCATCAAAGGTGCCGGAGTAAAGGGCTTTTCCCTTCTGCACCTGGAGTCGGGTGCGGATAACGCTGGCTGGGTAGACCGTGGCCCGGGTGGTCAAGGTCATGAAGACACCCAGAGAATAGAACTTTCTCTTGTCCAGGTCCTCCCATTCGATAATCTGAATTGCACCTTTCTGCTGCATGATGCCGGGGCAGGGGAGAACTGTGCCCCTAGAGCCACACGTCCACAGTGATCCACGCTCCAACTCCCATCATACCTGGAACCAAAAACATTCAGCTTATTATAGCCCCTTGATAGCTTTATCCACATGCTCATTTATTTTGTCATTCCTTCACTCAGAATCCATACCTTAGTTGACTCATCATTTTTTTTTAAATCATAGCACAATGGCTTCCTTAAATAAAAGTACCTCTGATCCTGATTCTGATAACAATTCAATTCAAACGCCAAAATCCAAAGATGTTACATTTAGTGTAATAGATAAGCTGTGTATCTGTGGATGTAAAGTGCTCGGAATCCTTTGAATAAAATTAAAATATGCAACGTTCCTGCAACAATTAAGGTTCAAGTCAGAGCTTGATCGACCTGTAAGACCAGTCAACACTCTGAGGGGAATCACTCCTTGTGTTATCAACTAAACACAATGTCCGGGAGAAGGGGCGAAACCAGAGGATTGTGCCACTGGCTAAGGAAACACAGAGCTGCCATGTTAATATAGAGCAGCACATGCATTTACACACGTTAGATACCTTGTGTACGACGAGACAAAGAGCATGTGTGTGCGCAGTGGAAGCCTAAATGTTCACAGCAGCAACACAACATGATTAAACCACAGTTTCCTGGCACCGCGGCGTCACAGTCTAATATGTCCGTCTACTCTTTATAACGTGATTAACGGCGGGCCATGAAGCGTAAGAGAAACACGTGCAATGTCGATGTGTAGACACGCAGCCTGTTGGCTAGCAAGCTAACACATTAGCCGTGTAAGTCAAAACATGTTGTAAACATGTCGGGCAGTTACCTGTTGGGAGGTGTGTAGCTCGGCTTCTCCTTCCACAGCGAGTACCGTCAAGCTGGGCCGTTTTGAGGAACTCACACAGCTCGGTGGGTCGTGTCTTCCGTCCGTAACAAACACTGTCAAAGGTGAAAGGTCATGGGGCGTGCTCAGCTATAGCATAATATAACTGTCGCTATGAATTTGACTCAAATAGAAAAAGTGGTACTGAGAGATTTCTGTCGTTAACTGTTGAGATGTTTGTTTACCTGACGAGAGGTTTATGTAATTTGATGTTATTGGTGCGTTCGCGACCAGACGCAAATGTAGGAATTGCAACAAACGAGTTAAAATAATGATTACACGGAACTGCAAATGGTTTTGTAATATACCCGGAAGATTGTTGAAAGTGCCTATAGTTTAAGTGTTAATTTAATATATCTAAACATATTTATAATCTTTCATTGTGTTTTGTACTTCAAATGTCGAATTGTGGAGTAATTAATAACTTAACAGTCAGCATCTTCCTCTGGTTTTCAGTGGAGTAGAAGTGAAATACAGCTTTAGTTCTATCACATTTATTTGTCATTGACTTAATGTTAATCTTATACGAAATGAAAAAAACACATATCAGTGGGTTTTGCTATTGATTGCTATCCATCTACAAAAAATAAAAAATCACAACACGGAATTACAAAATAGTATTTAAGTACTATCCTTCTGAGTGTGTAAACGTATTTACTGTATTATTGTTCATTTTGTTGGTAATTTAGGTGTGGGCGTGACTTCTGGTCTCGGCGCTCTGATTGGTCAGTTTGGCTTTTCCCTGCGCAGTCGTGAGGACGGGTCGTGTTGATTTCAGAAGTCATCATGGCGCTCACTTCCCCTGTAAAAGGTAAAGAGGTGTCTCCTGCTAACCTGCTAACCTTTCAACCCGCTGTCCGAACTGCGATACATTGTCTACCGACAGGAATCGAACATAAAAAACACCGTTCCCCAGAATGGGGTTGTCGTTAGTGTTTATTTAACGGTACATTAAGGATACTACCATCAAACTATTGAAGATATGAAAGCTAACATTAGCTGGCTTCGTTAGCCCCCCCTCTCTCAGTCTTGCTTTCTATAACTAACCAAAGGCTGTGACATAAATCGTTTCGACAAGCTAAAGGCGTCCATATTGTATGCAAATATGACACGATAACTGTATAGCTAAGCTTAAATTGTGTGTTAATTACCTCGCTGGTTCTTATCTGTTAAAGACCATCAGCTAGGAGCACGATAAGTGGCGAGTGTGTGCTTCGCGATAAGGAGCAGCGTTAGCAGCATGAACCTTAGCTGGTCTTCAGTACCATGTCACTACGACTCGTGTAGAGATTCTTTTACATTCTGTAAAAATGTATTTTGAGACAGCACTGTCACCACTCTTTTGCACGACACCTGTGAGCCTGTCAATGCAATGTGAGGCTTCATTGTGTTGAACGTGAAGATATGATCTAGTTATGAACTAAAGACCTGTTTGCCTCTGACACATTGGACACAAGTCCAAATGGCAGCGTAGCATTTAATCGGCATCGTTGCAATTTTCCTGTTCAGATTCAGTAGTAGTTTCTGTCCATATGGTTCTGTAATCTACCATTTTATCAGTAAAAACAGGTTCATACCAAATTTATCTCCACAGGACATAGCCAGTCATCAGCCAGTTTTTCTTGTTTCAGTCGCACAGTTTACCTTTTCATTCTGCCTGCTTTGCACTAGATTGTTGGATGTCATTTTGCATAAGGCTTAAATTTAGTTAGGCACAGTGTTAGGGGGGAAATTTCATGTTAGGTTGTTAGCAAGTAGTTGGTATGTAATCATCATCATGACTTGCAAGTTGCTTGTGAATTTCTTACTTTGTAAGAATTACTTCTCGCAAAGTAAGAATTCCCCAATGTAACCACCGTGTTTCTGGAGTGTATATGTTTAGTTTTTTTGCCTTTGTCTTGAACAGCAGTGCTAATGTTTCTGCTGCAGTGTAAAGAGAAAACACTGCAGTTGAAGACATTGTGTGGTATTTATTATTGTATTCGTATAAATTGTAACTTCTCTGAAAGAGTTCCTTTTAGAGTTTTTTTTGACAGTTCTTTACCATTTGCCATATTAATCCAGTAATTTAGTTTTCTGTCACAAAACTATGATTGATTTAAACTGGTCTCATTATCCTGATAAATGGAGGATAAATTTAAATGATTTTACTACAGCTATCTTTATGTTATCAAACCCTGTAGATTAAGTTAACCACTTACTGTACAGACTAACTTTACTGCACTCAAAGGCCATAAACAAGGAGTGAGACCAGACAGATATTTTTCTGCATTAGTATTCAGCCCTAAAAATAAATGTTTGTAAGGTAGCGGACTTTCCAAAGCACATGGAAGCAATGTGAGTTGATCAGAACTAATTTTGCCTGTGGTTTTGTATCATGTAGTCTGTTATTTTTTTTTATTGATTAATGTTTGCTTGCATGTTTCTGCAGAGCACCCATATAGCCATCTAATTGACACATTGAATGATGGCACAATCAAGTTCTTCAATCCGCAGAAATTAAATGATCCGCGATATGGTGAGTTTAGAAAGAGCACATGTATGTGCCATTTATTTTGGCTTCTGCAGTATTTTATGCTCACTGTACAGTAGAAATCTGCCTGCGTACTGCAGAAAAAGGGGATAATACCACCCCAGTTTCTCATGTTAGCAGTGTGAGCATGTATGCATGTAAAAAGGTCTTTCAGAGCAGTTTTTAGATGATTGGTTGCAGTGTTCTGGCACTACAGTATATCTATCTATCTATCTATCTATCTATCTATCTATCTATCTATCTATGAGTTCACATTCAGTTTGGCAGTCTTAGTCTACTAAGTCTACTAAGAACAGTAAACTTTGAGCAGACTTTGAATTAATAAAGCAATGTAATTTCACTTTGTTTTGCAAGAGAAATTAATCATTGCACCCTTCGTTTTCTTTGTGCAGACAAGCTGCCTCTGTCCATTCGTGTCTTATTGGAGGCAGCAATTCGTAACTGTGATGGCTTTTACACAAAAACAGAAGATGTGGAGAACCTGCTGGACTGGCAGGAGCAGCAGAATAAAGCGGAGGTGCCGTTCTCTCCAGCGCGAGTCCTTCTCCAAGACTTCACGTGAGTTTTACAGGGTTTACATTAACACCAGTGCTCTATGCTAAACAACATGTCTGAGAAGCAGGGTTAGTCATCAGGCAATTTATGTGATTTGTGTTGCAAAATATAATGATAAAGGTGTAATTTCATTGTTGTTTTTTCATTATCAGAGGGGTGGAGCAGTAATAGGTTTTGGACAACACAGCAGAGCTGATCCACTTGTGTATTAAATCTAGTGTATTGATGGTCTTTGTGCTAAATGTTATTTCTTTTGTTCTTCACTCCTTTGACAGTGGTATTCCTGCCATGGTGGACCTGGCAGCCATGAGGGATGCTGTCGCCAAACATGGTGTTGACCCCAGTCTGGTCAACCCTAAATGCCCCACAGACCTTATTGTAGACCATTCATTACAGATTGATTATAGCAAATGGTGTGCTGCTTTTCTATATTTACTTTATGCATCAAGTTAGTTGCTTCAGTTCAATAAGAGCATTGATTTGCAATATTATTCTTTCTTTTAATTTTTTTTTTGCGCAGTGCCATACAAAATGCTCCAAACCCTGGTGGAGGTGATGGTCCAAACCAGAGCCACGGACCCTCTCGTTCTACACCATCCAGGCTCCCGTCCAAAGGAGGCTCACATTGTGGAGGCCAGCGGGGCACATGTAGTAAAGCTCCCTGCAGTGACCTTCCAGCCACCCCTGGTCGAGCTCCAGCTTCCGTCCAGCAGATTGAGAACACACCTCTTCTCTGCCCTTTCCATTTAAAGCCGGTGTCTGAGTAAGTTGTGCAGGAAAGATGGGCTGTGGATGTACAGTAAAATTGAGTAAATGGCAGCAGAGGGACAAACATACTATATTAGAACTATATCTTAGTTTTACATTTCACACTTTAAAACACTTAAACTAACAAAAAAAAATTACTTAGTACATCATTTTACCAAGCAGGTGCCATCACTTGACATTACTACCGTTTGACATAGTGTTACACTTTAGCACTTGTACAATGAACTTTCTCTTTTGTCTGCAGACCTGAAACTTCTCTGAAGAATCAAGAAATGGAGCTGATCAGAAACAAAGAAAGGCTTCAGTTTTTTAAGGTCTGTTGGTATTACATCATGGTGAACAGGAGGGAGAGAAATGATTGTGTGGACAACTGTGGAAAATTGGTGTATTCTTTTATGTAAACTGAATTTCTGAATTTAAGACACAAAGATAAATGTCTTTTCCTCTCTCTGTCAAACAGTGGTGCTCTAAAGCGTTCAAGAATGTGAACGTAGTTCCTCCTGATGTCGGAGCAGTCCACCAGGTGAATCTAGAGTATCTGTCCAAAGTGATCCAGGTCAACAATGGTTTCATCTACCCTGACAGTGTGGTGGGAACCGATTCTCACACCACCATGATCAATGGCCTGGGCATCCTTGGCTGGGGTACTACATTTCAGACTACATTTCAGACCTTAAAGATTCTTACCAGATGCTGACATAAAGGGAAAGTGAAACCTATCCTATCTTATTAAACGGTGAAGGAGCTGCAGTGCAAACCAGATGTCTGCTTTTCTTCTCCAGGCGTTGGGGGAATTGAGTCAGAAGCTGTGATGCTGGGCCAGCCAGTGTCTCTGACCATTCCTCAAGTGGTGGGCTGTAAACTGGTGGGCTCCATCAGTCCCCTAACAACCTCCATAGACATCGTCCTCGGCATCACAAAGGTAGCAGTCCTCTGCTTCATACACAAGAACAAACCTGTGAAATAACCTTCATCCTTTTATGTACACAACAGGCAAAAATAAGATTTTATCACTGCACATTGCAAAGTGAATTTGCAACATCTACTGTATGTGGTATTAAAATAGGTAGTGGCACAGTTTACAGACAGAACATTGATTTTGGCCTTATATGAGTTTTAAAGTATTATGTGCTTTGATATTCTAGCACTTGCGGCAAGCTGGGATCGCTGGAAAGTTTGTAGAGTTTTTTGGACCTGGTGTTTCCCAGCTGTCAATCCCTGACCGAACCACCATCGCTAACATGAGCCCAGAGTACAACGCCACTGTCAGCTTCTTCCCCGTCGACCAAGTCACACTAAAGCACTTTAAAAAGACAAGTGAGTGTCGCTGAAAAAAAAGCTCTGAGCGTCTGCTTTAATTTCATATTTCTTTTTGCTAAATATTTATGTTTAATATTGGTAGTTTGATAACAATTAACAGTTAAAATGACACAGACAAGAACTAACGTGATGTAAGTTTCTTTTCAGATTTTACCCAGGACAAAGTTGAATTGCTGGAGCACTACATGAAGGCTGTAAATCTTTTCCGCAGCTTTGAAGACCTCTCAGAAGACCCTGTTTATTCTGAGGTTGTTTTTTTGGGGGGGGGGGTCTAAATAACAGTGTCTGACAATGAATGTTGTATTATTTGTAGTTTTGATTAAAAACTGACAATAGATGATGCTACCATAGTCCTAATCATAGTCCTAATATTTTGTTCATGATGGAAATCATTTCTGTTGATGGTTTATCTAACCCCAAAAAAGTTGTGAGGATTATAGTAAGGCTTCATTATTTGACCATATCTTCAGCAGTAGAAGCCTTGACTTGTCTGATGAAGTTGTTTTTTGTGCAGGTGATTGAAATCAACCTAAGCTCAATGGTGCCATATGTAAGTGGACCAAAAAGGCCTCAGGACAGAGTGGCTGTTAGCAGCATGAAAGAAGATTTTCAGAGGTGTCTTGATGAAAAGGTGAGAGAAAACTTTCATATTAATATCTTCTACTTTACTCAGCGAGTCCTCTGACGAAATATAATGCTGGTGATGGATTGTTGACGTCATAGCTAAGCTTCCTCATAGCTAAGATGCATGTATATTCTTATGGCACCTTATAGGTGGGTTTCAAAGGCTTCCACATCTCTAAGGAGAAGCAGGAGACCCGCGTCCCTTTCCTGCACTGTGGTCAGGAGTACCAGTTGGCCCACGGTTCAGTGGTCATTGCTGCAGTTATCAGTTGCACCAACAATTGCAACCCATCTGTCATGCTGACTGCAGGTGAAAGACTGAGTGACAAAAAAATCAAAAACTCTAATCCCTGCTAAACTGAAACTCGCACGAAGCCATTTATCACTGCACTATCTGCTATCATGTTCAGTGCAGACACTCAATAATCCATGTACATGCTTGTTTATAGTTGTATTTTGTTTTCCTACGTTTGCTTGTGTCAATGAGAGAAAGTACTAGAGTCAAATTCCTAGTATGTTGTCACATACATGGCCAATAAAACTGATTCTGATTCTTTCATAGCCAAGATTTACTATAGTTTCTGTTGTTCTGTGGTACTTAACTTCCCAGTGTGTCAGCACACAACATTTGTTTGACAGAACTGTTTGTCATCCTCTTCCTCTTTAGGTCTTTTGGCAAAAAAGGCTGTGGAGGCCGGGCTTGTTGTCAAGCCTTACATCCAGACCAGCCTGGCTCCTGGAAGTGGCATGGTCACTCACTACCTCAATACCAGTGGAGTCTTGCCTTATTTAAGCCAGCTGGGGTAAGCATGTGTACACAGTGCTAACACATACACTCAAATACACTGGTATTATAGTTTTAGCACATCTGATTACCATAGGTCATACTAAGTGACTTCATGTCATCACACATTACTATGTATTCCTTCATGTAACAGGTTTGAGGTGATAGGTTATGGTTGTGCCACCTGTGTAGGAAACACAGCACCTTTACCCGACACAGTTGTGGATGCAATTAAAGGGGTAAGATTTTCATTATCCTTCATTCCATTTCTTTATTTGCATATCAAAATAAGGCTCGTATAGGAGATGACAAGGCTTTGAATCCTGATGATCCATACTCTGTTTTAGGGAGACCTTGTGGCCTGTGGGGTGTTGTCAGGCAACAGGCACTTTGAAGGACGCCTATGTGACTGCGTGCGTGCCAACTACCTGGCTTCTCCTCCACTGGTGGTGGCTTATGCTATTGCGGGCAGTGTGGGAATCGACTTTGAGAAGGAGCCTTTAGGTAAAGAAAACACACACCAGGAGCTGCGTCAAGCTGCTGCTCTAAAGCCTGAGATTTAAATGGGGATATAAGGAATTGGGCTGACGACTGTAATTGAGCATTTAATGATTCAGGGTTTGTTCAAACTTGTTCAGCTATAGAAGAAGTCAAATAACAGTGCAGTTAGTGAGTGTAGGATCTCACCTTTTTGTAATACTTGCCCATGAGAAATTAAATAATTATATTAATTAATTGATACAGGGGTGACATCGGAGGGGAAGGAGGTGTATCTTCGTGATGTGTGGCCGTCAAGGGAGGAGGTTCAACAGACTGAGGAGGACACGGTCATCTCCTCAATTTTTAAGGATCTCAGGGGCAGGATGGAAGTGAGGAGACAATCTTTAATTCATTTCTGTTTTGTGTTTAACTCAAGTAAAGAGAAGCATTATGTTAACCAGTGTTGTGCTGTCATTCAGAAAGGGAATACATTTTGGAACAACATTGAATGTCCAGATTCAGTTCTTTTCCCCTGGGATCACAAGTCCACATATATCCGCTCACCGTGTTTTTTCAGCAAGTTGGTAAGTGTTTGTTGGCCACCTTCCATTATTAAGGCCACACTGATTCGTAACCAGTGCAGTAGAAAAAAAACATAAGTAGTAAGCGCCTTGTCTGCTTGTCTTTCCTCTCAGAGTAAAGAGGTGCCTCCTCCTCGCTCAATAGACGGAGCTCATGCCTTACTGTTCCTTGGGAACAAAGTGACGACAGATCACATCTCACCGGCGGGGAGTATCGCCAGGGTCAGCGCTGCTGCTAAATACCTGCTGAGCAAACGGTCAGTGTTCCTGTCAGACACAAGTAATGCCACATTCACTGCCTCCACTAGTGCCACTAGCTAAGTGCATATTTAACTGCTGCTTAAGTTAAACAGCTCAATAATCATGTAGGGTGGAGGACTTTTCTAACAGTTGCAAAAGAATTGAGAGCCACAGCCACTGTGGCTTGTCTGTTTCAATCTGCCCACATTCACAACAGCTGTGATTAGTCTGGTGGGGAGAGTCATGACATTAGCAATTTGCAATACTACTCTTATGTTATATTTTCACTAACAAATAGTCATCCAGAGATACAGAGCATATACAAAATACAAAGCTTTAGCCAAAGATCCATCTGCAGTAACCTTGAGAACAAACAGTTGACGTTTGTTCTCCACAGGCCATGCCAAAATGTATTTACATTTTACTTTGTATATTTTCTCTCCAGTTTGACACCACGGGAGTTTAACTCCTATGGTGCGCGCAGGGGGAACGACGCAGTCATGACCAGGGGCACGTTTGCCAGCATCAAGCTCCAAAATCGATTCATTGGCAAATCAGGCCCCAAGACTTTGCACATTCCTTCAGGCCAGACAGTAAGTAGACAAACAGTAGCGTTCTTCAGTAGATTCATGTACCACTCCTGCACAAACGGGTTGTGATGTGTATCAGACCTGCTGCTGATGAAGTGCTGTCTTCTTGTCAGCTGGATGTCTTTGAGGCAGCTGATCGCTATCAGAAAGACGGTATTCCCCTCATCATTCTGGCAGGCAAAGACTACGGCTCTGGAAACTCTAGGGACTGGGTCGCTAAAGGACCATACCTGCTGGTAAACTACAAGTGACACATTGCTCTCTGACAAGACAAATGATGCACAACCAGCAACAGCTGTCGTTTACTCATGTTTCTAATGATGTCATTTTACTGTTATTGCCTTCCTTCAGCATGCTGTATTAAATTGAATCAAATTCACTTCAGGCTATTCAGCTTTAAAGAACCTGATGAAATATAAACTCCAATATTATATTTCTATAATCAGTTTGAAATATACAGTAGATAATCAGAACATTATCTTCATCATTTAAGGGGATACAAACATTTATCCAGTAACCTAGTAAAGTTTTTTTTTAATGCATACAAGGAGTTGGCATCATCAGTGAATCTGTCAGTTACCTGTGTGTGTGACTCACTTCTCTGCGGACCACAGGGGGTACGTGCAGTCATCGCTGAGAGTTTTGAGAAATTGCACAAGAACCAGCTAGTGGGAATGGGCATCATGCCGCTCGAGTTCCTGCCTGGGCAGAGCGCTGACTCGCTGGAGCTCAGTGGAAAGGAGAGGTTCACAATCAGCCTGCCAGAGAGCCTTAGTCCGCAGCAGCAGCTCACTGTCACGGTAAACTTTGATCACAGTCTGACTCAACTTGAATGCCTTCAAATGACCAGAAATACAGTATGTTCTTTTATTTTATTGTATATTTTTACCATATACACCTAGGAGCAAAGCTTATCTCGGTCAAACAAAATAAGTCTAATTCATAATATTGAGGTAACAAATATTAAAGTATGCTTGTCAGGCAGAGTACAACTACTTTTCATAATTCAGTAAGATGTTTAGGAGTTGTAGTAGTAGGCATCTAGACGTTTGTCATATAGAATAACTACTGTTTAGTAAAATATCTGACTGATTGTGACCCTGTAACCTAAACTGAGCTTATCACACTTTTTTATTTCTTACATGCATAGCTGTAGTATATTTTACACTCTTCCTATGTCTGTTTTCTTACAGACCAGCCAGGGGACGTCCTTCTTTGTCACCGCACTGTTTGACTCTGAGATAGACATTATCCTTTTCCAGCACGGAGGGCTTCTCAGATACGTTGCTCGGACTTTACTTTGAAACAACCTGCAGCCTGACCCCTTGCATACCGGTTGTGCACTAACCCTCATTATTTCACGAGTTTGTCTTCAGCATTGTTGAAATGCAACTCATTGGCCTGACCTAAGGACTGATGCACAAGCGTGGCTGTTTGTGCTTTTGCAACAGCATTGTTTTCTCCTCACGTGATGGTCACAAAAAGTGGAGGAAGAACTGCTGACATGCACTCAATAAAGAGATTGACCGTAGATGAACAGAAGTTTTTTTTTTCTTTTGTTGTAGGAAAGTGAAACTGCAGATCCAAGAAGGAAAGAATCCTGTCTGCTTCTGTTTTTCAATGAAAACAAAAGCAATCCCGGCTAAAAAGGCCAAGATGGTGCTAGTTACGATGACACAAATACATTTTTAGTACACAGTGTTGCCTGTTTTCCACAAAAAAAGTGACACAGTGTCAGTTGCAGAATTTTGAATTGTGGCCAAACATTCTTCGTAAATCTAATTTTAATATTGTTACTTACTTTTAATATTTCCTTAATCAAACTTTTTGCAAATATATTTGCCTCCTCTTTTATTATCAGGTGGAAAATGTTTGCTGTCACTCGTATTCGTCGGGTCCCCAAATTTACATGGCCTTTACACGCTGGCTGTTATCAGCATCACTGCATAAAGAATAAATTAACGAGCAAAGAATACATGTTTGAAACATTATTAGTATTTTATTCTAATTATCATCAACGTGGAACGCTTTTCGGTTTAAATCTTCATATTGTTAGCTGGTGCTGGTAGCTGAAGTGAAGGGAAGTCATGTCAGTGTGATGATCATGGTGAGATCACACTGCCGAATCGCCTCATGGCATTAACTAGATGTAGCTTCAGTGAGCTATAGGACGAATATTCAAATTGGGTGTCACCACCAGTTTTACACATTAGAGTTAGTCTGCAGACCTAGGAGAATATTATGGTATGCGTGAGGAAAAGAAATTTCTTTGTAGTTGCATAAAGGCCTGTCTCGTGACATCATCCGACTTGAGGGGTCTGAAGACTTGAGTTAAAACTGTAAATAACACATCTGTCATTGTGGAGCTTTGCACCTGCTCCTCTCTACGAGACACTAAGCATAACATACAGCAGTTGTGATGCATTGTGGGTAATGTGAGTTTTTGAGAAAGAAAAATGGGCTGAAAACGTACAGACTATACAGTAAAATAAGATTCCTGGTTATGCCGTATTGATTTTTATTAAACAGAAATGCAATGCTAAAGTGGTGAAGTGCTCATTTGAGGCAAGTCTGTCTAAGCAGTTACTCAGCTTATAATAAGAGTATAAATGTTAAAATATAAAGTAACAGAAGTACGCAGGAGGTCTGCTGTGTTCCTATTGCAATTGTTGCATTTAGTTCACATTCGCCAAACATGAGCAACTGTCACATCAGACCAAGTAAAGCAAAACTTCATTGTGTTGAACCTCATTGTGCACATTTTCTTTGTTGAATAGTTGATCTCTAGAGTTGCTGGTTACTAGACAGAACCAGGTCAGTTGTTTGCCAGCACTGCCTGTCTGTTGCTGTAAATCTGCAGTACATGTATGAGAGTGGCATCAGTGTGACTGCTCCTTTAACAAATGACACCCGGTCCTGTCACATCATGACTTGGCCTTATGTGAAGGTTAAATCTCTGTGGGGCTTTTCATGCCTCTGCAGGTTGACAGTGTTTGTGGATGAGATCATTTCATTTTCCGATGAGCACTGTCAACTCCTCTGTTAAACATAGCGAAGGTTACTTGCTGGAGGAGATGATTGATTCCTGCTGGTGACTGATAAACAATGTTTTATCATTTAGTAGCTGAATTGCAGTTTGACCTGACTGAACATCAGCCCTACATAAAGCACAGGCATTTAGTTTCTGATTGGTGTTGTATAACACATATTAAGGTACTTGACTTCTCACTCAGTGTGGAAATATTTTCTTATTTAATTTCAGCTCTGCATGGTTTAACACATGTGCATGAAACCATTTGGATTCAGTATGTCACTTTTTCACTGTTGTCATCCATCCACAGCAACATTTTATAGAATGAGGATGCAAGCATTTATGCATACGTTTTATTTTTATTCTTTGGAAAGAGCATGACATTGAGTCAATCTTTGTATACGAAAAGTCACATGTTGAACCATTAACTGTCTGAAACTGGTACACAACCATGTTTTGTTGTTTGTTTTTTTGTCATTTGTCTTTTTGTTTGTTCAAACTTCCAAAATGAGCTGAAGGAAGTAGCAACGTGTCACGTGATATGTGTTTGTTCATTTGTTTGGGTGCCTCATACACTGCTCCATATTATAGAAAATGTGTAAGCCGGTCCAGTCCATCTTCACAGTTTGCCTTCTTAGATGGAGCGTGCTGATGTAGTTTGTCAGAGATGTGTGGTGGCAGAGCAGGTGCAGTGTGAACGCTCACTGTAACATTGTGTGTAACATTAGCTGATCCACTGATGCTGTTCATTTTCTCAGTTTAATCTCCGTGCATGATGATGAGTCATAATGTAAATAGTTTTTAATAAATGGTAAGTAAGCTGGAATTGAAGGCAACAGCATCTTTTGTTGGTTAAGTGGGTAACTCATTATTCCGCCTGTGAAAGCAAAGTAAAGCTACTGCAACTTCATGTAGAGTCTCTAATTAAGGATATGGGTGTTTGTTTGCTGACAATATTTAGGATACACAATTTTTGAAAGTTTTACTTTTTTATAGTGTAGTATTTTAATTACCGGTAAGTCATTTGACCAAGTTATGCTCTGATGCTAAATTAACTGGCCAGTGCTCTCTGCTGGACAGTCGATTACAGTGCATGGATAATATGAAATCAGTATTTGGGTTTTTTTGCACTGGAACTTGTTGTTAGTGATTGTTAGACACATTGACTCGTTCTCAAGCTCCAGATTGAGATTCTTGGGGTGAAGAGGTTTGGCCATTATCAGACCAATTAAACTCAAACTCTACTGAGCTGTTAACTTGAGTCAAATGTTAAAGAAAATACTACGAGATGCTTGTCAAAAACAAACAATACATTTAATGGTTGTGGAATTTGGTCGGAATTAGCAGTGGCATTTCCTCTTGACTTATTACAGAGTGTGAGACGAGTGGAGAAATAAGACATAGTAGTCTGGCTCATACTGCAATCGCTGCGTGTAAATAGTGCAACTTTTATTGATTTTTTTTTAAAAGACATTGCTCTGCGGACTGACGAGTGATGAGTATGAGGATGCATTAACAGCAAGTTTCAGTGAACTGCTGTTTAACTGAAATCAAGCACATGTCCAAAACAAACAAGACAAGAACCATGCAGAGAAATGTCTGCAACTTCAGTGATGTTTTAAAAAAAAAAGTCACATCCTGGCTGCACGGCTTCAGTTTAAGTGTAGGGATGTGAGATTGAAGCTGTGATTGTAAGGTGGCAGCCCTGCCAAAGCTGTGCGTTGTTAAGATGAGGACTGACACGTCTGGAAGGCATTAGGTGGATAGTATGACAACAGTTTACTTAGCAGTTAACATTCCGTCAACATGTCACCATCATTGGTTCAGATCTGGTGCTTTCAGACTGGTTTTTACAAGGACAGTTCCAGCGTTTTTACGTTCTGTTGCCAATTTAATTGAAACTACAAACAGTATTGTTACAGTGTAGTGCTGAAATGATGAATGAAATCTAAGAATCATAGAAATCATAAAACAGGAATAGCAGGAAGCAGGAATATCAAACGTTTGCTGGTGTCATTTGCTCAAAAGTGCAGATTTGTATCTTTTTTTCTGTTCTTATATTCCTGTATAGACAAAGTCATGTACGCTTTCCCTGGTCCTGAACAAAACACACTATGTAGAAAACATTGTGGCTAACGGCCTCCTCTGTCGCCTTTGATGGCACAGCAGTGTATCGTAGCAACTTCTTATCAGTGAAACTGCATTACATCGCATGTGTAAGATACAAAGAAAAATCACACATCCCCATTTCAATCACTGCTCCACATTAATTTAAAAAAGTCTTTGACTTTAGGCCTGATTTCAAATTATCACATTGGCCTCTTTGATCACTGATCTTCTGTTTACAGAATAATCCACTGACACTATAATCAACACAATAATCAAAAACATTTTTAGTAGCGGCTTTGTTTTTCTCAGTCACGACTACCAACCATAATTTGAGCAGGATTAGTTTCTATTTATTTCACTTAACCACACAGCTCTACTTGGTCAGACGTGGCTACTTGGCTAATCCAAGTTAGTCATTATTTCTTGGTAGTGTCTTGGTAAGTGTCAGCTGACAGTCTACAGTGTTACCACACAGTAATGATGCAGCTTTGAGTGAGATTTACCAATGTCGTGTCTCTGCAGGTTGATTTACAGGTACTATTTCATAGGCTGACAAGAAAGTGGAAATAAAAAAAACAACATAAACAACATAAAAAATGTGGTAAACAGACTTAACTGGGAAAACATCTGTATTGTTCTTTAACCCAAGCACTGACACTCATATCATGTAAAGAACTGTACAACTTTCTCCCAAACTGGATTTAATTTGGCCTCAAGAGACAAAACACCACTTAGGCTTCAAAAGGCACAGACTTGTGTAGTTTCAAGAGGACATTTTGTACAATGATTTAAATCAAATCTGAAACATTAAAGCCGCAAGCTTCACCCACAATAAAACAGAACCCTTGAACGCTGTAGTTCGCTAAGCTAAAGCCTGTTTACCCAGTACCCAGTCCCCTCCTCATTAGTATTTTAAATCTGAAAGAAAAGTACTTTATCTGACAGGCAGACGTGTTCATCATTCCTTTTTACTAAATGTTACTTTATCCCTTTTTGTCATTTAAAAGAAAAAAGTGAAGATTGTTGGCCATTTGTATCATCTGGGTCCCCAGAAAAAAGTGATGAGAGAGGGGCCACGCTGTAAACGATTAACCACTGCTGATGTGGGGGAGTGTCCGATCACATGAGCGATGAAAATCCTGAGAACAACAGACTCAGTTCATTTCCTTTCTCGAATGGAAATCATTCATCTTCACTTCATCTCTTCTCATACCCCTATATCTTTGTGTATGCAAACTCTTCATCTAATAAGAAAATATTTGTAAGGTTAAATGAAAATATACAATTATTAATACAACAGAATACAGAGCTATGACGTTTAAGGTGATTAAAAAATAGACTGATTGTATTTCCCTTTACAATGTACGTGTTTTTGTTGGTTTAAAGGCAAAAGAGGTAAAGTGTATAAGAAAAGCAGCCTGCTGTGACATCCAAAAGGCTGGTGCTGCAGGATTAGGCGATTGCTTTTGCTTCTGGCAAGAAAGCCTCCCAGTACTTTATCAGCTGGATGAGAAAAAAAAAACAGTTTCAGATTCAGTTTCAGGCCACTGAAGCTTGATAAGCATTTTCCATCTTTTCCTTTACAGTCACTTACCTGTTGTTGTGACTGAAGCATAGACTCCATGTATTTGATTATCTGCCTTTTAAAATTTTTGGCCTTTTCTTTCTGTAAAAAGATTCATTTTACAAATGTGGTTAACTGTAATGACAAATGTTTCCAGTGTCATCATGTCAAAAAAACAAAAACTAAAAACACTATTACCTCAAAGCGAACAACTTCCTTGCGCACTGTGGCGGAAACTCTTTCAAAGTCTCTCTCACAATCCGTCACTTTGGCCTCCCACTGGTTACACAAAGAGAGGAAAAGTTTAAAGCCCCAGTGTATTAAAAAAAAGTCAAGTAAACATGTTGATATTTATCAAATCAAACTTTTATCAGGCAAAGTTACAGAAAATCTTAAGTCCTTTAAAATTGTCTTTTTCTGAATGAATGTCAACAGAGTAGAAGAGAAAACATCAGACGGTGGCTCTTCCAGGCCTCCCAGCCTCATCTGAGAGAATATCCCTGTGTTAGTTTTGGTCTGTGTCGTACCTCTGTGATCTCCTCTTTGGCCAGCTGCAGTTTGTCTGGCTTGTTAGCCCACAGAAGTTTGGCCTCGGTCTCCCTCTTCTTCTGCAGCATGGTCTGAGCATCCTGCCAGCGCTGCCACGCCTTCATCCGGTGATCAAAAGAACCCTGCAGGTAACACACATATAAAGATCATCCAGTGTTTACATTGGGCTATTTACTTAAGCTCTGTAGCCGATTCTGAGATTTACTATTACACAGGTCAGAGCTCGATTTGTTTTCTCAGTACCCTGACGGCTCCAAGCAGGCGGATGAAGTCTGCAATGAGTTCTGCGAAGCTGAAGGTGTCAGTTGCAGCCTGGTCCTGGTGTAACTGTTCCATTTTATCCTCCACCTCTGCCAGCTGGGACAGAGCCCGGGACAGAGCCGTGTTGTCCTCCGCACTGCCCAGCATTGCTGTACTCTTGGCAAAACTCGCCGTGTTCAGGGACAGCTCTACAGGGAGAGGGAGAGGCTCATGCTAAAAAACATAATAACTTAATATTTATATTAAGTAAATACTTATGATCATCACTGATCATCTTCTGTCAGACTTCAGAATTTAAACTTGTGTTACCACAATCATTTTAAGGCTGCTATAACATGATGAACTGATATCCTGAACCAGATGCATCTGTTAGCAGTTGGAGATAACTAACCTTTTCTGTGGATGACCAGGGATTCAACCAGTGTGTGAAGCTTCCTGAACTGTTGCTCTGCAGCTTCCACCTCCTGCAGCTTTTCCTCAAACCACTGCAGCACAATATATTCTTAATATAGCTGAATGACATCAGATGTAAAGCCATGTCACAATCTCTAAACTGGCCTCCAATCAGTGAAGTACCACCATACCACTCAAATTAACTAATGATGAACCACAGAGTACATTTACATCTTATGTCAGGAACTTCATAAAATGTTATTATGAGACTATATTTGTGTAAGGATGTAACTTCAAAACTTTTTTCCCTGCTTTACTGGTCAGGGCAAGAATATGAATGAGGCATGGCAAACCAACTTTTTCCAAACACTATTTTCTCAGCTTAGTGAGAAGAGTCTTAACCTCAAAATTTAGTTCTGTTAAATACTCCTCTGTTCTTTTCCATTTAGTCTGTTATAGAGCATACAGATTTACTGGGATATTTGAATCAGCACGGTTTATGAGATTTTAGCATAAAAATAATAATATAGACACTGCACTACAACAAAAGATTTCAACTTAAAATGCATTATCTGGCTTTGTGCAAAAGGTAAATCATTAATATGATTATTATTAAACTGTTCTGACTTTCCCCGGAAAATGCTAAATTCTTCATTTCACAATAATCATTTGCTTCATTAGAGTATCAGAGGAACAGAGACCGTGTTGTGGACAGCAGGAGTGTGTGTACAGATGAACTTACCGCATCAGACTCATTCATCTTGATGGTCATTTTACTAACAGCATCTGTTGCTTTGTTAATCATTTTAAGGAAGCCGGCACCGCTCAGAGTCTGAGTGCTCACTGCTCTTGGCAACTGAAGAGCGACAGACACACACAGAAACACAACAATACAGTCAAGACTGCACTTACAATATCCAGTAAAATCAAGAAGACGCAAAATACATCCCTCCTCTAATCTTTGTCAAAAAGATTATTTCCTAAGAATTCTATTTAGTGCTTTCGTTGTGTGTCAAAAGTGTCACAATCTTACAATTCATGGAAGTTCAAAGTGCTTCAGGCTAAATGACTTAAATGTTTGTCTTCCATAATGGCACAAACCCCCAAGTCTCTGCAAACTGAATGTCAACTTACTTCTTCTCTCTCCAGGAACTCTCGGACATCTGGATCTTGAAGAAGCGATGGGTGATTTACAACCCTCTGCAGATACCTGTTGAATGGTAAAATGTCTTTTTATTTCCTGCTTGTAGGGTACAGCAGCATGAAACCACCTTATGTTTAGATTTGGTGTGGCAGAATTTGTTTTCTCTTACCTCTCCAAAGCACCTCTTCTTCTCTCCACAAAGTCTGCAGATGAGGAATCTTCCTTTCCTACCTTTACCTTTGTCATACCTGTACAAGACAACATTCATTTCCACACCTGATGGGGGTTTGAGTTACTGTTACAGCATAGGAAAATATAAAAGGAAGTTAAATATTTAGTCAGTCTACCCAGGATGCTCTTCTCTGGTGGTGGAGGAACGATGAGTCCATTTGGTCCATGTTTTTCACAAAGCTTCTCATAGAGGCCAAGGAAGTCGCTGAAGCGTCGCCTCACTGTAAATGTTTTATTGCGGAACATGGGCAGTGTGGTCTGAAAGACAATTTTATTTTAGGCAACTTCAGCTTGTGGTGCATGAAATTAGGTCACAGTTGGTCACTGCTACTAAAATTGATTGACCTTTTATGTCAAACCACATTTGTTGTTACCACCAGTAACTACATATTTTTGCCAAAGCAACTAGAACTGAAGCTTTGTGAGTTATTATGTAGTTCTCACAATTTATGTTAACATTTCAAGAAGAGCAAATTGGGCAGTATTGCTGTTTCAACACATCCTATGACCAAATGCACAAACTTCCTCTGGGTTAAAGTTGGTGAAAGTCATGCTACTGTCTGATTTTACCTGTGTGGATACTTTATAGGCCATGTAAGCATTCATCCCATCACCTAAAAAATGACAACATTTACTTAGTTGATGTAAAAACAAAACAAAAGTCACAAATCAAAAGAATTACAGAATATTACTCATGGAAAAGTACATGTTTGTTTTATAAATGTGCTTTATCATCCATCTTTTACTTTGTATTTTTGACAGGTTTGAAATAAAATCAAGGACTCAAGTATGATTGGTTGCTTGATGCTTACATAAATTAATTGGTATGTATATGAGAACTAAACTAAATAAATGTAATAATCCTTACCTATTTTTTCAGGGTCTTTGACAGAGACAAAAATGTCAAATTTGTCTTCCTGTTCCTCTTCATCTTCTTCTTCCAGCTGAAACCAACATTGAACAGAACATTCATGATTTCCTGTAGTAATTACAGTAGAAATTTGACGAAAAGAGCCTTAAAACTTACATTTCAAATTAAAACTCAACCTAATATTTCAGGTTATGAATTAAAAAGGTGTACATAATTATACATTTAACAGTTTTAAATCATCATTTTCTTACAGTCAAACTGGAAAATTCACTGATGATTAAATATCTAGTATGTACCTCTTCAAGGGCAGCGGACTGTGCCGCAGCCAGACTGGCAGCGACTGACAGTGAGGGGACGGACACAGATGGTTTGGCCATCACCTCCTTCTTCCTCTCGCTCTGTGGACTGTCAAGAGACAGCTCCACTGTGGCTTCTGCTGGAGAGGAAAAGACAGTGAAACCAGATGTGAGTCATTCCATGTTATAGCAAATGTATAGAAATGCCTTTTATTTTTTGACACTCCTGACAAGATTCTAGATTCTGATTGTAGTTTGTATCACCGCTGTAGACATGCTGACATGTCACACTAGGAAAGGTCCAGCTGTTCCTGATGACATCTACGACAGCTCAGAGCCCCAGTGATTTATTGTACAATTACTCCTGAGCTTTTCTTATAACAATGTGTCGCAATGTCACCTGTGAAAAAGACTCACGTTACTTAAGAATTAAAAAAAAAGCAGACCCACCAGCAAATATATCAGCCTCCTCTTCAGAGTGGACTCCATTGGTCTTGGAGTTCACAGTGCTGGTGTTGCTGGTGTTGCTGGAGGTGGTGATAGTGGTGACGGCTTCTTCAGTGAAGATATCAGCAGGTTCTATGGGATTCCTCTCTTCCAGAGGCCCAGGTATGTTAATACCATCACCAGTGGCAGCTTTGGTTGTCAAAGATTTGAACTTCTGCTCTTTATTGGTGGTTTTCTTTGCGGTGGCACCCAGCGGCTCACTGAAGAGATCCTCATCAGGTTCACAAAAGAGGCTTTTCTGTGGCTGCTTCACAGATTTAGTCTGCCGTGGTTCCATAAACAAGTCACTCCCTTCATCCATGAACAAGTCGATTGTTGCCCTGCTGGGCTTTTTGGTATCTGTAGCCAGCGGATCATCGCTAAGGACGGCAACCAGAGGGTCAACAACTTTCTGAATGCCAGATGGTTGTTGAGCACTTGTGGCTGATGAGTTACCACTGCTGGAAGTTTCTTTTACTTCCTGTTTTCCATCACCAAGAGGATTTGTACTACTGCCTGTCACTTCACTTTTATCTACTGCTGCCTCAGCAGTAACATCCACTACGGCCACTTCCTCTGGCAGTGCCTCACTTTCACTTCCCAATATGTCAACAAACTCATCTGAGGGTTCATCTAAAGAGATTACAGCTGTGTCTTTTGCTGCAGCTCCAACTTTATCATCAGCAGCTTCATTTACGTTGTTTGTAAGATCGACAAAATCATCTGAAGGTTCACTGACTACTTCACTTGGTGATGTATTTTCTGTCTGGCTGCTGACCGGCTCAGTATAGAGATCGTTCGTGATGTCAGTTGGAGGTGTCATTAAAACATCAATGGGTTGACTGGTCGGTGGCAATATGTCCATTTCATCCAGTGGAGGGTTGCTCTGGAGAGAAGGGAAAGGTTTACAGTATTTGGACAGGAATGTAACTAAGAAATAACCTTCAATTATGTTTGATGAGACAAAACATTTCTGGAAAGGAAAATTAATTAATACCTAAATTAATTTCATAAAAACAAATCACAATTTCCTTTAACCAAAGCTGATGTCTACCAATGTATTGTTTTGTCTGACTCTACTAAATGTAGAACACTGATTTCAGAGTGAAGTTAACTATATACTGTCATTACTTTGTCATGCTATCTTATTAGATATTTGTGTTGAGTGAGCTGTGATCAAGTAATAAATCTTAAATGCAGATGCCCATTCTGAATCCACTAACAACATATGTCTGCTCTATTTCCATTACTTCAACAGCAGACTCTGTTTCATGTCAGATCCACAGATGCTGACTAATGTTTTCCTCATAGCAGAGAAAGCAGCTCTCAAAAAATCAAAGCCAGCAACTTTCCAGTCTTTCCTCTGAACCTTGACTGTGAGAAAACATCCGGGTTCTGACCACGTGACCACAGCCGACTCACATGACAGGAGGCCACCTGAACCAATTCTAATTTTCATTCAAATAAACCAGCTGAACTTTTAAATCAACAAGAAAACGCTAAGAAACAGAAAAACTAACCTGATTATTTCAACTGTCACGGATTCACCGTGCACATTTCTTTTTCTGACATCATACAGCTGCCTATTATGTCCTCTGTAAACATGGCCTGTAAGTCACCACACACAGGCTGAGGACTTTGAGATTTAGTTTTCACAGTCGTCAGATATTCTGACACAGACAACAGCCACATTAGGGGATGCATGTGACATTTCAGAACAAATACCCCAAATCATTCAATTTACAATACCTGTATTAAATCTGATCAAGGATGTAATCTTATATTTTGTGCAGATTTGCTATTGTTGCATTGTAAATGACGAGGATTGCAACCACTAGCTTCTTTATCATCTTTTTTTTTCCATCATGTGCCAAAGAATTAGCCAATAAAACGATTATTTCAGTTACCAACTAAATTTACATTGCCCTCCGAAAAAGAAATTAAACGAGTAATTACCGCTGCTCTAATAATGACTGACATAACAGCTGCCAAATTTCTTACCGTCGATTAAATCAATGAATCGACAAGACGTTTCTGATCTAGCTAGTTACTAATCGACGTGATCAAATCACAACCTAAAATAACAGACGGCTTAGATTCAAAGCCTTCATACTGCTTTGACATTTCTAAAATGTGTTGTGAGCTGTAAGTGACGGGATAGCTGAGTAAATCGTCATTATTTCACTGTGGTTTTGTGCATTAATAATAGAAAAATGCAGCTGAAAGCCTCCCTCCTCCCTCAACTAAACCCAAAGTTGCTCAAAGTGCCTCATTAGCCTTCTTGGTTGACGTTAGCTAGCTCGGTCAGTTAGCCAAACGAGAGGCCGTGAAAACAACACTGAGACGTACTGTGCTCATGAAGAGGTCCTCTCCGTCGTCCTCATCACTGTCTCGGCCCCCGACGTCTTCAGTGTCCAGCAGATCTTGGTCCTCGGAGTCGGGGAAAGGAGGAGGACTGCGCTCCGAACTGGTCGCCATCTTCAGCGTTTGGTAAGAGCGAACGGGGAGGTAACGTCAAAGCCGCTCACACAGCACGCAGACAGACAGGCAGGCGGGGAGGCAGACAGGAGCACCGCTGCTACACACTGAAGCAGTAGTGCTTTACCTAAAGTGCAAATTAACTAAAGACTAAAACAAACTACGCAAATTAGGCTGCAAACTCTGGGCGCGTAAACCCACCGATGTCTCTTCACTTCCTGGTCCTCCTCCTTCTTCAGGTTAGCTTCAGTCGGTGTTAGCTAGCCGGGCAGTCATGGGACAGATGAGGCGGTGGAAGCGGTAAACGTGGACCAGGACAGGAGGTCGCCTGCTGAGGTTAGCTAATCTGCACACAGCTCAGTGCCCGTATCAGAGACATCCGACTCTCCCGATGTCTCGGCTCATGCGAAGCGGCGATGTGGAGGCGCGACGGCCGCTTCTTCCGACCGGAGATCACCTGGAGGGACAGGGGCTGGATTCAGACGAAGGTAGGAGCTGTGCTACTCCATCACTTCCGCGTTAGCAGCTCTGTTATCAGGGCAGGGAGACACATTCGGAGCGGTAACAGAACCATCTCATCCATAAACGTGTCCATTCGCTCTGTGCATGGAAAAGCCCCGATGTCACTGCTGTAATAAAAGACTGAAGTACCTTTCAGCAAAGTGTTCACTGTGTGTTAAATTACAGCTGGCATTGTTTGTATTTTCATTTTAATTTACTCAGGTGTTGTACATTAACCCAGTCACCTTTTGAGTCTTCCAATTTGATGTCACATCATCACAACGGTGACTATTAGTTAAATATACTATTACACAACAATTTTCAGAATTCATTAACACAACAACAGCAGCAGCAGCAGCAGTAATAATAATTGTATTTATATGGATATTGTTTTATACTACAGTACCATACTATTAGTGTTTTAATTGATTTATTGATTGCAGCTGTTAATGTCTGTAATATCCCCCGACCTGTCACTGTGTTATGCTGCTTCACAGGTGAAATCATTTTTGACAGGAGCACGAGGAACCGTGAGCATGAGGCCAAAGACGGTGCCCAGAGAAAGTTAACATATGAGGAGGCAGTGGAGGAAGCAGGTAATCTATTGCTGAGATGTGTCACAAATACAGTTTTGTCACGCACTTGAACATGCTAAGCAAAATAATGTGAGGTGTGACCAGTGTCCACATACCATATTGTTGGATTTCACTTTAAACTGAACTAAAACAAAATATGGTCACAAAGACACGGTGGATATTTCCACTTCTGCTCACAGGTTTCGGTTTGTTTCACTGGCTGCTCTTGGTGATATGTGGTTGGGCCAACGCCAGCGATGCTGTGGAGATCCTGTGTGTGTCTTTTCTCCTGCCAACAGCGCGCTGCGATCTGCTGCTGAGCTCCTCAGACATGGGCCTGCTGACTGCCAGCATATTCCTTGGTGCGTCACAGTCATTACACAAACCGCTTATAACCCCTGAGGTTGTCCAGTGTACATGTAACTAATGGTAAAGGAAAAAACCCAGAGCAACTACATATCAGCACCTGGCAGGGACATCTTTCTTATTCATGCTTAAAAATTTGTCGTTGTCGCAGCAAATATGAACTAAGTTGACTCAGTGACATTTAATGAATGAATGAATGTTCTTAAGGTACAAGCAAGTCAACAAAAATAATTTTGAGCTTTAATTTGATAAACAACAAAGTTTAAGATTGAATTAGTATTTGTAAATCACACACAAAATGTGTGATTTCTTATTATTGTTGACATATTGTGTGACCTTATGATCATGAACTGCACCAAAAAAATGAAAAAAAGACACCAGTAACATATAAAAAAAGATGCTCTCTGACGAAACATAGAATACTACCGTGTTTTTACAAAGCAAATCAGAATGTTGTCTGATGTAATGTTGTCACACTAATATCCCTAATTCCTCTTTCTCAGGAATGATGGTGGGTGGCTACATGTGGGGTTACTTGGCCGACCAGAGGGGGCGCCGCAGAGTCTTGGTTGTATCCCTGACAGTAAATGGGGTGTTTGGAGCTCTGTCCAGTTTGGCTCCATGGTTCTGGCTCCTCTTGCTGCTGCGGTTCGTCAGTGGCATTGGGTAAATACATGACACTGAAGTCTGTTTTACTGGTTAGACAGGCCAGTCTGCAACAAGCTGATCAGGTCATTCTAGCCCTTGGCTAAAATATACTTTGGAAAAAAAGTATAAATAAGCAAATTAGCAGTAATGTAGTAAAATTAGACCAGTGACTGTGATGTTTTGTAACCAGAATGCCTCCAAAATCCGTTTTTCCAAGGATAAAGGTTAATTTCCTCCCTTCTGCAGGGTCGGCGGGTCCATCCCTGTTATCTTCTCTTACTTCTCGGAGTTTATGCCTCGCCTGCGGAGAGGTGCAATGATCAGTGCGCTGGCCACCTTCTGGATGGCAGGAAACATCCTGGCCGCAGGTGGGAGTTCACACAGTTAGTGTGTTGCAGGATGTATCAATAAAATTGTATGTAGAAATGCTGATATAAAACTGCAGTCACGGTTTTATATAGTCCGCAATATTTAGGACATTATCTACTGTTTCTGTATCATTGCTAATAAATGTATCCTGTTATGACATGAAATGTTTGTCAAGTAGAGCTTTGGATCATTAAGCACATACCTCGTCTATGTCCTAATATATAATAATTACATTTTATAATCTAATTTGATTCTAATATTCATATACTTCTCTGACCAGTCACAATGTAGCAACCCATTATTTTAACTGAAGTAGTATAACATTAATCCTTAGCTTTTTAGGAGATAAATCAAAACCAACAAAAAACTGAACCCAGCACTTGTGTTTTGTATCCTAATGGAAAACACAACAGGAAAATATGTGCTATTTTTCAAGGTTTGTTCTCAAGACAAAGAAAATGAATGACAAAGAAAATGAATATTATCCCAGAATTATCCCACTGTGCTTTTTCTCTTCATTCTTCATTCTTTTTGTCACTGTTTTTATTTTGCCTTTATTTGGTAATGTAGGTAGACATATAGACAGGAAAGGTTGGACAGTGCACACAACCAACAATATCTGTATTTATTACTTAGCTTACTGCAGCATGAAACTGGAAATCAGCATGTGAACAATTCACATAATTAATGTTAATTGTCTGGTGGCAGAAATGGTTCATTGCCAAGTTAAATCATTGAGTCATAGCCCTAAAAACGAAAACAAGAGTTAGTCTAAGAAGCCTTAGAATGAAAGCAGGAACTGTCAAACTAAAACCAAAACGACTGTAACTCTCTGTTTTATTTTAACTCTCTGCAGGTCTGGCCTGGCTGGTGATTCCCAGTACCTGGGCACATTTTTCTCTAGGAACACTGAACTTCCAGAGCTGGCGACTGTTTGTGATGCTCTGCTCTCTTCCGAGTCTCACCTCAGCCCTTCTCTTCAGGCTGCTAATGCCTGAAAGCCCTAAATTCCTTATGGAGGTATTGGAAGTCTAGACCAATGCTTTTGTTACGGTACTAGGATCTTTTCTGGCTCGACATGTCTTAGACGTTTTTACACTTTCTTTTCCAGTCTGATCAAGAGAAAGAAGCAGTTCGTGTTTTCAGATTGATATTTCAACTGAACATGAGGGGAAAAGGAAAATCCTTCTCGGTATGTATGTGAAGGTTCTCAGTCATTTAGGTCATGGTACTGTATCTTCAGGAGTTGATCCTGATTGGCAACCCAAGCAGCTCCAGTTGTTTACTAGAAACAAGTGATAAAAATGTTCTTTGGTGTTTAAATGTAGCTGTCTTTATTTTAAATCAAAATGAACATTGCCTGACTGTCATTCTTCTTTTGCAGGAGTTTGGTTTGTGTACAGGCTCCAAGCAAAGGAGAGAAGTGGAGGAGAATAAAACATGGGTTTCACGTCAAGAGCATCTTGCCAGTATTCTGAAAAGGGTAATGTTGCACACACTGACAACACCATGAGAGGATATCATTAGTTTTACATATATGCAAGCGAACAGTACATTTATATAAGTTAGTACCACGAACCAGTTGTGACTGCCATTCAACTTCTGGGATCTTGTTCTAAAATGGCGCATGACTGATAATGTCCTTTTGTAAGCTGAATAATTTTTTGTTTTGTCCTTTTTATTTCTCTGTTTAATTTTAAATAACTTGCAGGTTCTGATGCCGATTAAACAAATGTTTAATGAGTCCCTCAAATCCAGGAGCACCGCTCTGCTCACCATCTTCTACTGCATTTCCTTCAGGTGAGAATCCCATCACGTGTAAAGAACCTGGAGCTTCTCATTTGTATGTCTGGTGTCAGGATTGTATAAGACGTGAGATCATCACGTACCAGACTTGTCATATAGTTTGTTTCAATTCTACCTCTTGCCTGTGATGCTTTATACCAAAGGATGGTTCAAATAGTCTATGTTGTGGATGTTGCTGTCACAGTGTAGGTCAGAGATAAAACATAAACCATGAAAAGTCTCAATGTGTTTGTTTGTAGTTACTATGGGCTGTGGATGTGGTTCCCGGAACTGTTTGCAAGAATTGAGGACGGTGGTTCACCCTGTGCCAACTTGTCCCGTCAGTCTCCTCCTCAGAACCACAGCTGCTACCCAGTCAAGACTGCAGGTAACTTCAGGGAGATCAGAAAATATTTGTGCTGGTTTATCTGGCATCGGCTCTCCTTCATCCAGTCAGTGAACGGAGAACTGAATATAAAGCTCAAATTTTAAAGCTTTGTCCCAGAAAATAAATAAAGAAATAAATATTCTAATAATAAATGAACAAGGAATTAAAAAAATACAATTGACTGGTCATGTGAAATGTTACCACTTGTGTTGTTCAACAGCGGTTGTTTTGTTCCTCATCATTGTCCTTCCTGTTATCTCACCTGACAGTGTATATGGAGGGCTTCATCATTGCTGCATCAAACCTGCCAGGCAACATCTTCACCATCCTAATGATGGACAACACTGGAGCAAAGTCACTACTGTGTGAGTCTGTTGTTCATAAAATGTATCTTTATAGTTCTCGTTGTCCTCATGCTGCAAAACCTTGCAGTGCATGTTGTGCATGTTCATTATCGCTCTCTAGAGACTGCAATTCTGAGCACACATTTTAAAAGTTGTGTATATAAGTTCAAAATGAAAACAGAGTACTAACAAGAAAATAAAATAACAGCTACTGTTACGAACATTTGATGTCTGATCGCTCTGAAATCTCTCTCTCTCATCTTTCCTGTGTGTCCAGCCTGCAGCCTGGTTGTGTCCAGCCTGAGTGTCTTCCTAATTTACATCGTCCAAACCAAAGTGCAGAGTCTGATCCTCTCGTCCATCTTCAGCTGTGTGTCCGTGATCACCTGGAACTCCCTGGACGTGGCAGGAACAGAGCTCTACCCAACAAAGCTACGGTACCTTTTTTCAGCCTTTAAGCAAAGTTCATAAAAGCTGTTTTTGAAGAAGATGCTATGCAAGTAACGAGGCCGTGATGTAAAAATGATGTGGGTGTGAATGTCACAGAAGAATCATCTTTGCAAGTGTTTTACTTGGAAGAAAGATGCATTTAAAATATTTGTTTGACCTCAGGATTTGAAACTAAGGATTTCTGGAGAATAACCAATGAATGTGAACATCAACTTGCCTTTCAAAGAAAGTTCTGCTTATTTTCTCTCTGTTTTGTCTCTGTTAATGTAGAATAAGATTTTGTAAATTGAATGTTGTATTTTGAGGGGTTTTAGCAATCAGATGACCTGCAATGGATCAAGTAAAGATAAATCTGGTGTCATGCAGGAATACATTAGTTCAGGTTATACTGGAGAAAACTTGAGGTTTGTGAAAGGATTTTAGCGTCATTTTTAATAATTGTGCTTATCATCTTTGTTTCTTTCATTTACTTTCAGTTTTTTTTAAAGCACAGATAAAAACAGGAAATCAAATATCACTTTACTACTTTCAGAATAAACAGTGTTGAATCTTGGGACAAAACCCTGGTACATAGATAAAATGTGAGTGTATGCACATACTGAAGAAGGTAAATAAAGCAGAGATTCCCTACTATGTGTTTCTTTGTTTCAGGTCCTCTGCTCTTGGGTTCTTCACAGGCGTAGGCCGAGTGGCAGCGATCATGGGTAATATAATCTTTGGAAAGATGGTGGACACAAACTGTGCCGTGCCGGTGCTGCTGGTCTCTGCCCTGCTGCTTACTGGAGGAGTGGTGGCTCTTCTGCTTCCACAGACCAGGCAGACTGAGCTCACCTGAGCACTGCCACTGCAGATGAATATTTCAGGACGACGTTAAAGCAAAAGAGACTGAGGGCTGTTTCAGCCTTCTGATATGGCTTTTGTCCCTTGTGTCACCTCTGTGCCTTTTTATGGTGCCTAATTTAAAATGCCACTAAAAAGCAGTCACATTTTTTTTGCTTTGCAAGAAATACAAGGCAGAGGAGAGGGTAAGATGGACGAGATGCATTTGTACTATAATATACATTTTGAGCTTGTAAGAATTTCATTTTTACCAGATGTGAATCAAGCTGTGAACTATCAAGAAAATCCTGAACGTGTGTCAGCCTATTAAAATGACCAAAGTCCTGTTCTATGTTTTACCCAAATATATTGTCACCCAAAAATGAATAATATGCCCAGAAGCAGGATCAGGATTTTATATGGTGTGTTTGCTTTTTTGAGTTACACACAATTCTGGGTATACAGAGAAAATCTGCCAGTAAATCTGAATCTAAATACTGGATCTGGTGCAGTTTTCCCTGTAGACTACTGTTCACTCAGGCTGCCAAGAAATTAGTCTAAATAACAGGTGTTCAGACAAAGTATTGACAACCAGCACAGATTACACTGGGGGAAAAACTCAACTAAATGATCTCAGGGTTTCAGCCACATTTTTGATACATCTGATAAGTTGTAAAGAAACATTTTCTTGCTTCGATTAGAAATTACCCCCCACTTTAGTACTTTTCAAGTGTTATTTTCTTAATGATAAAAAGTAGTTTTTTATGCTGGCTGCATTTGTTAAAATGTCACTGAATGTTTTGTCACCTTGGGGTGATTTCTTTTTCCTCTATGTAAGTTATTATAAGTTATGACATAAAGATGGGTCTGAAATGTCAGACACCTCACATTTCACATTTCAATTCTTTCCAGCAACGTTTGTTTTACTGTGTCTTATTGTAGCATATGCTAAATTATATACAGATCACTAGACAGTAGCATAGACCTGACATAGACATGTTACAAACTTTGAGTTTGTAACATGTCGGTTTAAAAACAACCTGAAAAAAACAAACTGTCTTTAGTTCTAAAAGAATATAAAAACAGCAACCATACTTTTTAAAACGCTATCATCCTTTGTGCATTTGTGCAGACAGATTTTTTTTTATTTCAAACATGTCATTTTTACCAGATCTGTCATTTCTTGAGCAAACTGAATCAAACCATTTTATCATAATCCAAAGATTTCTAATATCAGTAAACAAACTTTTTCAGTGAGACTGAGTTACCACATTGTCTATCACACATACACACACACACACATATATTTGCAGTTTCCGCTGCAAGTGTAATTTGAATTTGAAGCTGTTTGCACTGGATGTTGTCTGCATGATTTTACTTGTGGTTTCGCATTATCTCTCCTGATAGCAATGCTGCCCTGAGAGCTGAGAGCTGAGCCTGCACCAGCTGACTCTCCACAGTGACGGTCTGCAGCAAGACCATCTGATCCCTGTCCCATCGTTTCTCATCTACCCTCCCACTGTGACGTTGCTAAATTCCCATTTTAACTTCTCTGCTTCCCTATTCTGTCTGAACGTACCTGCTGTTTTGTCACTATCACAGTACACTTACACAGCACACTATACAACGAAATGTGGTCTGCTTTTAACCCATCACACACGTGTGTGAGCAGTGGGCTGCCATATATACAGTACAAGGCGCCTGGGGAGTAATTGGGGTTAGGGGCCTTACTCAAGGGCCCAGGGTGGTGCAGAGAGCGGGATTTGAACCCCAGCTCTAAAGCATCTAAGCATTAGGCTACCACTATCAACTTTTGTAATATGATTTGGTGGTAATAGTTACCGTTAAGCTGTCTTTAAGCAGTGGAACAAAAGAATAAGAACTTAACTGTGACATTCCATTTCAACTGTATCACTGTCCCATTTCACCTTTCCTTCTTCTCCATTTCAGCTTCCTCTCCCATCCCACTGTGTGCTGTCCCATTGAAGGAGAAATGCAGGTATGGTACATGTGCATGCATTTACACATGTATGCAAGTACATACACAGGCACACACTTATTTAGCCAGTAGTTAATGTGGAATATATATTGGTTAATTTTTTGTGGAATGTCCTTTTTTGAAAATTAGCATCTGGGTGCTTTTTTTACGATCATGAGATTATACATTTTTATGTACAATACTTGATGTTACTTGTTGTTATGTTGTTACTTTAATGCACCATTCATTTTGGTATCCAACTTGGTACATAACAGAAATAAAGATGAAAACAATGAAGATAAAAATTAAAAGATTTAAGAAAAGATCATGATGTGTATGATATGATAGTGTTAATTATTGTAAACTGTGTTAATATACAGTCCTCTATAGTGATGGTGAATATGCAAATGATGTGTTGTCAATATAACTGGAATAACGACTTAACATATTTAAAGAAAGCATCTGTTTTACATTTTTCTAATTAACTAATTAATTTCTTACTACCTCAAAGGCACCCAGTAACACCAGGTCACTGAGGACATCAAAACAAGCTGGTGAAGCGAAGGAGGATCCAGAGTTTCTGAACACATCCACAACTGTAAGTGAAACAGAGCTGTTCTAATCTCTAGTACATCAGGGACATTTTTGAAGACCTGTTCACTGAGCTTTTAAAAATTATTTTATTCTTTGTTTTATAACAAGCAGAATTTCAACTGAGACTAAACTGTTTCCTGTTATTTTATAGTCAAATCTCTGAGGACATCAGTCAAAGGACTGATTCATGAGAGCAAAACTATTGTTGATGCAAGGGATCAATATCAATCAATCAGTCAATATGCATTGGAGCTGTTGTTTTTGTTGTCAAAGGGCCAAAGGCATTAACTGTCTCTCTGCTTGTACGTCTGCTGTTTATTTACTCCATTAATACTAGTGGCAGTTTAAACAGTACTGCAAACCACGGTTTATTTCCTTGTTTGGCTGTCTGAAAGACAAAAGGCAAATATACTGTATTTGATTTTTTTATTTGTATAATAAATAAACCTGTAATACTGCAGGACCACATTTCACAACCACACACAGGGTATGATAAACTTTGGATATTTGTCTGCCAGTGTGGAGAAAATAGAGACGTGTCATTGGATTTTGTTACATTAGAAGATCAGTTTCTTACTATTATACATTCATTAACTAGACAGTGAAGAAACAATACATGAAAACACATACATGCTAAAAATCAGAATAAAAAACACCCAGCCACAGGACGTATGAGGGTCAATGACAAAAGAAGCCACATGACCTCTGACCTGGAAGCAAAGGTTCGAAAAGGTCATGAGAAGTGTATTCAATTAATTGTTAATTAATTAATTTGGCCAGAACATATTTTTGTAGTCAGGCAGCAAAAATAATCAGTAACTACTGGATGCAAAAAACTTTTGAATGTAATTATTCTGTGTGGTATTATAGTGAAAATCTTTTGGTCTTGGAAGTTGTCATCTGAAGCTTTACGAAACTCTGACTTTGTTTGCTATTTGGTGACATTTTATGGACTCAGCAATGCACCATTTAGATTAATTTGAATCCTATGTAAATAAGTTTCTGCCACACTTTCAAAAATCTACATTTCCTCCACAACTTTTGGAAATCTCAGATAAAATAAAAATGACAAAGGAGAAGAGTTTTGTAAGAAAATAAGTTAATAATCATAGTCTGCATTTTTTTTAAAGTCACGTGCAACTAGAGCCATTTTGGGAAACAGCATAGGTAACGTTTGCCAGGTCAAAGTTCAGTATCATCACACCCACAAACACACACACTCATACACACTCACACACCTCGTAGTAGCACTGTATTACATGTTGCAGTGTGTACAATAACATTTATACATTTTCAGTTCTTAGAAATGCCCTGTGTCCTGTGATGAATGTCACACTTTGACAGCTACTGCAGGCCACAGATAAAACTACAGAATCCAACATGAAAATCCGTCTTTTTCTTTAACAAGACTGTTGAGTTACTGAGTAAAAACGTTTACTGTGCCAAAATTAGTTCAGTCATTAGTTGACGTTGTCTGAGTCGAGCCTTTACGCTACATTTACCATTTAACTCAAGTACAGGTACTGAAAGTAGATCTTACACACTGTGTGTGGTAGGGATTTCTACATTATGTATATTATCTATTACTGTATTAGTTACATCTTAAAATAGTCAGATTGCTGGCAAGGTAACAAGCTAAAGATAAAAACTGGTGTGATTGATGTGTGCGTCCACTTTTCAAAGAATAATAAAAACTGTTCAATCAAATCAAATTGGTTCTTTAATGGAAAATATTTTCAAATCTTTTTAGTTGATGAAACTTTAGTTGACAGCGAGGGCTGTTCCACCAGGTCATACATCGGTCACATCTAAAATAAAACCACAAAACAACAACCTAATGAGATGTACTCATTGACGCTGCTTATAGGAGACCAGAGGAGATGCTACACATGTGATGAGTATTGGGCAATATGTGAGAGATGCTTTGAGCAAAGGGATGGGTCACTGTGTCAAAGCCAAAAGGATGTCCTTCACCAGCATGGTGCCGATCACCATTTTCTCGCAGTTGACAGTCAGCTGTGCCGCTCCTTCCTCTTTAGTCGCCACGGTGACCAACACCAGGCTGCTGCTGGTCACAGTCCTGCCGGCAAACCTGTGGACAGGATGATCAGGAGGAGGAACAGGAGGACTGAGGTCAAAGCAGCAAAGATCAGAAGTAAAGGCAAAGCCACAGAGTGAAGGAGACACACAGTGTCAGTCAGGGGTCTTACAACATGAGCAGCATCCTGATTCATACAGTAATACAAACCAATGTAATTCTCACTGAGGCCTTTCAGATAGCTGCAGTACCGGTTTTGCTTTGATGGCATGCAGTGTTGGGGAGTAACGAATTACATGTAATGGCCTTACGTAATTTAATTACAAAATTTACGTAATTTTAATCCGTTACATTACTGAGGGAAACTGTGTAATTAAATTACAGTTGCTTTTGGATATTTCCATGATTACAATTACAGTTACATTTGAAAAATCGCCACCAAAGCTCGGGTTTATCAAATCGTTTTCAACTTCCTCCTTCTAAAGCCACAAGTTGGATACCAACGCTTGTGATTGGCTCTCTCTGGTCATGTGCCATTAAACTCAACTGACTTGCTAGCTGAACGCCGTTGCTCAGCAACAATGTCAGAGGCGGAGAATATGTTCGTGAGTTGGAAATTTAAAAACCACTTTGAACAGACAGCAAATAAGGGCCCAAACATTTTGGTAAAATGTAAAGAGTGTTTTCCGGCAGTGAAGGTGCTGTCAACATCAAAACTGTCGAAAGTTAAATATGTAAAGAGAAAGAGAAAAATGTTACAGTAAGTGTACTGTATACAGCTGTTCTAACAGTAAAGAAAAGTTACTGACGTTCAGTCTTGTGGAGTCTTTTATTATATTGTCTTCATGTAGTCTGAAGTACTGCTGAAAGGTCAACACTATCAGGTCTTAAAACGTGAAAATGGTTAACAGTTGAGAGCATTCATTCAAAATTAAGAAAAGTAATTAAAATGTAATCAAATGTAATTTGTTACATTACTTTAAAAAAGTAATTGAAATGGTTACACTACTATTACATTTTCAACAGGGTAACTTGTAATTGTAATTAATTACATTTCCAAAGTAATATCCCCTACACTGATGGCATGTTCCTGCTCAATCCTCTTTGATTCCTCTTACCTGCACTCTTTATCTGATCCACAGGGGACTCTGCTGAGGTTGGCGGCGGCAGTCACCCGCTGGACAATGGCGTGTTCGTTGCGGCACCTAGCATCCAGAGTCAGCCTCTCTGTGATTTCATTCATACCCATCAGCTGACCTGCAGGGATGCAGCAGAGCGCTAGTCAATTGTAAGTTAGTTCCAGTTTATTTCCTCTCCCCCAGTAAAGTAGTTTTATTTACAAAAATACATAACTGGATGCAGCTTGTTATCAATGCATTGATGGCTTACACAGGAAATAAAATATTCCCTGCTATCTTTCATAATATCCACCATCTACATATATCTGCAGTAATACAGTCAGATACTGTAGACTTGCAATTGCTGCATCATTATAAGCATCCCACAGTCCTCTTGGGGATTGATGTGATACATCATAGATCAATAATCACAACATTAACTTTAAACTGGAAAGCCTCCCAAGAGAACACTGCTAACAGCTGATCATTAATATTGTGGTACGATAAATGTGCACCAAAGCATTTTCCTTCTCCTAGAACCACTGACGTAAGAGGATGCCTCCCGGTATGCACTGATTCTGGTGACTGGCAGGTCGAATGACGTGAGGAGGTGGAAACGTGGGTGATTTTTTTTTTTTTTTATGGCATTTTGTCAGGAGTGAGTCAGGATCAGTGAATGAGCATTTCCAGTCATTCCCGGTGTAGCAGAGTGTGAGCGGCCTTTATAAGATGCAGGTTAGTGAGTCTTTCTGCATCTAAAGATCTGGAGATGCAGTTAGCTGTTGATGACCGTGGCAGGAAAAGGGGAGGATGGGGAGTCAGCAGGAGGAATTAAAGGAATGTGAGGACAGGGGTAGAGGTCTGTGGAGACATAGATATCTGCAGACAACAAATCTATCACAGCCAACTTACCTGGATTCTGTAATAGTTTCTCTATTGGGGACAGTATGAAGAGGGAGGAACAGTGGGTATGAAATGACATTTGTAAAGAGTCATTGTGGGTTTATTAGAGCTCAGTGCTTCACTGAATGAACATCACACACTAAAAACATGCTGGTGACTACAGTCTGCAGAGGCTCTACCAAACACCTTTCATCATATTTACAGAAAAAAAACATGTGATGCACCTTCCATATTGTTAAATAGATTTTTTTTTTGGTTGCATGTGTCATGTACCTTGTTCCTTTTTAAACTCGTTCTCTGTCAGGAAGACAGGTCTCATCAATTCTCCAACCGGAGGCTGGATGGACACAAAGAACTTCCTAGTGTGAGTACTGAAAAAAAAAACAAAAAAACAATTGTAGTAATTATAATCTTTTTCTAAACGGACAAAGCAATATGTCTAAATTATGCTGTTTTTGTTTATTTTGTTTCTGCATTTAGCACAAAACAATGATAATGATAGGCCCTCATATTTCACTTCACCTGCAGATCTGTGAAAAAGCTAACACGTTTAACCGTTTTCACAATTCTCAAACTTGGCAGATTCATCGGAGAGTATGAATGGCAGAGTAACATCGTTACTGGTTTCTGTTTTCACCCTGCAGCACAGAAAGACCGTGGGACGATGGCACCCACTTTAAAACAGAATCCGTCTCACCACAGCTGGAAGTTGGCTGCTTGTGTTGAGTCACAGAAATCTATGCCCATCACGGCTGAGGTTGTCTCATTCGCCGGCAGCAGCTCTGTAAACAAAGGGACGAGGAGACAACAGTGTTGACAGACACACAAACAACACATTGCTCAGTGCAGACTGAGCAAGTCAGGCTGCAGTATGTCTACATGCTACATACTGCATACTTATACTAAGCGGGTATACAGTGTTTATTGTGGGAATGATTAATTGTCAGTGTGCACAGTGTATGTGCTGTTAGTGTAAACAGTAAACTGCAGATATTTTGGAAAACAAAATAGCTATAACATCCAAAACCACACATAGTTATCATCTATCCTTTTCTGTTAGTATTACACAATTAAGTGCCTAATTATCTTAGTATTGTAACTGATAGTATACAATAAAGAGTGTGTATATTTAGTGTGGAGAGTTGTAATTTTTTACAAATGTGTAAAATTGAATAGATTTTATATCCTGAACGCATACTGTGCACTGTACTGTATTCACAAATGTATGCTTTTATTTTGAAAACTTGAGAAATGCAAATGGAAACTTTTATAGAGACTTATTTCTTCCTGCTTCCTCTTCCACTCACCAATCTCCGGGAATTCTTTGACCCTCATCCCGGACTGCAGCTTCACATCCTCCATGTGCAGGTTCTTGGTGTCGGATGTGGTGCTGTTGGTGAACTGCAACTGCACAGCCACCATGTTGGCGTCAGGGCCGAACGGCTGCCGGCTGAAGCAGTACTCCACCGACAGACCCTCTCCAGTGATCCGGTGCAGCAGCTCATAGTTCTTCAAGGCGCTGGAGGGGGCGATGGTCTGTGGGCAACCAAGAAGGTGAGTAACCACTGACCTTCACTTTTTGTGCTTTGAGAGGATGATGGGAGGAGACATATACTTATACTATAAATATTATAAATATATTTGGGCCACAAATCAAAGCAACTTGGAAGGTGTGGTGAAGAACAGTTGTTTGAGTTTGGAAATTTGGACACCAAAGTCAAATGTCATAGGTAAAATAATATTTGTTTGTTTTTTAATTTCCCACTAATTCTAAGAGAAAAAATGACAACATAGACAATAAGATGTGTAAGAAGTACTTACTGCTGGAGAGAGAACGTTGTCAGACAACGACAAGCCCTCCAGGTCAGTCACAAGGCTGTTGGACAGGAAGTTGTTGACTGGTGTGACTTGTGGAGAAGGTGCAGGTTCAACTGTGAGAAGAGAGACACACAGAGAGACTGAGCAGGGGACTTGCTGAAATTCTGACCTGACTGCATCTGTCTTATTCTTACGTGATGTTTTTGCAGCTGCTGGAGGAGGTTACTTAGTCAAGTGCGCCTAGTGTGATATTTAGAAATATTCATGTTTGAAAACGTACTTCAGTGCGTTCAGTAACACAACTCACAATCGTCAAGGTCGAGTAGAGACATTTCATGTTTCTCCTTCTTGTCTGTCTTGACGGGTTTGGAGGGAGGTTTAGATTCAGCTGCCTGGAGAGAGATGAGAGAAGACTGACATAAGGAGAAGAATATTTTAACATCACTAAAGTCAATGTCTATTGTAAGTATCGACAGAAAAAACTCAGTTTGGTCCTGTCAACAATTTAAATTATTGTTGAACTTCACCTTTTTTTTCTTTTTGACCTCTGCCTCAGAGTCAGAGTCTTCAGACTCTGATTTGCTGCTCTCAGACTCGCTCTCCTCCTCTTCAGACTCAGACTCCGACTCGCTCTTACGTTGTTTACTCTTTCTGCCGCGTTTCCGCTCTTCTTCCTCACTGCTCTGCTCGCTGGAGAAGAAAAGCAGAGGTCAAAGGTCCCACTCTGATCCCACTTGTTACAAGTTATTGTTACATACATATATCGGACCATACAGCAGCTGTGTTTCCAGCTGTGTGTGTGAGAGGAAAGAAATATAATGTTGTTAATCCAGTATTAACAGAACATACAGATGTTGTCTTTCTCTGTTTCCATCAACAAACGTCATGATGTAGCAGAAATTAAAGATGTCTGATACCTTTCACTTTCCTGCACCGGCTTCTTTAATTCCTTCTTCTTCTTTTTCTTGTCTTTCTCCTCCTCCTCTTCCTCCTCCTCAGACTCGGAGCCCTCCTCACTCTCTTCGCTCTCTGACCCCGACCCGCTCCCCTCGCTGCCACTGCCACTCTCCGAGCCGCTGGCCGAGTCCGACTCTGAGGAGGAAGACGTCTGAGGTAAGTTACTGTACTCACACAGCATGGACATGAGTCATACACATACTGTGGACATGGAAAGCTGGTGAAATAACAGTACATCACAGAATAAGGATGGTGATATTTTACATTTATCTTATTGCCCAGTCTTCAAAACTTTAATGACTCTAATAGAGGCATCAACCCTATAATGTAAAGTTACCACTATCCGCTGACTCGGTTGGTCCAGACTCGCCCTCCGAGTCTGAGTAGAAGGGCTTCTCCACTTTCTTCTCCTTCCTCTTCTCCCGGCTGCTGCATTTGGTCCACTCAGGCACCTGGCAGAAGAAGCAGAGTTCACACAGTGAGCCGTCAGCTCTCCCCTCACACAGAAGCAGAGGCGCGGGCAGATTACAGTACAGCAGCGTGGCCATGAATGCCTGTGCCTGGGTGTGATGGAGCCAAAGGAAGCCAGCCATCCCTGCTGCAGATCTGCATCCAGATCTGACATGTCAGACCACAAATCCAATACACACCACACACTAATGCTTGGATGGAGTATTTTTCTCTTCGCTATCTTTTTGTTTTAAAAAACACAGGTAGATGTTGGCACCAGGTGATAGCTTCATGACCAGTAGCAGAAATGTTTTTGTTTTCTTTATTAAAGGGAGCATTTCCATTAGGAGAAGTGATGTCTTTGAGCAACAGTGACAATCCTCTGACAGTAAAAGCCACAAAACAAAGAGGCCAGTCCCTCTGTGACCACACTCATTAACTGCTGCAGTCAGCCAATGAGCATGGGCATGCATCTGGACGGTCAGAGGAACGCACGTCCAGCGAAAAGAATCACTTCTTTAATGGTGGAGAGTGAGGAAGAAGGGGCTTGTGTTTCAGGGAGCTGCGGCTGAGCTAAGCACAGAACAGCATCTACAGTACATTCGGCAGGGGGTCAGGAAGCAGTTGGGCATTTGCAGCTATATGGGTTGAGGCTCAAGGAGATGTGGCTCGTCGCCGCTCACTGACTCACACTCGTTAACGTTGTGACTCTTTCAAGCAGCGTAAAAACCTGGCAGACGTAGAAAAGAAAAAGATTGGGGATGGAAGTGAGATGAGAAGGAAGAAAAGAAGAGATGTCTGTTCAGAAGAAAGTCAGGAACGGGGGGAACTCTGGGCACAAAAGGAGAACGTGTGAGAACAGTTGTGGATAGAGACAAAAATTAAACGCCAGATTTATAACAGTATTCACCACTGTATCATGTAGTCATGACACTAAATGTTTATATCTGCTAAAAAACCCTCCAATATAACTGAAATATAATGATCATACTTAAATGCATCATATAACACTGCAGAAACAAAAAGCCAACGTTAACATTAACATCACTGACATCATTGACATGACTGAATGTATCAGTAATGAAGCACGATGCTAAGCTACATTTAGTGATATGAGCGTACTGAAGAGGTGGACGCGTGGAGAAGCCGATATGGAATAAGGCAGAAATCACTCGATGTCACACAACATTTGTGACGCATTCACACACAGAGTCACAAATTTCACCTGAGACCAGTATGGTGCAGAAGAGAAAACAGTACCCGTCATTTAGCAAATCTCCGTTCGAGGTCTATTTACTAACTTACTCAAGTTTCCGACTGTATTACAAAGTCTTCATCATCAGCTGCTGGAGGTTTCCCTCACCAGTCTGGAACACTTATTCCGGACATTTACAGAACAGATGTTTTTGACCTGTTTTTGTTTGAGCTGATCTTTTGAGCTGTTGTTTCACAGTCCAACATGAAATTACTTTAAAATTCATCTTTTGAGCCAAAAGAGTTTTGGAAAGAATAACGGGACGTTTAAAGAACACATTTCAGCTGCTGATAAAAGCCTGGTGGACATGGCGGAAAAGGTGGCGTGAGTGCACTTCAAGCTTTGTCTCTAAGATTTAGGATGAACTGAAAAGAATGATTGTTAATGTTTCTTCACCAGTTCATCACCTTTGATTTTGGACAAAGATGGTTGTCAAATTAATAGCAATCAGCAATTACCACGTTAAATGGCAACCAGGAAGAGACTGTAAGAGGAAAGAGAGCAGTCATCAAAACAAACAACACTGCACTCCCAAACCAGAGGTCAGGCAGGTGGCGGGGCACCTCTCGCCAGTCTCCTAACAGGCCGATCCGCCCCTCGCCAGTGGTTATGACCTCCTCTGTCTGTGGAGATGTATGATGTGCAGAGAGAGTAGGTTAGAAAGATCAAGGGTTCCAGGGACCCTCCCCAACCTCTGATTATGACCTGGAGATGTTTTTGAGTACTACCTCAAAGGTTAAACTAAACTTCAGATCATGTTTACTACACTATTGTTGCTGAGCCTACTCAAAGAGTATTATCATTTCTCAACAAGACACTTGGGGAGTTGGGACTGTGTCTGGTAAGGTTCATCAAGGGTTCATTTGATGCGTGAGCTGTCATCAAATTATTTGAAAGACCTCAACATGACGTCATGAGCGAATTTCATTTCTAATCTCATTTCGAGTCCTGCCAGATCACGGTGACGTAAATGTTCTGGAATATGATCAGCAGTAACATAACTCCATTTATCTGGCAGCCCACAACATACGAATCTGATATGATCCTCTCTCTTTTATCACTGCGGTCGAATCCGAATAAAAAAATGCACCGGTGGCCTCATCTTGAAATCTGCATCACAAGTAAATGATGTTAATACCGAGCATGAGACACTGACCAGTGAGTACAAACAACTGCACAGTTATATAAGTGACTAACAAACATAACGACAAAATCAAGTCTTGAGGTTATTTCATGTCAAGTGGTTTTAAATTTTTGCTTTTGACGAAGAAGTGACCTCATCAGGTTCTTGATTTTATGTCATTGTTTGAAAACACATGTTGGTTATGAACCGATGGCACATGGAGTGAATGGAATGGGGGAAAAAGAGGATGCAGCAAATGGACTGTTTGCTTTTTCACTGGAAGTTTGTTATAATCAAGTAAATGCAGCAAAATGAAACCAACTTATCTTATGATGTAATGTATGGATCATTGGCTGCCTCTGTACAAAAACACTGCTACAGGTGCCAACTGCTTAAAAGCTCCTAGGGGTAAACTTCCAGCAGAGATGACAGCAGAAGTGTGTTTTAGTGCTGATTGACATACTGCATATCACTGCTCCCCAATCTGTTTCCTTCGCTGTCTCATGTGCGATTGGCTCAAACATCTATGAGAAATCACCAGGGCGAGGGGCGAGTGAGCTGCTGCAGCAGAGAGCAGGGGAGTTCAGCACCTCTGACTGTTTCCATTCTCAATCCAAACGTTTCAAATAGAGGTTGTTTGTCTTAACTTTTGCTCTCAATAATTAGAAAATAATCCTCGTTTCTCCTCTGTGACCCATTCTCCATCATGGGGAGGGGTTAATGGTCTCTGGAGGCTAAAGGGGAGGCATGTTACTGATGAGCTGATCATGCTAATGAGCTGAAAGTGGAAGACAGATGGCTAGTGATAGAGGAATCAATGTTAAATTGGAGTCAGTGTTATATTGGATGTGAAGCCCTGCTCTGGGGCAGGAGCAACCCTCGCTCCCCTCCGTCTTTTGGGGCCCCTGGAGTCCCCAGGGGGCCACTGTGTCTCTGTATGTTACTGTTCCCACTGCACGCACAGACTCCTTCACCTCCACGTTGCGCACGGAGGGATCTGGGGCGGCTTCAGGCCAGTCAGGCAACTCCTGGTAGCCCCCAGCCTTGGCATTCAGCAGGTGGGACAGTGAACCCAACTGGAAGTGGTCTCGATCTGCAAAAACACAAGAATGAAAGAAATTAGCAACACTGCATGGATAGTGTCTATAGGGTCAGGTCCAGAGACAGACCTAGACAAGTCTCAAACTATGGCCCTGTCTTGAGACAGACAGACAGGCATGTTATTGTTAGCCTTTGTATGATTGGGGGGAAAGTCATGCAGCAGTTTTTGAACCTGGGGGCTGTGGTGAATGTAAACAGGAAGTGCTATGTTGGCAAGTCATTTAATCAGCTGTGGGTTACAAGTTGAACCCATTTATTTTTGTACATTTGCATTTTAAGAAAGTGGCACAATTAAATTCTGCCTAATGAGCCATGAGCACTTCCTGTTTTTCACACACCCACGGCCATACAAGTATCACTGAAAGAACCTTGATGATTTTACAGAAAGTCTGTGGTCAAAGAAAGTGCGAAAGTACTTTCTGTACCTTTAAATGGAGACTCGAGGACTGGCGCTGGTTTGATGGCAAGGAACAGTTTCTTCGCGTACTTGCTGAGGGCCCCACTCTTCTCTGTGGGCACGATGAGCTGGCGAATGAAGCGCGCCCTGTCACGGATGTCGTAGTTCTGGTCGTACTTGGCCAAGTTGAGAACATACTGCGTCAACAGTTTGGTCTGAAAGGAGAAGGAATAGTATGAGGAGAGAAACAGCAACAGCAGCTGCCATCTTCTGTATTTATAAATGTGCAGTATATGAGTGTGTAGAGTTACACGTGTGTTTAGGGTAGTAAACTCATTGGGTTGTGTATATTTTGCATGATGTATGTTTTGAGACACACATCAGTGATTCATACCTGTTTGGAGTTGGTGAGATACAGCTTGGCAGCCAAATTGATGATTTGTAACTTGACAATGTCTTCTTCATTAGTGAAAGACTTGGCCATCTTCCTCAGGACATCCGGGGCAATCTTAGGCACATGCTCGCAGTACTCTCCAATCAGCCACAAGATACTGGCCCGAGCCATCGGCACCTGATAGCGCAGGTCAGATTACACACATGCAGCACATACACGTCTACTGTGTCATCTGGTAATGACGGGAATTTAAATAATAGAAATTCTCTGTTTTTGTCGAGGTAATTATCATTTGATAGACTTGTTTTCCATGCAGCATCCCTTTATCTTTACCAGTTAAAGTTCCCAAGGTGTTTGTGAATAATGCTCCCACCTGGATGTTGTCAGTTAGTTTGGCCATGTGCTTGATGATGTCACTGTGCTTCTCAGGTTGCATCTGCAGCAGCTTCTTGATGACGACCACAGACTCGGCTACGACCAGCTCTGTAAAACATCACAGATTCAGGTAATGATCCAGTCTGCTCATACTTATTCATACTGTTCACTTTTCACACTCATTTGTATTCATTTTTCACTGAGCTAGAATATGGATTTTATCATTTAGATATCAGTGACAAATAAGTATGGTTAAATGAAACGATTATATAATGCATGTATTATTGATATCAAAAGAAGACTTACCGTCTCTGTTGGACAGCAGCTGCACCAGGCCGTTCAGACACGTGTCCCTCACCTCTCCGATGTTGGTAGCACAGCGGCCGATGGCTTGGATAGTAGCAGCCACAAAATCTTTATCCATGCTCTTAATGTATGTCTACCAGAGAGAAAAAAACCCTTAGCACAGTGAAGCTGATAAATGTTTAGTTCTTTCTGACCAGGGACAAGACTGTGTCTCAGTCTCAGCGTCATGAAATCTCGTCTCTTGTACCTGAAACTCTCTGAGAATGGTGGAAATGTTGGTCTCGTTTGCCAGGTTGGTGAGCACCTCCAGCTGTAAAAGACAAAACATGTTGTTTTTTTTACATGCTGCAGTAAACATCAATTAAAACAGAAAGCTAAAGCTAAATTCATCGTTAATTACTGTCTAGCCTTTTTCACTTGGGTAGTTTATTATTATTTAGTAGGACTCGTGCCAGTGTCTGTGTTTTCGCTTTGAAATGTTGTGCTTTTATCGCGCTAGTGTTAACTGAGTATGAGATTGACTCTGATCCATTAGGGCTGATTTGGCAATGGAAGGTAACAACATCCTCTGGTTGACTGAGTCCAAATTAATTACATCGACATAAAATGCACTTTTCGACTTCCCTATCCACTTCTTCCAAGAAAGTAAATTAGTTTAAAAGGGTTTGAAAAAAATCGGAAGCAACATAAAGAAAATGTATTTTATTGCCTTTCATGGACTAAAGAGAAAAGGAAAACGGATGAAAGCACAGTTCAGGCAGAAAGAGCGACAGAATAAACAATGCAACAGAACACAAACCTTCAGGACTTTGATCTGGGTTGGGTCTGTGGAGCGGATGTAGAAACTCTTCAGGTATGGCTCAAACATCCCCTGGGTAGAATATAGAAAACCCTCAGTCAACCTACACACTCATACAACACATAGCTACACAACATGTATGTAAAAGACAAGGGTATAACTCACCCGTCTTTTGATGGTCATTGTTGCCACGTTCTGCAGAACAACATACTGGACCTCACTGAAACAGAAGAACTATTAACTCAGCGTCCATTTGTCCTCCCCGTATACTTCACCTTAACAGTCTCTGACTGTGCTGGACTGTGCCAATTATTCTGAATATTTATGGCTAGGATTTATGATCAGATGCTCACAAAGTTTTATTAGTCGGGGAACAGTAACACTAAATATTCTGAATTACCCTGAAAACTAAACTCCCAACTTTCAGACCTTCTCACAGAAATGTTAGCATCTTCTGCTTTGCAATTTAACCCAAATGGACAAGAAAATACTAATGTTTTAACTTAGCTTCCTGTCCTTAAGTAAATAATAGTCATATTTATTGTTAACAAGGCAAGTCCAAAGCAAGCTTTCATGTTAATATTAGTTTTATACTGACTTTGCCTCAGAGCCTCTGTTACAGCCAGTGCCATCTAAATAAGATCTGACTTCAATACTATTGCTGTTGTTTCAATTCACAACAATACACTAATTATTTGTATTTTATTTTACTTAATAAAGGGTCAATGATATATAACAAAAAAATTAAATGCAGATAAAGAATCTATTTAAAAATCCTAATATAATCTATAAATAAAATGTTTAGTTGAAGCTCTGAATATTGCTATTCAAGGTATGAAACCAATGTAACAGTTACAAGAGCTCACCTCACACCAGTAATAAAGCACAGGCAAATAATGAACCATCTCATTCAGTACAATGAATATCTGACAAGTACCTCATAGGGAGATGGTGCAGTTTAGTCATTTCTGAGTGATGATCCCATGTTGCCACATCCAGAACCACAGGAGCACCTGTTCAATAAGCAGCTGACAGTCTGCAGGACTTGCAGCCAGGCAGCCACCTCTGAACCGTCATCACTCTTTATGCCTTTATTTTACCTCAGCCTCACTGAGCTCTCAGTTTAATTTCACTTTCTCTACCAGGGCTATAAAGATTTTATTTTACTACCCCCACTCATCATTTTGTTGTTGTTGTTGTTGTTGCACTTTTTTTCCACATTGCTGCTTTTCATGATCGTTACAGCTTCTTCTAGTCAGATTCAGGTGTGTATTTTTCAGGAGGTTGGCTATTTTTTTTGTTTGTTTCTTTTTTTAGGGAAAGTCCTAAGTGCAGCTTATTATTTTTAGCCTCAGCCCATTTGCGGCTTCGGTGCAATGACAGTGTGGGATGGCTCATCCTGCTGGGGTGACTATATGTGGAATATGTTGCTGCCAAAATCTATTATTTTTCAAATTATAGACAACAAAGCTCACCTGTGGCTCCTGAGGAGGCGGACCAGAGCCTTGGCGATCACCCCAACCTCTGCTTTAGGGGCCAGGTGGAAATACAGCTGAGCCACAGCCATCACCACCTGGAATGTGCACGGAATAAGAAACAGAGGAAGCAATGAGTCTTGCAATGATACAATCTCACAATATAACATGAGTAAAAGGCTGCATGCACTGTGCCCCCTGGGTGTTCAAAGCTCCCGTCTCCATTTAAAATTCATTATATTCCAAAGCAACATCCGATTATCAATGCATCACTTGCCTGCACTGCCTCCTGCTGCAGTGCAGTGCAGACATGTGGGATCTATCCTGCTGCTGTGTTGAATAGGTTTCACGAGGTGGTCACTAACTTTGTCTACCTGCTGTCTGGTGCTGAACGGATAGCGCCCATATCAGGTTTTAAAGCCTTTTGCACTACAAACAGGCCTATTGCTAATTAGCCAACGTGAAGTTACACCAGGGTAAATAGAAAACCATTTATTAATTGCTTGATAGCTGCAAGACAATATGCTGCATTCATTCAATTACAGAGCACTGTGACAGGCTTCTACAGGACCAGCAATGTAAACAAACACGTCTCCAGAGTTCACAACAGTGTTAACCTTGGAGAAAGCAACACGTTTTTACTAATAATGTAGCCTCAGAGTTCGTCAGCAGCGCTAAGGAGGCGAAATAACAATAATGATTGCATGATATCTAATAAGAAACAAAACAGGTCGTCCAATGTGACCACAGCAGGATTACTGGAATGTGATGCTTTCTTAATTTCCACAGGGAAAAATGTGTCTCGTCCCCATTTCAGAGTGAGAAGTCAGCTCCGAGCGCGTATCGGCTGGAAGGACGCTTGTTAACATGATAATGAGCACCTGATGAACTGAAACACCAACTTTCTGCTCAGCGTTAAACAGCTTATAAAGCAAAGGAAACATTACACATTAAACTGCCATAGTGACTGAATAAGGAGGAGGTGTAATGAGTTGTGCTGTGCTGTAATGATGTAACTTGCTGTGTGTATAATTTGTGCAGTGCGGCGGTCTCACAGCGGCGTTGCGGCTCTGCAGCAGTGGCTTTGTGTTCCTCAGCAGCAGGCGGTGATCTGGATCCATCACATACGGTTTCCTCTTGGCCAGAGCTGCTGCCTCAGCCTTCTTCTCCTCCTTCTCCTCCTCCTCCTCATCCTCATCCTCCTCTGAGCCATAGAAGGTCTTCTCCCCACCTGATCCGTCCTCCAGCAGAGACTCCTGCAGAGGTATATGGGGTAAGCTTGTTTGTCTCTCTTGCATGTAGGGTTGGTAATGGCAGCTTGGACATCACATGATAGTAATTTTCTGCTCTTAAATATATGTGTGTGTGTGTGGAAAGCAGCTGTGGAACACTGTGTAAGGAAAGCGTTATCATGAGACCTCAATTGTGTTGCACAAAATAACTGTGCCAGTTTGTCTCTTTATGCAGTGGAGACGACAACAATGTTCATCACGGCATGAATAAAGTCTCATTTTGATGCTAGCTGCTGGTGAGAAAAGAAGTCGACAGGTGGCTCTGAATACTGCTAAATATTGAAAAACAATCAGCAAGTTGGCCGTGGCTGCAAGAGGAAACTAATAAGAGGATGATTCCAATTTGTATCTAGGCACAGTTACAATGGCAGAACTAAAAAAAAAAACAATAAATCCATCACAATGACTGTTGTACTGTTGCATAAAAACACTCACCTATGCTCTTTTGTTACCCACTAATCTCCTACTGTTCTATTCATATGCAAATATGTTCTTGCTGATGGCACACAATGAGTAAACATATTTTTTGTTGGGTTTTTTAGTTGCAACTATCAGTGAAACAGTTAATCAGTGGACAGATGTATCTGTGTATAGAAAGAGATTGTTTGTTACATAGAGAGATATCGATGGGACACTACACACTCCGTGTGTGCTTCTTACTCACGTTAATGTTTGGGTTGAGGAACTGGGTCCTGGCGTAGCGGGTCAGCATGTTGATGATGACAACCTGTCCCCACTCCTCTACATCGATCAAGAGGTTACACAGCTTCCTGTAGTTCTTGTGGATCAGGTCGATGCGCTCAGGACACACTTCCTCAAACGCCATGACAACACTTCCTGCCACCAACTGCAGAACGTGGACAATAACACAATAATTGATGATGTTCAGATAATGTTTCATTAGAAGCTAATGTCAGGATTGTAGATGTTATCTATGTGGATCGCTGTTTTACAAAACATCTACATTTCTATTATTGAAAGTTAGATAGATGATTGTTTGTACATGGCGGAGGTACATGCTCTGCCAAGTGCCAGCAACACATTGCTTTGGTTACACATGACAACATGAAATGTGTAAAGGGCGGATCTAATAAAGTTAATCATGAAATCAAATAGATTAAATGCAGCCGCATTCTGAGCACAGAGAGAAAAAATAAAAGGTAAAAAAAGTAAATAAGTACCGAATATACAAAATACCATAAACCCACCGTGGTTTTGTCAGCAAGGAGTTTCTCTATGACTTCAATCAACTGGTCCTTTTGTTCTGGATCCAAACTGAGAGCAGAAAGGAATTAATCACTTACTACATGGAAAAATATATGTTGGCGTAACAGGAAGGAATCTGGTATAAAACAAATCAACATTCAAAACTTAATTCCTGTTACTGTTTATATTATATTATGTAGTGGCTTCATTAGAAGACACTACATAAATGACTATTAAAATACTTATCAGCCAGGAAGGAAACAGCAGAGACTCGTGTCCAAAGGTTTCAATGTCCAAATAGTTGCACTGTGACTTTTGCGTCTGTCTTTTCCATTCTAGCGGTTGTGTGGCATCGCTCAGCCACTGTAATAAACTGTCTTAATTTCACAGCCCATTGGTTCTCATTCTGTGACTTTTCAAAACAGATTTCCACAACACTAATTCCTCACTTATGCTCCATCGTTACAGTGATGGTAGGCCTCTCCAATAAGTGCTGAAGTCAAATACTTCTTTTAAAATGCTAAAATAAACATCAAGCTGTGAGATCAGCATTGTAAGTAAACCCACAATGCTGAGTCTTAACACTAACACTAACACTTTGAGCTAAAATATCCACGTGGGGGTGGGGTGGGGTGGGGGGGTCACCTGTAGAGTTTTGGAATTGCATGTGCAGCAGTCTTTCTGACGTATGGAGACATATCTGAGGCAGCTTCTTTGATGGCCAGCATCATTATGGGGACGATTATGGTAACTCTAATGCTGGAGAGGACTCGCAGTGCACTGGCTCTGATCAGCTGGTTTGGATCCTACAAATGCACAAATAAGGGATTTTATAAGCAACATTATGTATGATGGTTGGCAGGGTTACCCTCACATCTTCATGTGGTTTGCTTTGCAATGATCGTTGTGCATAATTTAAATACAAAGAAAAAGTAAATAAAGTAAAGCTATGCTCTTTAACTACATCATCAATTTGACAGATCTTTCCTTCAATCAGTGTTGGGGAAGTTAATTACATTTTTACAGTCACACTTCTTTAAATTCTGATTTTTATTATTATTAAGAGATATTTAAACATTTTCTACATAAAAAGTAACCAGGTTACAGGCGAAGTACCTTTTGAGTTACATGACTATGCTGTTAGTGAACAAAGTTAAAAATCGAATTCATTAGTTTGTCAAATCTAATGAATTCGATTTTTAGGTTGTACATATTCAAGCTGTGAAGATGTAAACTATAACACGTGAAAACGTTGTGTACCTTCAAACCTCGCTGAAACGTGGAAATAGAGAGGAGAGCGAGATCCTGCTGCTCCTCAGCATAACGCACCAAATAAACATAGACCAGCTTCTTCACCTGTACAGACAAAATAAGAATCTGATAAATCCAAGTGACGTAGATTAGTAGGAAACTGCAACTTTGTCTACCTGATACAAAACCTACTTCCTACTGGGGGACTGTGTTAGTGATTCTGCTACTTAGGTTCTTGTAACATGTGCTTTTGTTTACAATTTGACTATGTGGCTGTGTCATGTGCTTCTGTTTTGTTTTGTTTTGTTTTTTTGTTTTGTTCTGTTTAAGCCCAGCAGGCCTGTGTCAGTCCTGTGCGCGACAGTGGCTGCTTGTTACCTGTGCTCTGAATCTGTTATTTTGTGGAAAACTTTATCTTGATCTTTGCTTAGCCTGATGGATTTGTGACCGTTTGTGCGTTTTTTGTGTAAACCTTTTCCTTGAGCTTTGTTTAGTCTTTTGAAACTCTGGATTTGTTTGCCTGCTGTTCTCTGCCTTTAGATTTATTAAACCTGACTGATTATTGTAGTATTGTATAGTGTTGTCAGTGAGTGAGGCCTTCTCTACAGTCATCGTAACACATGCTAACAGAAATTGTACAAAACATAATATAAAAAACAAGAGGCAACTTTTTTTTGCCAAATGAAAATACCCAACGTTAGAAAAATAGCAAACAATGTATGAAGCAACACGACACTAGGTTGGTTACAAACCTCTATGTTTTTACAGGCCACATTTTTCACCACAGCAGGGAAGAGATCTGATGCGTTTTTACCCCGGGCGACCATCTGCGAGGATCACACACACACACGCACGCACACACACACACACACACACACACACACACACACACACACACCACAAAACACAATGAGGAGATCAGAAAATGACATTTTTCAGAAACATTCAGTGGAGGAATCCATTTACTCCATTTTCCTCCTCTTTCGTCCCCTTGGTCCTGCAGAGATAACGAATGAGGAGATGAACGCGGAGCTCCAGAAACAGGAATCTGTCACAGGTTATAAATATTTAACAACTGACTCTGCAAATCTCACCACTGTAGATATAGCATCTTAAACAACCACGGATCAGATCTAGTTGGGTGATAATCTGCATCTCTCATTGCAGCATTTTCACACAGAAATCTTTACCAATATGAATCTTTAGTATTGGGAACAGGCTTTGTGTCCCTCCTCTTCTCAGGAAAGGCCTCTGTCCTTCCCTTGACAAACAGCTGTATCTGCCGATCAGTGAAATCCCACAGCAAATGTGTTTATACTCACAGCCACGATCCGCTTCATTGCCTCTAGCTTCAAGGAGTCTTTGTTGCTGTCCAGCATCTCCTTCAAGTCATCGTGTCTGAGGGGAGAAAAGATTGGAGGTTCACTCACACTGGACGTTCTTAGTGCAGGAGGTGCATTGAGTGGGGGCTTGCCCCATAAAACGCCTTTTTCTATATCCACCAGTTCTGTGTATATCTATGTGCCTCTGTGAATTGTGCCTGTATCACAGTGTATTGACAAGTGTCACATAGCAAAAGCCAGTACTGAACGTCTTTGATCATTCGATTCTTAATTAAAATGAAGCTCGAAGATAAGTTCATTCAGGAAGAATATGCTCTGGTGTGTTTTGGTTGTAGTGTGTTTCCCATTCATGCTGCCTCTCTCTCTCTCTCCTGCCATTACCAGTCCCTGTCAACTGAGCGATCAGCTGTTCATCAGCTGGTCTCACCTAATCAATAACACAGAATGACACTTTCAGTGTTAGAATTCTATGCTGCTGCTGCTGTTTCTTAAAAAAAAAAAAAAACACCTGTCTCTTCCTGCTTCAGTTCATTCATGCTGCTGTTATGCTCCCCTCCCCTCCCAACCCCCCATCCCACCCCACTGTCCTGTCCTCACAGATTCATCACATTCGTCATCATGAATCATCACCCACTGGTGGCTGGACTCCATGGACCGATCACCTTGCTGTTGCCTCCATTACAATATCTCCCTGTCAGGTCTAAGCACCAGAAACTCTGGCAAGACTGAAACATATGATCTGTACAAATTGGAGCAAATAATTATTTTTATCCACTCACTTACATTTCGGTCGAGTACATAGCCAGTTTACATGTGAATTCTCCAGCTGTGTTAACCCGGTGCGACTGTCAGAGACAACAGGAACAGACCAGTCGGATCACACATGAGGAGGAGGATCCTTCTCTGAGTATTATCTAGGATGACATTTCAACCCTGCTGCTGCACAATCACACATAAACAACACAGACAGATCCAAAACCAAACCTGCCAGGAGCAACCTGCAAGCAGCAGCAGTGACATATCAGTGCAGACAGATCAGGATCACTGCCACAGCTCCCAGGTTCAAGACACCAGCCTTATTGAAGGCTGAAATACTGATCAATAACATCAGGCAACATTTGTTTTCCTTCTCTCTGTTGTCCAATAACACAGCGGTTCCCAAAATTATCTTCTTACCACCATCAACAACCCAACTTTGTTTGCATACACCCAATACCGGACATGTAAAAAAGAGCAATGCATTCTATTTATGGATGCGACAACAGCATGTTGAATTAGGTCTAAATGATACAGGGTAAAATCAAAATGTCTATGTCTATGTCTACGAGCTCTCACGTTCAAAAAGTGTATAGAATCATGCTATAAAAACGAAGAACATATGTTGAAACATCTGTTTCTCCCGCCTCCTCTTCTCTTGCTTTGATTTCCCTGTTTTTAGCCACTTTGACATTTTTCTGCATGCGCTTCCACAAAACTACGCGCCAGACATTTTGGCTGTTGGTGGGAAATCAGGTGCATTTTGGTTAGCCTGTATTTTCATCTACTAATTGAAAGTTGACAAATGAGTTCCTTAAATGACCAATTTAAAAATATTTATTAGATGTATTAGTTGATTATTTATTAATTAGTAGTTAACTGTTTCCCCTAGTGGCAGCTTGTGTACCACAGGTGGTACCACACACATCCCTGCAATAACAGCATTATCAATCAGTCCAACAGCATTAGCTCCAATATCCACCATCTTTCATCTCTGTTTCATGGTCTCTACTCGTCACTGACTAATTTGTATGCCAGATAGTTGTGATCGTTGCCTGTTTGCAGTTTGGTACTGAGCAGGTGGTGAGCGGGGGATTTCCAAATAAACTGTTTTGTTGAAAACTGCTGAAGCAGCTGAAAACAAAGCATCTTCTAAGCAATGAGCTGAAACTAACTATAAAGATTTGCTTTATAGTTAGGAAGTGTTATAGTTCTGTTTTTGATTATGTTTTGTTAATCTTCTCTGTTAAGTTTTCGTTTCATTTCTTTTTCTTTTTTTGCAGGGTGTGTGGCAGGGGGCGTGGACTCATCCCATAGCAGCATACGAGGCACACCTGTCTTTAATTCATTCATCGTCCGCTCCATACAGTATATAGACTGGGCTGATCTTTTCTCCTCTGCCGGATATTTCCGTTTGATAGTCGCTGGAGCGACACACGCCACCTGCTCGCTCATCTACTGACGTCATTAAATCATTAGAGACCCTGTTTTACTGCTTCGATATCTGCCTCTGCTTTGGGGTCCTGCTGATGTAGGTGATGATAACTATTAATAATACAATAACATTAACATAATATAATTCAATAATAATATAAACATCTTGATTTTTATTTTTTAAAACGATTCCACTTCCAATGCTTTTGCCAATATTTCCAGTCCAATTGTATAAATGATACAACACCACTGCTTTACTAGCTTATCAATATTGTACTTCCCATGTAAAGTGTCTGTGTTGGTGTCACTTTCCTAGCCCATAACTTTAACTACCAGACGGGACGACTCCACCAGCTGAGAGAGCTTCAAATAGGACTAAGTGAGTTGTTTTGAGTTTTGAGTTGTAGGTATGGTGGTGGGGTTTGGTTGGTGGTGTGTGGGGTGACTAAATAGCTGCAGTTAATTCCCACAACTCGTTTCCAAGGCAACAAAGGATGCAGTAAATTGAAGTTAGAGATTTCCTGTCTTCCAGCATTGCCTCTGTTGGATATAACAGTGTTTCTATTAGGTACTGAAGGCCTGGGGAGCCTAGCCGAGGAAACACTGTGATCCACAGTGATTATTTTTGGAGTGTAGCAGTAACCTGACAAATATGTGGCTGTGTCCCAAAGCTGAAGATGCAACTGGTTCATTTCATCCTGTGAAATCATGATGATGTGTCTCGCAGCCTCCTGCGATGACTCCAGAAACATGAACATTTCTGTCAGCTGGTCTTTTTATTATAGCCTGAAAACCTCCTCTGCCCACAGCTTTTGATGCTCTCTGAACTCAAAGTTATCACTTTGTGCTGTGTCTTCACGGCAGAAGACAAAATAGGCAATGAATAAAAGTCATAGCAAAAACACCTAAACACATCTAACGAGGGTATAGGTTGGGTCTTTGGCAAATTTTCCACTAGCTGTGTTTTTGCATGACTGCAAATTATTAACTCTATAAGTCTATAATGGACTCTATGGACTATCCTAACATCAGCATCATGCTTGATCATGACAGCTGATGTACCATCTTAGTCTAGTTATTATGCTTATATTAACACTAATTAGCATCAAACACATATTAGACTTAGACCTGAGAGTGTCATTCATGTAGCAAATAATTTGGTGATAAGCCAAAGATCAGCCACTTTCAATGTGTTCACCTGTAAAAAAAAAAATTATAATGCAAGACAATTTTACCAACTGAACAAGTTCGTTTATTTAACCGTGTGTGTTAATTAACTCCCCAGATCAGCCCCACTAATTAAACAAGTGACAGGAATTCATGCGGCTTGTTTGATGACAAACACGCTCTGAGAAAATCAAATTAAAGCCAGGCTTGAAAACATTGATTATATTTGCTGTCGCAGCGGCCGAGCTCGGTAATGTCGAGGCAGATAATCCCACTCCGATGGGACACACCTGTAAAAGCGCAATTATCCGCTACTTGCAACCACAGATGAGTTCTACATGAACTATGACGGATATGAGACAGAGCTGGTTGTAGGATACACCTGCCTGTAGAGGCGTGATAACATTACAGTTTAACAGTTGTCTTCGGGGCAGTATTTTATCTGATGAAGCGTAAATAACAGCCAAGACATTCAATAATGGGAAGGTCACAACGGGAAGTTATGAATGGAGCAGAAGACAAAATACTCCAAAGTCAGTTCAAGGGAAAAGAATACAGCCCTCAGGCACTTCACAGTCTATGTGTTTGACAGTAATATATATTAGAAACTTTAAGCACTACCTCAGTGAATTATTTCAGCTATAAAGCCAGAGGACCTGGAGGAAAACCAACCCGCTGATTGGGTTTATACCTCTGTGCTCCTGCCCAGAGGACCCACAGTAATACTACACCAACCCTGCTTCTCTCGTTTCTTTGGATTTTGTCCCGTCCTGCTGAACAACAGCTGAATTTACAAACAACTCTGAATTATTTAACCCGCTGTGGTACAACGCACTCGCAGTGGCGCTCAGGTTACCTGGCACCAGAGCCAAGACACCAACAGGACTCTCTCTCTAGCTGAAAGCAGGCCAGTGTTCAGTGAGAAAACCCAAAATGATGATTTCCTCAACGAGACCCAAACACTGCACAACTGCAACAACTAATATAAGATGTTGGCGCGAGAAGTGTATCTGCATGACTCGGGGGACTGAATATTTACAGCTTGCATATTCAAGCAACTGGTGTGGCTGTTTCTAATTTTTCCATCATGATAGATTTTTCTTTTTTTATTGTCTTTATAAGGCTCAGAGGTTAGCAAATCCAAGGATCCTCTCTAATCAGTCTAAATATAACACTGCTTTAAACTTGTCACCCAGTTGCACACATTGCAATCGATATTGAAAACAAACCAGGTCATTATTATAAGAGGGCTGAACATGTCACAATCTCCTGGATTATCCTACCGCAAAGGTTGACTTTGGAAACTGCCACCATCCTCCAGTGCTGCTTTCTCTTCCTGGTCTCCTCCACCTCCTCCACCACTTCCTCCTCCTCCACCCGTGCCTCCAGATCGGAGGTGGCGCAGCTCATCGGGCTGCAGGGCGCTGTACCAGGCCTGCTGACTGCTGTCAGGGGTCAGCACCGGGCTCTTGGCCTCCTCCTGGCCCTGACCCTGGACCTGACTCTGCACCGTCTTCACCATGTTCACTGCGTTCACCGGCAGCTGCAGCAGCTTCTGCATCGTGGTCATGTTTGAAACTTAGTCCGAACCAAGATGCTTGAAAAGAAACCTGTAGAATCCTGGGTAGTTGTGCAGTCCAGATTCTCCTCAGTCGGTTTTCACAAAACAAACAGTAGCTTCGCTCAGATCCTCTCTATCATATCATAAATTCTCCTCCCCACCGAGGTTACGCGTTTCCAATGGGGACATTTCTGACAAAAATGATGCAACAAACCTCTTCAGAAACGCTCCAGTGCTCAGAGACGGCACGATGCTAAGACTGCCGACTGAGTGCCGTTATCCAGATCCCCAGTGCCACAGCAACGTGGGTTGTTTCTCCCGTTACTGCTGAGTCTGTGTGCATCCAGTGAAGCAGCAGACATCAGCTTGCCAGTAAATGGATGTTTGGCAGAGAGAGGCGTGGAGTTTTGTTCGCCGTGAAGCCTCCGCTCTTGTGACTCCTCCCACTGCTCCTGTGGTTCCTGTCGCTGCACCACTCTTTCTCTTCCTGTCTGCGTGTACACAGTGTGACCACACACGTAGCTGAGCTGCCCAGTGGTAGCACGCCTGTCATCTCTCCTCCGCCTCCCTTCTGCTCCCTTCTTTATGATAGGTTTCTCTATCACAAACTTTTACCCGAGAGACGCTTTGAAATCATCCTTACTCCCTCTGCTCATATGTTTTCAACCTGGCTCATTCATTTTTAACATCATTCACTGCTGTGCCTTTTTTCCCTCATCTTACGTGACTCAGCTTTCTTGGCAGAGTCGTGATGAGGCATCTCTCTCTCTCTCTCTCTCCCTCTCTCTCTTCCTCTCCCACTCATCTCTATTTGGCTCAAACAAAAATAAAGGCAAAGGCTTTGAATATACACATACGCGCTTCCTATGACTTTTCTCATACGCTTTGCTGGCCGATACGATGTTTGTAACCTGTGATGTCACCAAGAAATACATCTGTGGGCTGCAGCAGTAACAATAACAGGGTCAATCCAGTAACGTGTGCCATGCAGCAAAAGCTAAAATAATGCGCAGAGAAAACTGAGATGATTTCTCCTGCAGCTGCTTCAGAAACTATTTCTTTCTAATCTTTTATCATTCAGCCTACAAAAGCTGGCTGCTGCCAAGCATGACTTTTTTACCTTTCATCTCATTTCTTTTTATTCTCTACTTTTCTTTTCTTGTCAAACATTTTGCATCTAATTTTGGGTGCAGTGCAGTGGCATCATATTTTCTAAATGGAACAAGCTTCTAATGACGGGGAAACTCAGCTGGGGAGTATTTGAAGGCTTTTGTAAAGTGACAAACTAAGAGGCCCTGAAGACGTTTCATTATATTGGACATACTGAATGATGAATAAGTATATTACTTATTTTTCATTTGCTACCAAGACTATAATGGGAAAAGGGCATCTAGCATATTTGTGATATATTTCATTGATTAGAAATCCTGTTGTGAGGCTATACAGCTAGAAACTGGCTAAGAAATAGTTCACCCCATGTTAAACTGGCACTTGTCAGTTTTACATGTTTAAACTGTACATCAGTTAAACAAACATGATATCATGCCACTCAGTTGTTACTCAAAGTGCTGACTGATGGATTTTCCGACCTCACATCTACATTGAGAAAGATGTCTTTCCCTGTTTCTAGTCTAATCATTTTCAGTATAACCGCAAATAAGATTATTTATTCAAAGTGTTCCTTATGAACAGATTCTGTTATTACTTTTATCAGTCTTTTGGATGACCAAAGATGCACAGCTTGATGCAATTAATTAAAGTCAAGCAACAAAACAGATCCCACAGACAGATCAGGTAAGAAGAGAAGCTGTCAATACTAACATGCACAATGACACCAGATTTAACAGATTACACACCAGCCATCATGATTTTCTGTTTGTGAAACATCGGGACACCATGCTGGAAATAGTAGACGAATGACTAGATGAGTAGTGTGCATTAGCTAGCGTTAATAACACTGAGGGACTAATATGGTTTGAGTACTTAGGCAACATTTCACACCTGCTGTGTTTCCATGGAGACGACAATGAAGGGTGAGTCAGTACCTTCGCCTTATGTTTGCAGTGGAACTAGTTAAACTACCTTTCCTGTGGGAGACATCAGCCGCTGCAAACACAGGTCTACATTATGACAATGACCAGCCTCTACTAATACTATACTCTATACTCTATACTAACAGCCTGAGGGCAAAAGACTTCCTTTAGCAGATCCAAAGGTCACAGTTCACAGAAAAACATCTGCAACATGTAAACACTGAGCTCCACCTGCTGGTGAATTACAGTGAAACAATGTTGTTTATTAGTAAAGCTTGTTTAAAAGAGGTGGTGACGCTTCTGTTTGACACACATTCTGTATTCTGCACAGTTTCATTACCACATTCAGCAAACAGTTAGGCCCACATCCAAACACACACTATTACTATCTGACCATTTTCGCATAAATTCTCAGGTTCTGTACCTCCAGTGCGCCACGTAAATCTTTATATATGATGTTTTCATAACGTTACTTATTTCACCTTATTCCTCTAAATGTTTGCGTGGTCATAAGCAATTCTCGCAAATGTCTACAACGCAAGAGACACCACTGTCATCTCCTGTTGCATAAAAATTCAAATGGATAATATACATTCCCTTCACCAGAGAGATCATAGTCATTACTTTCCAAAAATATAATGTAGACAGGTGTGTGGATGTAAACGTAGTGTGTGGCTGTAAACATGTGTGAATGTAAACGTAGTTTGTGGTTGTAAATGTAGTGTATGGTTGTAAATGTACTATGTGGATGTAAACATAGTGTGTGGATGTAAACGTAGTGTTTGGATGTGGACGTAGTGTGTGGATGTGGATGTAGTGTGTGAATGTAAATATAGTGTGTGGACAAAAACATAGTGTGTGGATGTAAACCTAGTGTGTGGATGTAAACATTTTGCATGGATGTGTACGTAGTGTGTGGACGTAAACATAGTGTGTGAATGTGGATGTAGATTGTAGATGTAAACGTAGTGTGTGGATGTGTATGTAGAGTGTGGATGGAGACATGGTGCGAGTTGAGTGACAGCTGCCTGGAGGTGCCGTCGCTGTGTGCGCTGTCCAGCAGGGTGGTGCTGAAACGCTGAGGCCTGGATCCCCTCCGACAGGCCCGTTATACCTCAGTCTACCGACATGACGGTACACACACCATGGTTGTGTGCTGCCAACACAACCATATCACACACCCATAAACATATATACACAAATATATACGCACATACATATGTACACTTCAGCTGCAGCACCGGGCCTGTAACCAAACTGCACGAGCTCAAATCACGGTGAGACGTTCACGGTCCCGCTTTCAGCCGCGGGCCTGGTTCGAAACAAAGTTCAGTGTGGTGTTTTCATTTCTTTAAAATGCGCTCAGTGGACAGACAGTACCGGGCAGTTCGCACCATACAATAACACCGTACCATACAATAACACCATAACATGGGAAATACAGACAGCGCAGAAGCAGGTGGCTCCGTACCGTTTGTAGTCGGAGGAGAAAATCCCTCCGCTCGCCGGGTCGTGACCATACTCAGGCTCCCCCACACTGGACGAGCCTCCCTTCTCGTCGTTGAAAGCAGAGCTGGCGGACATTGCGGTGTCGTTTTGGAGATTTAGCGCAGATATCAGCAGGATACAGCCTCTGTCCCCGGGATGATCAGTGCAGCGGGGGATGGTGGCTGGGAGAGGAGGGGGAGGGAGGATGCTCTGGTCACGTGATTGTTATTATAACCGGAAGTATTTGACACCGGGTTGGTTGCCATGTTCTCTCCTGATTTGTCCTTTTAGCACCCACAGTGTGTTTACATACATTACAGGTTGTCTATGTAACGTGGTAATGTGATATGAGGTTCAGATGGAAAATGAAGGAAGATCGTTCTTATTTATAGAGTCTACTGGATTATTGTTTGTTTTTCCTCTTTAAAATTGTAACATAAATAATTGAAATTGAAATTTTGAGCCCCATGACAGAAAATCAAATTGGGCCCCTCCTGCACAACGAGTATATATAATCTATTTTTTGGGGACCCTGTCAGTCAGGGACCTTACCTTTCCTACCCGATAAGGCTCCCCTGGCCCCACAGCATCATCTCAATGCTTGATACTGGAATCGATTCCAGCTTTTTGACAGTGGTTGGCATGCTTAGTGTTGTTCTGTTTGCTCCACTCTCTGCCCCTTAAGCACCACATAATGTTTTGTACCTTTTTACAGTTTTCTATTATTTTGTCATTGTCCCATTGAGTTTACCTTCAAACCAAATACCAAATTTTTATGTTTTCTCCGTGTTAAATTCTGTGGCATTTGAAGCTAATTTGATATTGTATTATCTTCCTCATGAAAAGAACTACATTTGTGTTGCAAACTGACGACCTAAAACCTCAATTCAGTGACCATTTCAAAAATGCTCCTCGATTTTGGTAAAATGATACACAATAGTGTGTTTCCAGGAAACAGTGGAAGAAGCATGAGGGTTGATTTGCAGATACACCAGTTAGTAGTAGTCGTTAGTATCATCTAGCGAAAGTTATACTTTTAGGTACTTAACCAGTTGTTGAAAGCTTTGCATATGGAAGAAATTTAACAAATACACTATTTCCGTCTGCATTCCATAAAGTGTCATTTATCTTTATTAGCCAACAACAGAGCAGATGAAACAGGTTAAAGAATACAGGGGGTAAAAGACAATAACCATACACTTAGAGAGTCTGATGAGAAAATGTCAATACATTTAAATATATTCAGGAAGCGGTGTATTCAGCTTAGACAATTTTAACAGACAATAGATTTTCCTTTGTGAGGCCTAAAATACGCTTCGCAAACTGAGATGACAGTGATTTAATTTATGGACCTTATTTTCAAGACCTGAGGCGACCTCTGCTGGCTGAACACAATATCACGTGTATTAACCAGGGAAGGATATGAGAAGAATTATAATCCCAAATAAACCTGAATGATCTAGATGGAATAGGTTGAAATAAAATTAAAATATAATGTGTAACAATAGTAAACATTTCTTCACACTGATTTTATCCAAGAGCTGTCATGGCAGACAATGACTGCATCATTTTTTTAATGTTGGATTTTTCTGTTGTTATTTTATTAGTCTGCATGATGAGTTGTGCATGTGGATGATGTCCTGATGAGGCTTTCAGTTTGTAGTGTCGCCAGCTCAGTGGAAATGTGTGCAGAGCTCAGGAACGCATCAGCTAACACAGTTATTCTGGATGACAGTGTTTTCTTTCATTCACACACTGGCTCGGACAAATTGCATCACGCTCCCCAGGCTGCCTGGTATGTCTATCAATGACATGCTCCAGTAAGGGAAGCTGTGGAGACAAGCCACTAAAGAGAGTTTCAGAAGAGGCTGTTCAGATGCCAAGCATACATATGTACAAATAACAAATCACTTTTTTTTTTTTACCAAATCCTGGATCTGATTTGTGCTAAATGAAACATTCAATAAAGTCTCCATCAGTCAAAATTTCTGTACATAACGTAAAACTATTTATTTCAGGGATTTCAGGAAATTGACTGTGTAAAAGAATTAACCTTCATTGTCAGGATTTTGATTTAAAAAACCAGACCTTCCAAAATTCCAACATTCAACATGACATTTGTAAAATAAAGTAAAATAATGGAGTTGAGGGCTGTGAAAAGTTTATTATTTTATTGGGGCAAGATTTGTTTTTCAGTCAAACGCTGAGACATTCATGACACTTGAGTTGTTCAAGGAGTCTGACTGACCTCATTCTTGTTCAGGTGTAAGGCCATGTATCTGCTGACTGTGTCATTAATGCCAAGGCTTCACATGAGCTGTAGTTAAACGTGTTGGTGAAGCAACATGCAGGCTGTTATATTTTTACCCAGCAGTGATCTATGACTCCTCCGGGTCACACATCCTCACTGATAGTTGCTTCTGTAAGCTCTTCTGCTGGCTCAGATCAACACCAGTGAACAACAACAGGGAATGGGAAGATATAAATCCCATGACGACAGGTCACAGACAGAGCATGTGATTCTGGTTTAGATCCACACATGGAAAATGATCTGTGCATGGCCCATTAAGAGTGAAAGAGGAACAATGGCTGAGCACTGGTCTTTTGTAAACCAGTCTTAGGGTGAAACCTGATCATTTTGTCCTACAATCTGAGTAAAGTTTGAGCAGTGGGACACAGAGGAAGTGAGTAAGGTTTTGTGTTATATGTCTGGGTTTACATCCGTTTTTATATCCAATGAAACGTTGCTGTGTTGTTTCCGACACAGTGGGAAGTGAACCCTGGATTTGAAAGTGACACATAACAGTGTTGCTTTCTGCAGGCTGATAGTTTTACTCAGTAGTTTTACTTTTACCCACCTCTGATATGATCATATAAATGTACTGTAATGTAATGTATGTGTGTTTGGGGTGAGAGGAAAGCATTACCCTTCAACTGACTATCAGTAAATATAGACACAAGGTTGGAAAACCTTTGTTGTTGTACGTTACTACAAGTTTGGCTTTTCAAACATACGTATTTAGTTGAAAGTACGTTATTATTCACAGAAGTGCAAAAACATTAAACAAAATTAATTTAACAAACAAAATAAAAATCTGTGAAATAGCCGCCGGCATCAGCACATAAGAGAATGCAAACAAGCAACCCAGTGATATGAACACTGTCGCTTTCTCACAGATCCTGGCAAACAGACTCACTCAGCAGGCTCTTTGTGTGTCCCTGCATGTGCCTGCCTGTTGACTCCGTCCAATTAAACGTGTAGGTGGAGCACCACAGGAAGAACCGTGTGTGTGTGTGCGCGCGTGTCTGTATGTGTGTGTGTGTGTGTGTGTGGTTCCCAGACGCAGAGAGAAACCCGTGTGGAGTGCGCTGATCTGCTGCTCTGATCCAGTCCGATGGTGGTGGTGGTGGAGGCAGGTTTCCCCATGATCGAGGTGTCGGTACCGTCCATGGAGAAGGAGCTGGACGAGTCGGGGAAGTCGAGGAAGGTGAGGACGCAGCTGAATCCCGTCACATGTTAAACACAGCAGACACAAAGCGACGGGCCGATCGCCGCTCCCGCACCGTGTTATACTGTAGCAGCGGTGGTAAAGTGAGGCGGTGACGCCAGGTGAGTCATGTTAGCAGGAAGAGAGAGAGAGAGACAGGTGAGTCCTACACACTCCGATCTCTGAATCCTACAACGCAACGACAACAACAACAACATGCACTGAGCAAAAGTATCACCACAACTGTATAACACGACTGAGTGTCCTTATTCCTCTAATGTAAAAAGTGCAGAAGCAAAATGTAGTGAATCAGCTGCAGATTGGCCCCTGACAGGCTCAGATACTGTTCATGTTGAAGCAGATCATGTTGTTGGATTATTTCTATTGACTCTTTTAAGGGCTGTAACATCGGTCATTTCATTGATTACTTTGTAAGAAAAATTAACAAACAGTCATCAAGTTACTTTTTTTTTCTTTTATGTAGGACTCGGAGCATTATGTTCTGATCTCTAACCATAATGTTAAGATATGGTCAGATAAGACATTTTCATGAATTGCAGGAAATTGTTTTGAAAGTATTCAGATCAGAGAAAAAAAAACACTCTTTATTAGAAATATTTATAAAAAATATTTAAAATTTAAAAAATAGATTAAAAATGTTATGTAATTTCACTAACACTTTTACATTATTACTAATGTTCTAAGATGAGAAAATGCATTACCCTGCTACCACACCACATAGATTATATGAAAGAGCTTTAAGATATTCTGCATTGTTCTAATAGCTATGAGCTATCTCTGTTAGATGAATGTTGTTATGTTACAAGTCTTTCAAATGACATAAGTAAAGTACAAGTATCTCAAATGACTCTCTGGCAGTGCAGCTGAGTATATGTATGTAATTTCCACCATACCTGGTGAGCTGAGAAAGTTGAAGTGACATTATAATGCTGCACATGTCCCACCCTCTCCTCCTGAACTCTCACACACTGATCACACACTGGCACGCAGACGAGGCTGTATCCTGTGTAAAAGCCTTATTGGACTGACTGTAAACTCTAAAACTCAAACAAACTATTATGGCCGCCATGACTCCCAGATAACAGCCACGTCGTTGTACATGTTATTTACATTTTAAACAGAAAAAACCTGCCACTTGGCTGGGGAATGTTCTTGGTCTGACCCACAGCGAGGACCTTTCATTAGCTTTCTGCAAATGTTTTTGAAACCACAAAACTCATAGTGCCTGTTTGAATTACTGATAGACGTTTGTTATGTGTGAGCTGAAGGAGAAGGACACCCTGTAGGACATAGACACGATAATAACCAGCAAGACACCATTTATTTATTTATATGATTTTGACCTTTGTAAAAGTCCTTTGACCAGTCCTGTTGTAACAAGCTCTTGTAGATTAGCTGTTGGACAAAGATAAATATTTCAGCTTTACCTTTTTGTTTTGTGTTTGACACCTTTAGGCTTAGAGGACAGATTGGATTGCATCAGTGTTTTAAAATAAAGTGTTTTAGATGTGAGAACATCCACAGACATAATAAAGAGTAATGTAGTGAAGACAGTACATTTTCTATTGCTCCAGTAAAAGTGATTTGTTTAATTTCCTGTGTACAGCTGTGAGAATCAAACCATTCTTACACACAAGAATGCTATCAAGCTATAGAATAAAATCTGAAGCTCTGTGCTTCCTCCTGCTGGACAAATCATGATGTTGTATGATGATGCAAACTTCTAAGAAATAACCAACAAAAAAATCACAAATCATAATATGATTGTTATGGCCATAACATCTGTTCAAGATTTGAGTCCTAATTCTGAAATCCTTAAATTCAAAGTAAACTTTTGTATGTCATTTTTAAAGTCAATGTTGAAGTGTAAGATGAAGTGGTGAACAGGCCTTCACCCAGCTTTACCTGATTAATTAGATTCGTACAAATTGTTGGTCTTGAAGGGATGATGATGAAGTAAATGTGCTACAGCTACTGTTAAGATATTAGAAAACAAGTTAGAAAACAATGCCTGTTTCAAAAAGAATAAAGTTGATGATAAAGCAACAATTTGCTTTAATCACTGGTTTGAAACATTTCTGTGATTATGTTAACATGTCCACCCTGTCGAATGATCAGTGAATAAGGATTTCTCTGTGTTTCTGTGTTGCAGCTCTTCAGAGTTGAGGTCTTGTTTAATGAGAGGAAACATTATGTGCTCAGAAGAAGCAGTGAATTCCAGACTCTGCACAGAAAAGTATGCACATGACTGTAATATATTGCACATTGCATTTCATGCTGTTTTGTATGTGCAATTATTTTGTAACATAAAAGGGGAGAGTTTGCAAGGTTTGGTGGATTACACATCTCAAAAAAACATATTTGCTCGTTTTAATTTTGACCGGTGCATGTGTTTTGTTTTGTTGTGGCCCATTTGATTTGAGGGCTCTTGTCGTATCTTTTGGTACATGCAGCTTAGGAAGATCATTCAGACTCCCGATTTCCCAAGCAAAAGGAACCCACATCTGCGGACCAAACCTCCGGAGCAGAGGATGCAGGAGCTGGAAAATTACATCCAGGTACAACACCCAGATGTTCATCCAGCATGGTGCAGTTTTTTTTGTTAAACTGAAGTTGGACCTTGCTTCACAAAAAATGGTTCAAAGGTGCTTTTTTAGATGCTACTGATTTTGGTCATAACCCAGAACAGAACTATGTACAGACACGATGACCGTGATGCCAGAGTTGTGTAGGAAGGATGGAGGTGACTTTGCCAAGTGCAACATTTTGTGTTTGACTTTTTTATATACATATATATTTGTCTCATTCTCTGTCAACCAGGAGATCATCTATCAACATGAAGATGTGCCACAGGTGCTGCTGGACTTCCTCCGTGTCAGACACTTTCACACAATGAACAAGCTCAGCAGCATGGAGTAAGTCCTTCACTCCAGACTCCTCTATTTCTCCCACAGATGCAAGGACACAATGCTTTATTTAGATCCGCTATTTTTGGATTTGGGGCAACGAAGCAACACAATACAAGTCCAGAACTATGAATCAAAGTCATGGCAAGCTGCAGCACAGGCTGTAACACACCGTATACTGTAGTTAAATGTATGTATAGAACATAACTCAGTTTAAAGTGTAGGCAGAGATAAATGTATTGTATTTTAGCAACTTAGATTGTCCTAAAATATACTTAAACTTTAGAAACCAAAGAAAGTTTTTTTCTTCATTTAGAGGTGTGAACATAACAACCTTTAATTTGACAATGAATGGACTAATTATGTGCTCTAATTTCAGATCTCTAGATGAATTGGATAGTCGCAATTACAGGTAAGATGTTTGATAGTATTTAGTTTTCTCAGTAATTGTGTGATGGAAGTATGCATAGTCTCCTTATCATGCTAATTTTTAAATAATATATGCCTGTTCAAGGATCATTCAACTGTGGTACATGGCAAAAAAAAGTTAAAATAAAATAAAAAAGTATCCATGATATTACAGTTACTAGAATATTAGAAAATCAATCAGGTTTTGCTTTTGTTTCCTCAGTTATTCGTTACCAAATCAGCGAGTGTTGGGTTTTTTTGAGGATCCTTATCTCACTTGCTGCACATCAGGTAGAAATGCTGCTTTCTGACACCACTTTGTGTTAGATCTCAGTCTCACAATACAGGAACAGCTTTGAGTGTGTACCTGGCATGGTGTTGTGGGTTTTTTTTGTGCTTTTCAATGAAATCGCACAACACCATGCCAGATACCACTCAAACAACATTTTGCACACAGTATAAACCCAGAGCTCTGTCTTCCAGATCTTCCAGATGTGGTTGTGGATGGAGTTCTTCAGGGTTTTTACCCCCGGGATATTCGTGTCACCTTCACGGCCCCCACTCTATCTGAGCCTGGCACCACCAACTCTGTAGAGGCCAGAGATTAGTTACACTGTATTCAAATGTAGCATATATAATCCAGTCAGATACACAATACCTGCAAAAAAAGATAGGAATAAGAAGGAACAAGCCATCAATAAGACTAACTTGATATGAAGATGACAAACTGATTCTAAGTTGTAACATTATTAAGTTGCCATACAATACATGAAGGTGAGTGAAATTATATCGTCTAGTCTTTGGTGCATTTTAGTGATACCGTACAGATGCATGGGGCATACTGTTTGGGTGTAAGGTCAAACACAAGCAGCCTTTAATGTGGAGCCATATGTTTTGGAGTCGGAATATGTTGCATGTCGTTTTTTTAATCATTTTTATTTGTGTTGACATTGTAATAAAGCATTAGAAACAACTCATCCTGTCAGTTCTTGCCATAAATCTGAGCTGTACAACAACAAAGTCATGCTTCTGAAGGGGGAGCTAAAGACGGGAGACACTGTGAGAATACAGTTCTTCTTTATCCTAGTGGAAAAGAAGAACTGAACACCAATAAGGCAGCCCCATTTTAAAACCCCTCCCATTTATAATCCCAGTCAGATCCCACAGTGAAAGAGGGCACATGTAATGGCATCCTAAGTATTAATAATTTTGGATAATCTTTGCTTATATTGTTTGACAACATGATTTTTTTGCACTGAAAGAACTGTGACCTATATTTACATGAGATCTCCACAAGCAGTGTCAATTTATTTAAGAAGCCTTTCAAAGGATCTTTATCATTCTAGGCTTCTCAAGAAAGCCATCTTTGAAAAATGTTAATACTAATTTATGCATTGTATTACATCACCTCTGATTTACACACAGTGCACAGTGTGTATGTTAGTGTCGACGGTGTCAGTGTTTTTCAAAAGCAGCCCCAGCCTTGTGTTAAATACTTCACAAGTAGCAACAAGCAGCTCAGGTGCAAAGTGCAAGGTCCCGGCACTATGCAGAGAGAAAAGACAGGAAGAAATGGTTGGAACCTAACGATAGGACTCTTTTGTATTATTAATCCTATGCACAAAAGCTAGAAATATTCCATAATTTCATCAGCCTCACACTGAGAAGCTATAACCTGAGGCTATTTTTAGCATTTGGCAATGGCTGGATCACCCACACAGCATGAATATAGAGGAAAAGGCATGTCTTTGTGTCCATGTCATATATTTAATAATGAAAATAAACCAATAAATAAAAATAAAGTGTATTTCATAAACTTATTGTTGAGATGAGGGTATCTTCATAATAAACCAAGAGACTAAAACTTGTTTTTTTCATAGTAAAACATGTTGACTCGTAGTAGAAAAAAAGCACAGGTTCATGTTGTGGCTGTGTTATTTACTACGTTTTTACCCATATTCATAACTGCAGGATTAAGTGTGAATTTTATTATTTACACCAGTCATTGAAGTTTTTAAATTACCATCCAACTAGATGGTAATTGTATTGATTGTTTAGTGATGGCCAGATAATGAAGCCTGGAAGCTTTCCATCCAATTGGTTCAAGTTCAAGTTCAAGTTCGTTTCCCTAGGCTTTATGTGCACACAAACCCCCTGCTGGTCAAAACCTTCATTGTTATTTCAACTATTTGAGAAGGCTGTCTTGTGAATAAATAAATAAATAAATCTTAGTTTCAGTTTGTGTTATTCATTCAATCGTCTAATCTGCTTTTGATTAATTTGTGGGTAACTGTGTTAAAGGTCTATTACTGTAAAAAAAAAAACTGATTTCAGTCAATTTCAGTCTTGTCAAAGACTCGGACCACTTCCTGAAACAGCGAGGATTTATACATCATCAGTGGCGTCACTAGCCTGTAACGAATCAGGCCACAATACGTAACTTCCTGTATTTATTTTCCTGTATTTCTCAAAACACGCTGCGGAGTATCGACACAGTACATCACTACCATCCAGTTCGTCCGAATAATCTACTAGAAACGGCACATTTAATTTCCAATAAAGACTGAAAAATAATAAAATACAATCTACAAAAAACGACCTAACTTCCGGGTATGCTGAGGTAAGATGTGTGCACTTACCACACCACAACGCACGATACAATATGTACACTTAAAAAACGTATTTCCCTCATCATATATTTTTACCCTTTTACCATTTTATGTTATATCAAGACTTTGACAATTCGCACCCAGTAGAACAAACTCATAATCGCACGAGAAGTGACGTAAAGCGCGTGTGCAGAGCGGCTGTAGGACGGAAGTCGCTGCTGCCGTGTGTGTGCGTGTGTGTTCGCGTGTGTGTGAGTGTATATGCACGTGAGTGTATATGCGCGTGAGTGGGTGTGTGCGTGCGCGTATGCGCGCGCGTGCGTGTGTGCGCACCCGCCCGCCCGTCGCTGCTCTTTCAATGACTTGCTCTGACTGTCTGTCGGTCCTCTCCTTGCACCGGCAGCTCGCTGCAGTCTGAACGTTCCGTATGTGAAATTCCTGCAGACGGACCTCTCTTCCCGTCGGACAAACCTGGAGCCTGCACTTTGTCGGTAAGTGTCGCTAATAACCAACTATGATTGTACCTCTTTTGTAACAACCCGCTGTAATTGAAGCTGGGGTGTACACTGTCCCGGACTTTAAGTCAGTTTAGCTCCTAGACTTTCAATGAGCTTCCTAAGCCGTCCTAGCTAAAGCTACAGATTAGCTTTGATTAAACTGTAGGCAAAGAGACACCCTGTGTGTTGGTGTTAGCATTTGAGCTAACAGACTGAATGTGTTAGATTTGGCTGAACGTTAGCAGTAACTTGGCTCCATTAACTGTGTGGATGAAGGTGGTCACTAAGTCCCTGTCGACATGTGGTTTTAAACCTGCATTTCCTGTTGTGTCTGCCTTAACAGGCGGATAATAAACGAATAATGTATCAGTAGTTTGCATCTGATGCTGATTAGGATGTAAATATTGTGTCTCTCAATACAACATATAGCTCTACAGGTGTGTAACACTACAGGAAGGTGCCCAGAGTGTGATACAAAACTACCACACAATATTACATCACTGCCAGCAACTTGACACAAGCAGGGTGGATCCCTTGATTCAGTGTTCCTAATAAAGTGGTCACAAAGTGTAGCTCAAAGTCTGTAATAGTCTGTAATAGTACTGTAAAGTTTTTGTATTCATCATCTTGCTTGACTTTAGACGGCTCACTGACGCATTACAGTACCGAAAACCACAGTAGATATTGTTTTAAATCAAATGGTGGGTGTGAGAGAGAACTGAGCGGTTTTCTATGTTGCAGGAGTGTCTGGGAGCATAATGTGGAGGAAGGCTTCAGCAGTGGCCCTGGTGGCGTTTGCTATTGGCTGTTTCTACCATAGTGGTACAAACCTGCCAGAGCAGATTTTCCAGTATGCAAGCCTGCCGAGCTTTTTGTCATCATCATCTCACTACCTGAATAGCCAGGAGAGCGCGGAGCAGGTGATCTCTGCTGCCTGGGAAACTCTGATAAGTTTACCAACCCGGCAGTGGAGCAAAGTTGCTGTAGGGTGAGTTACAGAGCTGAACTTTTATGCAGGTTACTGTTTACTGTTATACTGTTACTGTTTTTCTTTAGCTCAAAAGTTTTTTAAGTTGCTGAGGTATGTTGAGAGCCTTTTGTGAAATCAGCTTGTAAGAAAGATTGCAGTCAGTCCCAGCTCAGAAGGCGTGGTCCAAGATGTTCCAGGATCCCAGTCAGTTGTCTCTATGTAACTTACAGCCTTAAGGCTTAGCCAGTAGACACTAGTGTTTAAAACTGTTGGTAGGTGACAATTGGCCAGAGGTGAAGGACTGCCCACCAAAGGATGGATAATAATTTAATTTAATAATGTCACACTGATACTCTTCCAAAAGAAAAAATGGTTTAGCTTGTTGTGGGTGATAATGGGACTTATAAAATAAAATATTTTTGAACACAAACTCTCAGTGGGTGCAGTAATAACAGTCATTTGTACTTTTCCACAACTCTCACGATTTCCTCTTTTGTTCAGGGTGAATGCCTGTGTCGATGTGGTTGTTTCTGGAGTGGGACTGCTACAGGCTCTGGCTGTGGATCCTGGCACTGGCATGGATCATGAAATTTTGCACTCCAAAGAGGACTTGAAAGAAGCCTTCATCCATTACATGGGACGTGGAGCAGCTGCTGAACGCTTCTTTAGTGATAAAGAGGTCTTTCAATGGATTGCACGTGCAGCAGCAGAATACCCTGGTGCGAAGGCAAGGCCACCTCTCTCTTATTTTTATTTTATTTAATAATAAATAAATGATTTTGTTTTATTTAAAATAAATTAGTATTTAATGCTCTATAATAAAATGTACTCTTGTTTTTCAGCTGTATGTGGGAGGAAATGCTGCCCTGATTGGTCAGAAGTTTGCCTCCTACCCTGATCTAATGGTACAGTAGTATGATTCTGCTTCTGTCAAAACTGCATTATTCGTCTATTAAATGTTTTCCTGGCCCACTTAAATTAACATTACAGATTAGAGATGGGTATATTAAGCAGTTTCCGTAATGATTCTCAAAATCCTCCTGTTACATAGTAAGCAGTTCTGAAAATGAAATTTGACGACTCCATGATAGCCCAGCCAGATAACTGCATTTCAGGCCCACTGGGTAAAGAATGAAGTGACCATTGTTCAGTATCCTATTATTTATACTACAGGTTTTGTTATGTGGGCCAGTTGGTCCACAACTACATGAGATGCTGAATGAGCAAATAGTCGTCCCTCCAGATTCTCTGCAGGAGACAGATGAGTTTCACCTCATCCTGGAATACAAAGCAGGTAACAAGCCTCAGCTTTCACAGGATCTAGATCCTTTTTGTCCGTGAAGATGTGTAATACAACAGCTGCATTTTGTCTTCTTCACCTCTAGGTGAACAGTGGGGCTCAACTCGGGCACCTCAAGCCAGCCGTTTCATCTTTTCTCACGACTTGTCCAACGGGGAGATGAGCTCATTGGAGACGTTCGTAGCTAGTTTGGAGGAGTTTCAGCCTGACCTGGTTATCCTGTCTGGGTTCCACATGATGGAGGGTCAGGGTAGACAGCTACAGGAGGAGCGGCTGAAAGAGGTCAGTGTTTGAAAGCTGTAACTTACCATCATATGCCATCAGATTTTTTGACATACCTTTATGTTTTTGCATTATTTGGCTCCTTTACTGCAAAACATTGATCTCATCTTTTGTTTTATTCTGCTGTTCTGCCACAATTTAGTGAAAATTAATACATACATAATTTAATCCTCTGTAGGGTTTTGTACTGTAAAATGACATCTCCCGTGTTGAATTGTGTTGTTCAAGTTGGACAGACTTATTATATGATTATAATTATTTTATATTATTTTAAATCATTAAACTTCATATTGAAATTCAGAAATTGACGGTATAACAGACTAGTGTGAACATGGCGATTAGCCTTGTTTATAATACATATGTTTTGCTTTGTAGTTAAGTAGAACATGCAAAAGATTTGCTATGGTCCCTTAACAACTGCATTTATTCAGTTCAGCATAATAAAAGCACATGGTAGATTAACCAAAACGTTGTGCAGTAACAATGATCTGTTAATACTGTGTACAGTAGGAATGGTCTCATGGAAATGGCACAAATTGCCTCCTCTTTGCAGGCCGTGTCAGCAATAGCTGACATTCGTAAAGATATTCCCATCCACCTGGAGCTGGCAAGCATGACTGACAAAGACTTCATGAACAGCATCATGCAGGAGGTACACATGGAAAACTTTTGACTGAGTGGAAAAAATATTCTTACCGAAAAGATGTGTGCTTGAAATTTCAGTTATCTCTGGACTTTCTGTATATTTAATTGAAGTTTTCTCTGTTCCTTGTTAGCAGATTATGCCCATTGTCAGCTCCATTGGGCTGAATGAGCAGGAGCTGCTCTTCCTCTCTCACAGTGGGGAGGGGCCTCATGCAGATTTGGCTGCCTGGAAAGGCATCCCTGATGTGGGCCAAGTCAGCGACATCCTCTTCTGGATCCTGGAGCAGCATGGCCGCACTGACCCATCATCAGAGGCGGATCTCACTCGCATTCACTTCCACACGCTGGCCTACCATATTTTGGCAACAGTGGATGGATACTGGGGGAACCAGGCAGCAGCAGTAATGGCTGGAGCACGAGTGGCGAGCAGTCAGGCCTGTGGTCTCGAGACTGTTGATGTTAGCAAAGTGGAGCTCAAAGCTCCACGAGAGTTTGACAGCTCACGCATCTCGCCACGAGAAAAATTGTCTCTGAACCCAGCAGAGCCTGTTACAGTGTGGCAACGTGGACATGTGACCTTCCACCTCACACCGGTCCTGGTGTGCAAACAGCCACTTCGGACGGTTGGGCTCGGGGATGCCATCTCAGCTGAGGGACTCGTTTACTCAGAGTTACCCAGCAGCCTTTCTGAGGCTTTTCAACCTGACACTTGGTCTAAAAACAAAGGTTGATGTGATGTGCTAAGAAGACCCAGATGTTCCACCTGCAGCTGTTGTTGGGTCAGAGTCTTGATTCTGAACCAGTTCAAACGTCCTTATCCTAAACCAGGTTCTGTGTTGTCTCGGTGTAAGAATGTGATCAATGGCTACAGTTATAATTCCTGCCTAACTGCTGCTCCAGTCTGCTTTGGTCTCCTGGCACGTGAAACTAAGGCAGGTCTTTAATGTACTGGATCTGACTTGGCTGGGAGGTGGCTAGACTATGCATTTGGCACAGAACAAAAGCCATTTTCACAAACTCCAAAGAGTTGTGTTGGCTCACCTAATTTTCTTTGACCTGCATAACTTCAGTATACCGTGCCTTTAGAAAATTAAATAATTTAAAAGTTATAAATATTTTATTCCATATTTAGAGCCACACGAAATAATTTGTGTGCGCTGTCCCACTGCGAGAAGTAATCATTTGACTGGAAACCGATGTGCGTTATTCTGTATGGTGGAATTCAAGTTGTTTCCTTGTTCTTCTTTGTTTCTCTTCAATGTAAAAAACACACTTGAACATTCATTCTCATATGTGTATCTGACAAAATATATGTGGCATTTAAGTTACTAGTCCTGATGGGATAAAAATACTGGAGAGTGTTACAGTTTTTGTGTGTTCTCAGTTTTTGGTCCAAACACTATAAAGATGGTTCAGCGTGGATACTTCATAGCACGGGCAACTGTAAACATCATCTTGGTTGCTTCCTCTACATTATAAAATTCCAAATGCAAAGTCTTAATTAATCTTTGACATGGTTAAATGCTAAATAAATATAGTTTTGAAAGGGATTCTTCTTTATGAAGTGTAACTTGGTTTACAGTCAGAGATGCAGTTGGCAGTAAGTTACACGTAAAATAAAATTTCCAATTGTGGTGTAGGTGTTTATTATCGTGTTACTGTACTTTTTTGTTTGCCTCCTTATTTGTTTGCAAAAAAATCTGTCTTTTCTTCACATCCAAATATGTAACTGTGGAACATGACTGATTGAACATGATTGAAAATTTGGAAAAAATTCCAGTATAACAATTTTCTTTGAGTCAGAATCCTTGCATATGTAAGTAAATGATGCTGTTTTGTCAGTTTTTGGTTTTTATTTGTATATTTTCTTCAAAATGCAGAACTCATGTTAGTCGTACACACTATAGCTATCAGAACAGTGTGTTTGTATACCTCAGATAGCCACTGAAGGCATGCAATAATGGAGTCTTAATGCAAACATACAACAAAAATATGTGGCATTTAGCAAATAAAATACTTTGCACTAGTGGGAAGTGGCAGGTGTGCCTGCACAGGCGAATGTAACCCCCCCCCCCCAAACACACACTTTATTTTGTAGCAAGTACAATCCATTCAACTTTACTCATTTAATGTTAACATTTATAACTGTCAACAAGTTTCATTTACTTGTAGTTTGTCATTAAAATGTGTATGAACAGAGGGTTTTGATGTGATTGTGTTGCCATGTTTTTGCTTTGCAGTATAACAATGGGTATCATTTCCTCTTTTTTATTAGTCAGTAGAATCATTGGTAATAATTCCTTTGTAATGAAAACATTATTAACTGGTGGTGGCATATGCAGTATGTAAAACATGTTTAGTATGCAAACTATTGTGTATTCACAGCAGTGGGCTGAAAAAATATAGTATTTTCTTTTCGTATTCAGTATACTATGTGTATATGACAAAGAGCAGGCAGCAGCCCCGAGGCCTCATACCCTCAGGGTCCTCAAAACAATAAATCTTAGAATAATCTTTCTTTTCTAGCATAATATTCAGAGACACTCCCATGTTTTTCCATTGGGAAACTATTGCATCCAAAATGAATCTGTTCTCCATTAGTCACACTGTATTTTTCCTGTAAGAAGTCTGAATGGGGATAAGCAGGGATAATGTCGTGAATATATCCTTATTTCAAGGTACCTTGGGATCCGGGGTCCACAGTTTAGTGATATAATAAGAATATTGTCAATGAATTTCTAATGTGAACACGCAATTCTAGATTTACTTCATCCCAATGTATAGCACTGAATAGCACTGGACCGCGCTGATACGCGGCTGCATCTGATTGGCTGAAACACTCTTGCACGTGCACTAATCAGTGCTCCGCGCGTCCAAGTCCCCGCACGCCGTGATGACGTATGAGCGCTGAGAAACGGAAGCAGCGCAGAGCAGAGCAGCTCTCCAGCAAGGAGCGGCGGCCGCTGCAGTCTCCACCCCTCCCTGTCCCCGGCTCTTATAAAGCTACCAGGAGTACCAGGCTGTCCCCCCGGACTGCTCTTTTTCTTCTCGTTGATGGTCAGACTCTGCGAAAGAAGGATGAAGTTCCTTGTCGCTGTCACAGTCATTGTGGGGTCGCTGATTTTTCTGGCTTTCCCGAATGGCTCATCCGCCGACGAGAAGAAGAAAGGCCCCAAAGTAACGGCGAAGGTAGCACCTAAATCAGAGCTCCCGTCCTGGCTAACAATTCAGAGGCTAACTGCTTGTAAAGCCACGTCACTGGCTAAGTTAGCCTATAGCTGTGCAACATTTGCTATAGGCTAACTGAGTCAGTGGGCTTTGCTGCTAAGATAATCGAGGCTGCCATTAAATGTCTTCTTAGCGTTTTGGTAGTTGTAAATAGGCAGGTTAGCATCTTCTGCGGGGATTATGGCAGTAAACAAAAGAGGCAGGCGTTAGCTTATTTGAGCCACTTGTGTGAACGAGTGTTTCAAGTCACTACACGTCGCTTCTAGCAGTAACATAGTTGCAAGGTTTTCCCTCAGTAGACTTAACATTTGTCTGCAGCGGGTTTGTCCACGTCTGCAGTAATATGACGCTGTGACCTGGTCGCCCACTGACCCAGGCTCTCTGTATCAGGACCTGTCTGCTTCCTCCGTCTGTGAACACGACATTATTTTCAATTAAAACATTTTTTAAATGCTTGTCCGACAGCTCTTGAACATAATTGAAGATTGATTTTAAAAAATAATTTAATTTTATACTGGCAAAAGTTTACTCTAGATAAATCAATTCAGAGTCGTATGTTGGGATAAGAGCTGGAGCAGTTACTTCATTACTCGGGCAAGGCATTCATTGGCAACTGTGTTGACATTTATTCAGTTAATTTTTGTTGCTTCTAAAATACTAGATACTGCTGACTTTCTCTATCGGATATGATAGTAATCTGATTATTTGTGGGTTGAACAAAAAACGATTGAAACTATTGAACACACTGGACATAACAAATCATTTTTAAAATCTTATATATCTGATATACAGAAAATGTATAGAAAATTTCAGTAAAAATAAGTTTGATTTGAGAACTAACCAACTTCATAATTTTGCATCTTTTATAGGTCTATTTCGACATTGAAATTGGAGATGAGAAAGTGGGAAGAATTGTCATTGGTGTTTTTGGGAAAACTGTTCCCAAAACAGCTGAAAACTTCATCACACTGGCAACAGGAGAGGTGAGAATTTCAGAGGCTGTCGTTCAGTTTGTGGTAGTTTGTACACTGTGTACCCTCACTGCTTTAGTCTCTGGCTGTGACTCAGTCATTATTGAAACAGGCATTGATACACACGCAGAGCACCGTGGAGATGTGTGTATTTTGTGTGTTTGTTTTTTAAGAAAAGAGTTGCAATTTAACTTTCTTTCCCCAAACCACACACTGTGTCCATTCTTGGAATCATTCAAGACATGGACTCACATCCACCTAATCTAAAATGTCTTATAGTAGCTGCTGTTTCTGTTGAATGTTTCTCATATTATGGTCCTATTATTTGTTTACTTTATTTAAACAGAAAGGATTTGGTTATAAGGGCAGCAAATTCCATAGAGTCATCAAGGATTTCATGATCCAGGGTGGTGATTTCACCAGAGGAGATGGTACAGGAGGTAAGATTCCAGTGACCTTTTCAGAACTGTGTTTATATTGTGACTTCATTTTTCCTCCCTTCAATAATATACTTGCATGTCTGTTGCATCTGCGCTATCATGAACTGTGGGGCTAGTAAAGTCTTGTGTTATGGACTTTAACTTTTACCAAAAGCACTTCAGCTATCAAAATGTTCATGGACTTGTCAGATTTCCATCTTCCACTTTCCTGATAACTGCTTGGTCTCTGTTCAGTTCATATGAACTGACATATTACATTATCTTTACGTTTTCACTTACCGCCAATCAAGTCAACCGATTGACGCGCAGAGTTCTTTAAGAAGGAAAGCAATAAGCTAGCGAGCAGTAACTGTAACAGTAGCTGTAACAGATTTAAGTGGTTCACATTTTTATTTCATCTTGCAGGTAAGAGCATCTATGGAGACCGTTTTCCCGATGAGAACTTCAAGCTGAAGCACTATGGAGGTGGCTGGCTCAGCATGGCCAATGCTGGTAAAGACACCAATGGTTCCCAGTTCTTCATCACCACAGTAGTGACTCCATGGCTGGATGGCAAACATGTTGTCTTTGGAAAAGTGCTGGAGGGAATGGTGAGTCTCAGGCCTGCTGGTCATTATAACCTTGAGCTTCTACTCTATGGGAAGTTTTAAACTGTTACAGGTAGAATAAAACACGTGTAATAATATAAAAACTGTAATATATGTAATATAAAACAGACCAACAACAACCAGCATTTCGTTTTGCTGGTTTCGAAATGCTGGTTTGTCAACCAGTTTTTCCTCACGAAATGCTGGTTGACAAATTGATGTCATACATGTCAAATATTACATGTCACACATGGAAGTAGCTCAGCACGAATTTTGTTCTTGTAGCTTTGAAGAAGAATTCATTTCAGGTGAAAATGTGGTTTTATCAGGTTGAAACTATAAACACAAGTCATAATTCAGTATCAATTTAACAGAACAATGATGAAAAATTACTCACTTAATGGTTGTGCCATGTGAATGTTAATCAGCACCAGTTCAGTTCTGTTGTTACTGTTTTTGTTGTTTGAACAAAGGCAGCCAAGCTGTAGTCAGACAAGCAAACTGTTCTCTAATGTAGTCTCCTTCACTTTGATTGGCTTTGATTAGAATTGAACAATTCTAAGTCCTACATTTTCTAAATGTAGGACTCGTAAAGGAGTGCCTTCCCCAGTCAGAGACAGTTTGCATTAATCATCCTTAGCTTGATTAAATATTTTGTACATACCTATATGTTAGAGAGAAGCTATAACAACCAGGAAATTATCATGACACCTAAATGGCTGAAGTGGGCATTTCTCTTATTTTTTAATAAACCTGTTTTATTAAAATGTAGAACATTTTTGAATGAGATTGCAGCATCAATTAAGTTTCTAAGAACTCCTCCTTTTCATATTCCAGGATGTGGTGAAGAAGATCGAACGTTCAACAACAGATAGCCGCGATAAGCCTCTTAAGGATGTCACCATCTATGATTGTGGCAAAATTGATGTGGAGAAGCCGTTTGCAGTGGCAAAGGAGTAGAGTGCTTCTGAGGGAGTACAGGGGAAACAGGACTTGGGTGGGGTTGTTATGGGAAAATCAGGCAGGCCACCATGTTTCATCACTAACGTCCTTGTGGCCATGGAGAAGGGGTTTTGGGTTATGTGCCAGTGGCTGCCATCGTAACACACCAGAAGAGCATTAATAATGAGCAATCAACACTCTGGGTCCATTTACCAACGAGCATTCCAAGGTGCACTTAACTGTTCGTTGTGGGGTTTTTTTTCTAAAAAAATAACATCTTAAATAAAGATTCCAAGTTTTGTTAAGTTCTTGTGAGTGATTTTTTTTTCATTAGTTTGAATGCTGTTGCACCAACCATTGCAAGAGTTACAAACCAAGAAGTGCTTATCATGCAGAGTTATAGCATTACGAGCAATTTTATTATTTTATCACACCTTATTTATGTTACTGTAATGTTAATTAATGCTGAGAGAATCAGCATTAATTAACATTAATTTTGAAGGTAATACAGCTAAAACCAAGGTTGTCAAAATAAATGTATTATTCTGAAATGCAGTTTTGTAGTGTACAGTTTTAAAAGCCAGTGCATTTATTAAACGGCTCCTTGTTTTGATAAAGAAGTCTAGATTAACTCACAAGGACACAACTTGGCAGTACTTTTGGTATAATCTGCATTGAGAACTGCAGATGGCTCCCTAACACCAGCAATGGCAGCTCCACAGTGGAGCAGAAACAGTCCATGTTTGTGGTGTCACATGTGATTTTAAGGCCGTATAAATGAGGACTTGTGCATTTCTGTGGTTCTCTTGGACGTGATTGTTGAGGACATGAACAGGCTTCACTTGTTTGATTCACTTCTACCACACATTATTTATGGGGAAAGAAAGTGGGCTGTTGGAGCATGCAAATGAACTATGTTCTCTCCCAGTGGGTACATAATAGTGCACCACCATGGCACGCTCTCATGTGATTATCTGATTTATTTGCTCTATTCATGGAAAACCCTTCAGTCAGCTTTAAACTAAAACTTTGCAGATATTATGAGGTCTTGACTGAATTGGCACTGATTTAGTAAAGTGCATAAATAAAATGTTCATTAAGTCAATTATTGTGCACAGGTAAGCTATAGTGTTGTAGCCATGCCAAGAACTGCAAATGCCATATATCTCCGTTAAGAACTCTGGGACATAACCATAAACGTACTGCTTAGTCAGATGTCATGCTCTATATGTCAAGATGTAACCATATTACATCTTGACAAAGTACGTTTTGGCTACTTTGAGTCCTGAAACATTCAGAAATATCCCTACAAACCATACCCCTGGAAATAACTAATATAAGTTGAATATAGTATAGTATAAATATAGTAACATAGTATAAAGTGATTCATTCCCATGTAGCTATTTTTAGAGGCAGTGTGTGGAAACCTACAGGCCCTTGGAGTTTACATGCTGACTTGAGCGTATCCTGATACCACTGAGTCTACTGTCATCATTCTGCTTGATACATCAAGTATTCTCTCTTACAAAAATGTCTTCAGTTAAACCACGAGTCTGTCATTTGTAATGCCTGACAACATTTTCTCATGATCTTATCTGTTGTTGTCTTAATGTGGCATCTTGTTACTGATCTGGGAAATACCCTGTAAACTGGCACTTCTTACTGTCAAATACAAGTAGCCATTGGGGGGCAGTAATGAGGAAAATTATCTTCTCATTAGCACTGTTGCAAGGAGGGTTTTAGATTCAAATCCTATTTGTCACTTAGTATTAAGGTTTATCAGATATGTTCTGACAGTATTTTGGGGGGTTTGGTCTAAATAAAGACTTGAGGAAGGATGAGGTCATACTGTTCCAGTTCACTTCTCTTTACATTTGGGACACAGCAGCGTCCCTGAGTTTTTCTATCGGATGTTTTACAGCTGTCTGCCATGCTGTGGACTAGACAGTCCTGAAGTGAGCTAGGAGAGGAATAGTTCTGTCCAAATGTTGTTAATTACCAGCACATCCACCAATCATTAACAAGTCACAATTTGATATCCTGTGATATCTTCCAAAATTATGTTTTGACGTCAGATGTTGTTTTCCCTCGTAGCTTTATTAATGGTGTACAGACATGAAAGAAGGAATTATCCAGTCTTCTAAAACTATATGTTTTGATACAACTACATTCACATGATCAGGCTCCATGCTGCTGGGATTCACAGTTAAATCAGTCTCATCAAACGGGGAAAAAAGCAACTTCCATAAATGTCCCTAATCTTCTGACTCATAAAAGATTATCTATGAGAGGATATTTATGTGTTCTGTGTCTTGTTAGAGAAAAGACTGCAGGTACACACCCTGCACACTTGAGAGATAGACGTCCCACCCAAAAAGTCCATCTTTATTTTAAGACATGGCTTAGTATAAAATTGTATAATTACAGTGTTGTGTGGAAATGATATGATTGGTGTTTCAGTTAGAAAGATTACCTTGGTATAAAATCGAATTATATCATCAATTGTGAAAGTTGAGTGAAACTGAAGCAAAAGTGCATACTGTGCCTCAGAGGATTTTGTCTTGGTCTTCCGTTAAATGCATTTTTTTGTGGTGGAAAATATGCTTCAGGATTGCTCAACAGCCGTCCAGGGAAGACAAGCTTTTTTTTTTTTAATGAGACAGAAAAAGTAGGTCTGTGCTCTGCTCTCCTTGTTTTGCCCAGATTCACTCAGGCATTGAGTGACTCACCACAAGGAAAGTATGGAAAGAATTCCCTGGAGTTGGCACAACTGTGGTCTTGGTTAAACCCTCTGTTGTTGAGTTTGTCCTTGTTTGTGGCGATTGGGGATTGTCCAGTGAAACAGTGTTATTCTTCACTTACCGGCATTGCTGGAAAAGCGGTGACAGGCCGGACATATCTGGCATAGCTTCCTGCAAGAGGCTTTGTCAGTGAGATTAAAAGTACACTGGGGAGAATCACAACACGAAGCGTGGAGGTGTCGCACTACAGGACCCAACGTCCACATCCTGCCCTCCTGTCAGGGTGCAGTGGAGTTGTTTTTATCTTTGCCTTGTTTCTTTCAGCACTTGAATATAAATGTGCAGGAGAGGTCTGTTCGCTATCATTTGACATGCGGATTCCCACTACAATATAGTTACTTGGAATATTGATCTTTTTCATGTTCAAGAAAACATGCGTTATGTATTTATATTAGTGGTATGTTTTAATTGAAGTCACCACACATAGTGCTTTTCCAAATAATAAGGTACGACTATAACAATATGACTGGAACCGGTCCTTGTTAAGGATTTTGAAAAAATATCCCTTTTGGCCGTTTCAAATATAGCCACTTACTGTAAGCATTTGTCTAAGGCTGACTTGGACGAACAGGTTTTCCACTGATCACATGGTATTGTGGTTTGAGCTTTTAGCTCTTCCCATCCACGTGTTGATGTCTCTGTGGGCAAATTCTTAAAATGTCCAACTCTTTTTACATTTTAAGTTAAGTCCCCTCACAGCTCAACTCCATGTCACTATGTGTATCATTGTACTAATAAGAATAATAGCTACTCTGGTGAAATCATCAAGACCTTATTCTGCTGAATAGTGAGTGCTATTACTCAAGATATGAAGTATATTTTGATGGCAATAGTTTGCTTTTGCTTGTCTACTTTGTATACTTTGAGGGAGATCTGAATACTACTTTTACCAATTAATTGTAAAGACAGGTCAAAAAATAGCGATCCATTATTTATACCTTATGCACTTATGCTAATTCTAATCCTAAAACCAGGTGTTAACCCTTAAGCAGCCCTTTGAAAAAGTGAGGACCAAAATGTCCTCACTTCATGGGGTCTAGACTATACTTAATGGTCCTCATAAAGGTATAATTACAAGACACACACACACACACACACACACACAGATTTCACAACAAAGTCTCCCTTGCCTTTTTCAATTCTGGTGTACCGGTCTGTTTGGAAGGACATGAAAGTACTAAGTCAGATATCAAAAATATTTTGGCAGAAATGCAGTTTAGTTAGCCAGGGGGAAAAAACAAACTGTGATCAAGTTCAAAATAACAACAGCCGGAGCACGTCCACAAAGATGAGGAAACACAAACATGCAGTGTGCAAGTCAGATGGGAAACTGTTTGACAAGAGCAACATAAATATACAATATGAGCAGCAGCGTGGGAAAGGTCACCGTGGGAACTGGGCCTTGTTTCTTGTCAATGAGTTTAAGAACGTCAGACTCTGACTTCTGTACAACAGACTTCTGGGTTCCCACCCAGACCTGTAGCCAAGCAGCAGTGTCACAACCATTTCTTCATTGTTCCCCAGTTTCCTCTCTGGTTGCTTTTCCCCTCTGTTGCAGCTTGCTGAGTTTGTCATGTTGTTCTCTGGGAGGTGCTGTCTCTGGGACGTGGCCGATGCCACGGTGGGTGACACGCTCTTTCCCACGATCTCCTGCCCTTCCTCCAAATTTACTGCTTGCTCACCACTCTGAACAGGAAGTCGGTACAACAAGGCCTCTGCAAGTCTGTGTTCATTTAGACCTTGCTCTTTACTTGCATCCCGTAGGACAATGGTTCCCATCCTGAGTGGTTGGGTCCCATTGGTTTCCAGGAAAATGTTAGTGGTCATTAAATGATTGAAATGATGAAACATTTTCAGATCTTCTGACCTTTGAACCTTTTAAAAATTATTATTATTATTTTCTTCCTCTGGTTCTTGTATGTCTACCAACATAATTCTGACTAAAACAGCTGAGTAGATATTTTTAAGCTTTGTTGAATCGTGAACGTTCCTGTCCCTCTGAGGATGAACTGTGAGTCATGATCCTCAGGCTTTAAATGAAGCGCCATGATCAGGTCAAAAAGTACTGGTCTAATAGTTTTGTACAAAACTCATGACATTCACTACTGTACTTCACTTGTAGTGTGCTTAATACTAATAATCTCATTTTAACATGCATAACTAATGATGGTGACTTACATCAGCATGTGAACTGTTTTACTTTTTACAGCTCCAAAAAATATTAACACTGGTGTCAATGTGGCACATATGCATTCAGATAACAATTGTTCATATACATTCAGAGACAAGTGTTCACAACAAATTATTGTTTTACATTCAAGGATACACACGTCTAACTGGTCTACACTAGTCTCTGTTTACGTCTGAGACATGTTTCATAGAACAAGTTTTAGTTGTAACTGCTTTCTCTTAAAAAAGCTCACTTTCGACTACTACTTTTCAAGACCAGCAGTTAATTTTTGTTTGAAACATGTATTATGCCCCAGTGCTAATTTATGTGCTTGCATACATTTAGTTGACATCACAGCATATTTAATATGCTTCAGTCAAACCATATTGTTCTTTTTTCTTGAGGCTTAAAACACAGCTTTATCTCATCGCCTACATCTACCTCCCAGCTTTTGGGATTAAAGTTAGAGTGTAGTTAATAAGTAAAACCATAGGGGATGATAATAGGTCTCAGCTCCGTTCTGTGCAGACCGTGTGGCCTTCGTGTCCTGTTATTTCAGTGCAGCGGACTTAATTGAAGTCCCTTCCTCTCGGCCTGGATGCATATTTCTGGGGACATGATAAAACGATAAAACTGTGGTATGGGGACACTGTTAAGTGCTCTGCCGGAGACAATAAAATGGCTGCTGCATTCCAGCCTGCCTCGTGTCGCTGGGTAATAGCAGTTGCACTTGGGTTGTGCTGACTAGATAATTGACAGGGTTGTATAAAATATTTATTTTACTGTACTTTCTTTAGCTATGACCCGTTGCTAGAATTTTGCGTTATTCTGGTATGTGTGCGATAGAGGAGCAATAAAGTGAGCACAAGAGGAACTGTCTGTACCCTAATGCTTATCACATTGTTTTTGAGCCAACATGCAAAATAGGGGTTGGAGGCAGAGATGACAGTGGGTCGGAATGGGTCATTAGGGCTTACGTAACATCGCACAACGCTAAAGGGGGAAGATGGGCTTTTTCGAGCAAGAACAGCTTTGTTGGCACACGAGCTGACATGTACGGAGGCACTGAGCGATTTCCTTGACTCGCCATAATCCTGCTTCATACTGCTGCTGCTCTGAGAGACTCCTGGATTTAAGAAAACACACAAACACATCAGTAGGGAGTTCATTTTTTCACCTAAAATTCACTTAACTTATCAAACCCACTCAACACCCTTTAACCCGTCTTTAATCTGCCTGTGACAAGTTACTGCTACGGACAATAACTGATGCTTTGAGGCTGAGATTAACCGTGTCTGAAGATCAGAGCAGCTGTAGGGCACGCTGACAGCGCTACCTGGAAACACAGACGTTCCCACAGCGCTGCATTACACGCAGACAATCAGCTTAGAAAGCTGCTTAGTATGACTGCAGAGAGAGTGTTGTAATGTGAAGGCAACATCCAGAGTAAGGTGATACATGACAACTACTCTGTTTCCGATTGTAATCACCCCTACTTGTAATCAGATTACTGTGACAATTGGGAGTAACTTAGTTACTAAGTGATACAAATACTACTGTTCAACACAGATTCGCTGGTGCAGAGTGATGATTAATGTATGTTGATTTCATTTATGTTTAGGATGTGTCTATAGAATGTGGTTGGGTCCGTGTACAATATTATCCACGAGGATGCAGCCACACCCTTTGGGTCAGCCCATGAAACTACACACAGCATCTGCCATACGACCTGCAAAAGCGCATGTAAACATTCTCAAATCATCGTCCACAGAACAAAAGGGGAAACCTCTCCTTCCTGTCTGCGCCCACCCGCCGGCATAAACTCCAGACAACACCTACAATATTCACTATTATGATCATAAGAACTTGGCTGTGCTCATTCAAACACATAGTTACTACCTTCATAGTTACTGTTCATAGTTACTGTTCTGAGATCAGCTTTTAGTAGAAATATTCATGCCTGTAAAAGTCTGACAGAAAGCAATGAAAATAGGTAATTTTGCCATGAACCTTGATGTGTCTTTGCATTTCCACACACAATGTGAGAAGCTGCCACAGAGGAACAATGGAAAAGTTTTATTAGATCAAGTGTTTGTGCAGGGGCTGACATAGCTCCCTCACATGACCGCATAGTGTGTCCAAAGAGAAACACACTTGCATACAAAAGCAGAAACTTAAGCACTTTCCATTATTATTTTTTCTTTCTTTCTTGTGCTTTGTAACAGAGACAATTTGGCTACAAGCGTGAAACCTGAAGACAGGTCATTCAGATGTTAGTGTCCCAGTATGATGTTTTCCCTCCCATGTAACACATATGTTTTACAGTGAAAAACACATTACAGCATACACATGGAAATACGATCGTTTTTTCCCCTGCAAAAGTGAGATGTTTTCCAAAATCTGAGCTGACTTGAGCTGTGCACCTGCAAGCTGCACTGTGTGCTCACACTGTAGAGACATGTCTAGATATGAATACAACCACAGACCACCGCCACATTGGTAGGTATAACACAATTTCAAGTCTACAACAGCAGTAAACTGCACTGTTAAAAAAACAACACAATGTTGTAGGTGGCTACAGGACAAAAACCCTCCACATCAGCCAAACATCAGCACAGAGTTTCTGGCCTTAGTCTCTGGGGAGGGGATCCTGGAAAGGTCAGCCCCAGTGGAGAAACTTGGACTGGACTCCAGATGGGCTTCCTTCAATTTTAATACATCAATTCTCTCATGTGTATAAATAACTGAATAACAGATGCAGTTTGGTGGATATCAGTGAGCAACATTTTTACTTTATATCACATTTTTACGTTTCCTATGAGGTTTGCAGTGTTCCATTATCACTTACGTGTTAGTTAGGTCTCTGAATACAATGTACTGTAAAGGCATGTTTTTAGGAAGGACTACAATCTGACTGCAAAAAGTATTAATTAAACACCACTGCAGTCATGTTTTAATTTTTCTGATATAAATAGTCCTATGTAAGAACGTGAAATATCCTAAAATGTGTGATCCATTCTGAAAGGTTCTTACACTTACACTTCTCTAGAAACCAGAGTGAAGTGGCTCCATGAAATACTTGTTTGGATCAATTTTAGTGCTTAGTTTGTCTGGAGGTTCAGTAAGAACGGAAAATAATTTAAAATAATATAAGATTTGAAATTTTGGCAAAAACTCTGCAGCCTGCAGTGTGAATGTATCTGACAGTTTTCAGCTCACTCCCCAACTGAGCTCCTGCTGAATATTTCATCTTTAAAGCTCAGATAGAGTGCCGTTCACACGATCGGCCCTTTGTTTTCAACGTAAGGAGAAAAATACCAGGTCAGTGGTGTCAGCCTCAAACAGCACCAATGAGGCAGGTTGTAACAAGAGAGACGTTTTGTTTTTCAGCTAGCATCTCATGTGCAACTCAATGTGATGCTGCGCGAGAGTTCATGAAGGGGAGTCAAGGGACTGTTTATCCAGAAAACTAAGATGGTCAGCGTTCACCTGAGATTCTGCTGTGGGCTCAGGTTGCTTTTTGTCTGCTTCTGAACACCTGCTGCAAACAGCAAGGACAAAGGAACGGTAACGTTTTGTTGTCTGTTTAGCCATATGAGTGCAGTTTATTGCTGATCACAATAAATGAATGAAGTTGTTGTCTAAACTAGATCCAATTCAACAAATGTAAATAAAAGCAGGGTTTTGTGTCTTTCACCTTTTCAATTTGCCGTGGTCCAAATATATGGGGTCACATTGTTGGTAAATATGTCACATGCAAACAGCAGCAATCCATCAGTGTTTGAGGCAGAAAACAGTACAAGTAGGGCAGCAGGGAAATGGCATCTCAGCACATTTCTTTGCATTAAAAATAATGAGGGCAAGAATTTGACCCTGGTCTCAGTATTTGTTTGCAAACTCAGTGTGACTGAAAAAAACAGCGAGTAACCTCTTTAATAGACTCAGGCAGAAACAAGAAATTACAAGTCAAGTCATTGACAATTTTTTCATGGGCTCAATTTGTTTATGTTGTTTGTTTGTATGTTTACATTTTTAATTTTTGTTTTTTCTGTTTTTGTACATTGTGACCATATTTCCTGCAGCTCTGTTGGTGGAGGCATACAACCGGGAAGCATTTTTCAAATTCTGTATTACAGCAATCATTTTTAATTCTGTATTACATTTTGAATAAAGTTTTTCTTTCAAAAAACCTTGCACACAATGAGATTTGCTTACTTTCCCTATTTGGTTGGATTAAGAAGATGTTGGAGCTCCAGAAAAAAAAAGATATGCAAACCTAATTCAAATATTAAACCACTGTTCTTCAGTCTGGATGTGGCTGGTGTGAGTTACATGACCCAGACTCCCTCAGTGCATTTCACTCACTGCTACATCAAAAAGGTGCAGCTCCATGGTGGTTGGCAGGTGGCACTGACCCCATGTCCCCTGCACATCAAGGCAAGCTGGACCGTCAACATTAATGCTGTGATGTGCCAAGTCCAAGTGGCTGAGCTGCTATCTTGTTACTAATCTGACGATCTGTTTGGCACATGGGCCCCTTTCCATCCCTCCTTACATAACAGTGTCTATGTTCAGATTCACACAGGGAGTCTGGGTCAAAAGGTGACAACAGTGAGGGACAGTTTGAGAGGAAGAACATCAATTGTGGTCACTTCCAGGACGTAAATTCAACGTTTTTGTATTTCAAATACTGATACCTACTTTGATTCTAGCTGAGCTTTTTCTTTAGGGGATAAGAGGTCAAGGACAAAGCCAGTAACAGGTGGATGTTTGAATCCCAGACCTTATGGCTCTAGGGACCTGACTGATCCTCGGCACGCCGACCAGCAACTATGTGTGATATAAAGCTTTCTTTCTTGTTGAAGCAGGCAGGGGATGACATGTAGCGAAGGCCTATAATACATGGTCAGTAAACCAGGTGTGTCCCAGGTAGTATAACCTTTATCATCCACATCTGAAGGATTTCATAGACTTCTTCCCACAGCATTTAGATTATTCATATCAGTGACTAGATTTACAGTCCAACACCTGTTTGTCTGGTTTATCAAGTTATTCTTGTAAAGTGGTGCGTCTATGTTGTTATAGAATGTCAACAAGCTGTTATGTTACTCATTGGACCCGTTCTGTTGCCTGTGTCTTTTTAGTTGTTTTCTTCTCTGTGGCTGTCACCTGTGTTGTTTTGTTGTCATTTGTGCACAGTTTGAGTCCTTTTTAAAATGTTCACCAGATCAGTAGTTATCTTGGGTAGTTTATTAGTATTTTTCATTTGATACTAACAAAGACTAGAGCCAGTTTGTGTTCTGTCATTTTTGAACAATAATTTTATTAAAACTATCAGTGATAAAGCCGTAATGCATTTAATATACATGGTTAAGAGTGGTGGAGCAACTGTATTTGGGGCCCAGGGGCAGATACTTCAATACAAGTACTTCAATTCAAAAGGTGAAACAGACAGATTCATTACACACAAAGTGAAATATCTCAAACCTTTGTTATAATTTTGACAATAATGGCTTACAGCTAATGAAAACCTCAAATTCTTTATCTATGAAAATACAAATATTGTGAAAAAGTTCAATAATGTAGACTCAGTGCTACACTCGAATCTGTCTTGAAATGTATAATCGTATACTATGCGTATATCATTTATAAGACTTTAAAGACAGCTGAAAACGTGAGGCGTGAAACGTGACGTCACCACCTGTGATCCCCGGATGCAGATATAAATACGGCGTCCCGCTGCCGCCGCTGACTGTGTGGCTGCTGTGCGTTTCCGCGTTAGGTTCGTTGTGCCTTTAGAAAGTCCTGCGCTCGAGACTTTTACACCGACAAAGCTGCGACTCCTTTCACGAATGGTGAAGCACTCTGTGGAGATTTTGTTGAATAGTAATTGCTTTGGCTGTCAGAAACGACGTAAAGACCAGTGCTTCCCCGAAGCTATCATGTTGAACATGGAGGAAAGGTAGGAGCTAATTTTCTTTTCGAAACATCATCAACAACAACATGTCAGCTGTCATTGTTGACGTTAGCCTGTTTGCAGAGTCTCACTCGGTTTGGGCTAAACTTTAAACGTGCTGGGTTTAAATTGGGGTTTTACTTTTAGGAAGCTCGCAAAGCGTAAAGAACAAATAAAAATAACAAAGTGTGAGACTGTGTGACCGATAGACGCTGTAATGTGACTGCTGAGTGAGTTTGCAGGCTGACATCAGACAGTGACAGTGAAAACAGTGTCTGTTTCCGCAAACAGCTGGATGCTGGAACAGAGCTGAGGCAGGAGTTGCCTTGTTTTGCTATGATACGCCAAGACTGTAATGTTACAGGCACTGTTTGTGTACATCTCATAAAACATGAATTATCAAAAAAAGTGTTTAATGTGAAATAAACCGCAGCTATTTGTGGTGACGTTTCGGTCACGGCGCGTCTATGTGAGACTTAGTTCACACTTGTACTTATTGCGTTTTGAAATGAAAATAATATTTAGTTGCATGTCTGTTTTCATTTCATTCCGCAGGAGCATTGTAGTACCTTTACTTTCCTATTCTAACCTTGTCGCTGTGTACCTCTGAAACCCGGTAGTGACTTTGTTTTGATGCAGTATTTTCCACTGGATGTTCTCCTATTGCATCACCATATAAATCCTCAGGGATTCGGCGTGTTTGTGGTTGTATTGTATGATAATTGTTTAATGCATGAGAAATGCTAAAATGTAGCTCTAAGACATATGTTTGTGATATGGGATATTATTGTTAAATCGTAGTTTTTGTTGGTTTTTGTCTGTCCCTGCACTTACAGAGATGAAAGTCTTGATTTGTCGTCTGTGCATTTATTACCTGACAAGCAGAGGACAGGTCCACTGATGCTGTGAGCCAGAGCCTGGCTATATTAGCTCTCTGACTTGTTATAGCCCTGTCAGCTGAAGGCATCAACTGGCCTACATCAGCCTGGTTACATAAGCCCCCCCCCCCTGTGCTGGTTCACTTCTCAAGCATCAATGGAATCTGTGTGTGTGTGCGTGTGCTTGTGTGTGTGTGTGTGTGTTTTAGTTTGTGCAGGGGGGCTGGGGGGGGGTGCTCACTCAGAAACAGTTGAAATAATTAAATTGAGCTCTCTTTTGGTTTCTGGCAGACTGATGTTGTCAGTGGAGGCTGTGGTTGCCACTTTCTGGAAGTTTCTGGATCACACCCTTTTTCCCAAAGCGAAAACCAAAACAATTAACATGGACCAGCCACTTTCAGCGGGCATGTGAATTTGGCAACCTCAGCAGTTACAGTAGACTGCAGGCAGGGCTGTTAAACAGATCCTTGGTATGCACATCCAAGTATTCAGCTTGTCACGGAGAAATTCGAAATGAACCCATTGCACTGGAAATATGTTGCAGTTAAAGTTCATACGGCCATAAGGAGAAAGGGCTTCTAGAGCTGCAGCTCTCTTTGTTTTCATTTTTATTTCATTTGTTATTGTCTTGATTTGTTTCATTTGTTTTCAAGCACAAATGAAACAGTGAAACAGTGGCATAAACATTTTAATAATTTAACTACAGACCTGAAACTCCCTTTGTATCAGTAACCATTGTTAGTAACGCCCAGAGTGTGGGCACAGCTTACCTTCAAGAAGCTCATCTGTAAACAATGATTGCTTCAGCTGCCATGAGAATAATGTAAAAAGCATGTTTTTTTTGCATTGCCAATTGCATTAGAAATGGTGTGACAGTACTTTTGGGGAACTTAGAAGTACAAAGTACATCTTCGTACTTCTAAAATACTTTGAGTACAATGTGTTTCTTGTGTCACTCCTCACTCCCTTTTACCACTGAGCCTTCATCTTATACCAGGAACCAGTGAGAAGTTAGTATGTACTGATTACTGATACTGATTACTTAATTACACTGCATGTTCAGAGGTATATGGAAAATGTTAAGAAATTACACTATAAATTGTGGGTTACATTATGTGGTGTTAACAAATAGAGCTAGATTGGGATATGAGATTTGAGGCATGGAGCCCTACACGCACACACGCACACACACACACACACACACACACACACACACACACACACACACAAACACACACCCTCTTACATTTTTGTAAACAAAACATTTTTTAATTTTAATCAAATTCTTTAATTGCTTTTCTTTAACACTTGAATATTATGCACCACCCACATGTTCTGGTTATGTACATGGTTTGTTTTCTTGATTTGTTTGAGCAAGATGACCTGGGGTCATCGACAGGGATGTGTCCATCCGCACTCAGGTTTCAAAGCACGTGTGCCTTTCCTGTTTCTGTCTCGACCTCTTTTCCGACACACCACTGCCAAACTTCCAGGGGTCAGAGGAGAACTCTCCTGTTTACTTTTCTGCGTGTAGCAACATGTTTACATGTTGTTGTTTTTTCCTTGGAGAAGTAATAGTCTTATCGTTAACAATTTGGATTAGATTTCAGTTACGTATTTTTCCATTAGTAATTTGGTAATTACAGTGTCAGTGTTGGAAGTCGCTTCAATATGTTTTAGTTGTTTTCTTTCTTTTTTTGGGGTGGGGGGGTGCCACAGCGCTTCCTGTTTTGGTTGGGTTGTGTGTTTCTGGGCTGTCTGCCAATCCCTGCCTCAGCAGTTTGCCAACAGGGGACATAAATCCCCTCAAACAGTTCACCAGAATCACCTCGCAAAACAAATCACAGCTCAAGAGGAGCAAACTGGCAGTGGATGCTACCATCCAACAAAATAGTTCTCTCTCGTGCACACACATGTCCTCACCCTCCCTAACAGAAATGGACAATGACGCACTTGGCACCTTTAACTCTCAGCACAGAGATGATTAAATCCACATTGGCATATTTACCAAGCCCAGGTTTGTGTGTGTGCTCGACCTTCAGTTGTCACATGAGATTGGCCCTGTTTAAAAAGCTAACCTATATTCTGTTTTTAGGTGACCCCCTGACCTACTAGGGGGGGCTAAAGGCCATAGCTCTCCAGCTAGAGTGGCATCTTTGGACGGGAGGTTGGGGTGTGTTGCTTAGAGGTTGGCTGAAATGTCAGAGGACAAGAGTGTTGCCTTTCAAAACAAGCTGGCATTTCCATCGAGGACAGGCTCTTCTGTCTGTCTTTGAAAGGGAAGATGGAAAAAGAGAAGCAGGTCTTGACATCTTGGCAAGGCCGGCTTTTCGTTTCCTCCTCCTGCGTCCTGTCTGTCGTTTCGACACAGTCACTTTTAGTTTTGTTTCTCGGCTCTAAGTGAAGCGCTCTTGTCTATCTAAGCTGTTTCTGTTTAACGTTTCTGTTTCGGTTCTCAAGCAGATTGTTTCATAAAACAATTTACCAGTACTCAAGCATTTTGCTTACATACATACAGGTAATGTACATAAAGTATTCTTGTTAGGGCTGTAACTAACTCCTCTTTTTATTATTAATTAATCTGTTTTTTTATTTAATTATTTGTTGAGTATAAAGTGTCTGTCCTAGTTTCCCAGAAGAAAAAGGTGCATTTTTTTGTTTGTTTACTCCTTGATCAATTTCATAGGGAATTTGATCGTACTTTATTATTCTGCAGGATCAGACAGAGAAATTTCCTACATTTTCTTTTACTGAGTCAATCGACTAATTGTTACAAATAACTTTTACGTATGTAATTGATTTGATCTGACTTTTTCCACCATTGCAATAACTGAAGGGTGTATGGGTCACCACATTGCAAGACATTGGCTATTTAATTTGTAGAGAACAGGTGAGATGCAGTGAGTTTTGTTTTCCATTGCACAGTCTCTTTGCTTGTAGCTATGCAGATCACTTTGGCACATGTAGTTATAACTGATGTTGGGCTTTGGGGCATGGCTTCTTCTCAAGGTTTGCACACTGAATTATTTCTCTACACTATTCAGTCCTAGATGGGCGCATGTGTAAAGGTGTCATGTTTCAATTTAGATTCAGGCATATTTCAGAGGCTACACTGATCTAGAGTTTATCTAATGTCCAGGTCTGTCTCAGCAGTCTGTCTGGCACTGTCAGCCAGCTGCTGTCATGTCTGTTTGGAGGGGAGCTTGGCTGTAACACAAATTGCTGAAGATGTTTGTTCCCGAAAGCATAGAAAGCTATTTGCAGAGGTGTTTACAGGTCATGTGCCTGTTTATGATACATGCCTTCCACCACATACACAACCCGTCAGGAACTCTTTGAATGCAGTTACACATCATAGGATATCATTTAGTGGTTGTCAAACAAACAGCCTCTGGTGTTTTTTTTTTGCGGGGAGACTCAGTCGCCTGAAACATAGTAAAATTAATTCAGTAAATGCATATTCAGCCTGTGACACCCTTTTAAAAAGTTTAATGTCACTGGACCAAAGTTATCATTTTAATGTTTCTGGTTGTGTGGCAGACACAAACATAAATAAAGTCAAGGAGAAGGATTATGTACAGGCTGGCTACGGTTAGGATAAACAGTTGGAAAGTGCATCCATGAATCTGAACAATGAGCAAACATTATAGTCATATTAAATCCCTCCGCTGTCCTCTGTACATCAGAGGTGCTTTTGTATTTACTGATTTGAGGAAGGTTCTTAGTGAAGTCACTGCAGAATTGTGGGTGTGTGAGGAAATAGACAGACTGTTTATATTTGGAGCAAAACAGACAGGTTTCAGTTCTGTCTATTTAAATGAAAGACGCCCAGTAGACAACACACAGAAGTTCTCTTCACGTTTAGAGACTGTAAATAGACGCTGTGTATAAATGCAGCCATTTCCATTTTTTTAATGAATTTAGTAAATTAACTACCCGTTGGCTTTGGACTTTGCAAGTTGAAATTGACTATGACATTTCAGAGACCACACAATTGGTAGTTGTATAGCAAACAATTCTCTGTTGCCTTTTTGTCAGTTTGCTTGGCAGCACTTCTTTCCTTCCTTGCCTGTGTGTTATCATGTGCATAATCCATTCACAAAAACTTTGCTAGACAGCACTACTATAACGTACTTACATACACTATACTGTCCTTTTGGAGCTGTAACAGTGAGTGTCGGCACATACAGTACCTTCCAACAATTTACTTCACCAACTGTTTCGTTAAAAATGTAACTGAAAGGGAAATTACTCTAAACAGCTTGTTTCAGTAACGCTGTCCTGAAACACTGTTGTTTGTTTGTTTTTGTTTTTATTTTTCCATCTAGGTCCTGCATCAGGGCTAGGGCTGGTGTCATATGGAAGATTTTACTGGCAGACTTTTTAAATAAATACTGTCAAATATTGTAAATATAATTTGTGTTTTATTACTTTTAACATGTAACTATGACATAATTTATATCCTCAGTGTTTGAGGATATGAGAGTTTGAGGTGATTGAACTCAAGAGAGATTGTATGAAATATAAAGATTTATTCATACATATAAATGAACTATAGGACAGATGCTGAGATTCAGTGAGACGATCTGAAACACTAACTGATTCTTTTCTCTCTCTCTGCAGTTCCTGGTTAACTGGGTCTCGGCTGTCCAGCTCCAACCCTCAGGCTCCAGGGCCTCTGTGGTGCTCCTGATGCCCCTCACCCACAACTGAAGATCCCGGGTGGGCGAGGGACTGTCAGGGATCACTCTCTTAGTGTCCTACTACACAAGGTGTTTGTCTTCAACTTTACACACAAACACACATTGAGAAGTACATCATTTGTAAAACTTCCTGATAAAATACAAGTGTTTAGCATAATGTATCACGTCTCTAGCCATAAAACAATGTTTTCTGACAAATTTAAAACATTACACACATACACCGGCCAGGTGTTCTAACTCTAACTGTACTCTAACTACACCCTAATAAGCTGTTTTTGATAAGTTAGGGGAATAATGGAATAAATAACAGCCGGGACACATTGTTCTTTTTTGCTGTAAGCACTTTAGGTAATGACTGTTAAGTGTGTCATCCCCCAGGGACCACTATGACTCTGCACTAAACACAGGAACACCTTGCTAACTGTGCCCTCATTTTCCAAAGTCGGCTTTGCAAAAACTGAAAATCCATTTAATCTCTCTCTTACTCTTCATCTGCATCTGCAGTGGATTTGATTCATGAGTTCTTTCATTCACCACTAAAATACATTAATCTGTGTACAGTTCTGTTTTTCATAAACTGAGTGTGAGTGTGAGTGTGAGTGTGAGTGTGAGTGTGAGTGTGTGTGTGAGTGTGTGTGTGTGTGTGTGTTCTCGAGCCACAAAGTGTACCCCAAACATGTGACCGACTGTCCCTGGGGGATTAGAGACTTATAATCAGACAGATCAGTCACAACTGTCATACGATCTAAGGCCCTCATCTGTCCTCAGCAAGCACATGCCCCCATTGGAGACAAACTTACTATGTAGTTTAATGCCAATATTAAGTCATATTATTATTATTCAGGCTTACATTTAAAGCTAGAACCACTGATTAGTTACAGTACAGACATGACACTCAGTGCTGCTACTTCATCCCACCCAAACAAACAAAACCACTTCCTCGCTTCATGTTTCCCTTCACTATTACTCTAAGATGCTGAAAGGTTTTTGTGAAATCATTATTATACCTATCCAAGTGCCCACTGCAGTGTGTTACGTACAATCTCTGATTGTATCTGACTGAATGATTGATCGATTCTTTTAGTGATATACAGAAGGATAACCTGTCTGTATTGTAAGTTGTGATCATTTGAGAAATACAAAAACTGCAGAAACTAATGTAAACTAAATTAAATCAACCAACTAACGTGTTTCTTGTGTGACTGCAGGATGAGAAGTTAACAGTGACACAGGGAGCTCCGTGTAGTGGAAATCAGTCTCCTCTCCACTTCCACTACCAGCTGACTGAACGTCATTCGGCCACCTGGGATACAGTTCTATCAACGGACAGCCTTTTCCTAGAGATTCCTGCAGGGCAATTGGTTGAGGGTAGCAAGGAGGGGTAAGGATATGTCAGAAACCTTTACTTGAGTCCTGTAACTGCACAATTTGCGAGTCTAATCTGTATAAACACTAAAATAATTGTCATCATCATCATGTGTTTCTAGGCTAATACTGTGCCACAAACTGTGGAGACTGCTCATTGATTTATCTTTTTTTTCTTTCAATGTCATTGTGTGTGGCTTTATTCAATACCAGGATAGAGTAACCTTGCTTAGTGTGCTCACAGAGCCAGTCCAATGAGCAGCCAGAACCACAGCGGCCACTGCTTTATTATGTAAAGTTGAGGCACTTATGTAAAGAGGACAAAATGTGTGCGTCACTACCAGTCCTGTCCTCATACACCCACTGACTCTCTTTGTGTTGATGTCATCCTCAGGCTAACTGCTCTCCTCCAATTTGCGGAAGAGAAGCTCAAAGTTAACTACGTGTTCCTGTGGTTCCATAAAAACAGAGAAGATCGATGTAAGGGCTCCTGTTATACATTTAAATACCATTTATTTCTTGAATTTTCTTTTTTAAATAATCACTTCCTGGAAGCTTAAGCCTCTATCTCATCGTATCTTGCTTATCGAATCTTGCACAAATGAAAATGTAAAAGTGACAGTAACAGTGAAAACAAAAAGATCTTCACGATGACAATGGCCTGGAAGCGAAAGTGCTCTTTCCTGGTTGTTGTTTACCAAAAAAGAGTCACAAAATGTGACTCACCCTAAAAACACAAGTCGTAACAATCAGTTTTACTACACTTCAGGGAAAAGTGTCTTGAAGTAAGGTGATAACCCCAAATGAACTTGAGCACAACAGTTTAAAACATATTACAAACACACCTTAATGTACATTATTGAGCCTGCAATCATCTCCCACCCAAACATCAGTGGTTAAAACAATCGGTGTCATCCCTCAAAAAACAAGACACAGCTTGTTGTTTCTACATTTTAAAATACTGTTCAACCCAGTTGGCCTCTCTTGCCCTGGAAGCTTTTATTAGTCATCATTGTAAAGCCCTAACTCTCCTGATTCTATCGCCACCAAGTGCTGGTCAGGACATGTCCATGCGCTTAAAAATTTCACACCAGTTCCACCAAATACAAAGCACAAATTGAACCCAAGCTGTAGTGCAACAAATGTGACACAAAGAACAGTGCCCTTTTTATTTAGTGTACATTGTTCAAGGTTGTGCACAAAATGTGTTTGTTGGGTAACAGGTTTAATTAAGGACATTTTAGCCCTTTCCCACTTCATCCTGTCCTTTGGCTGGACAAAGCTAATTGGGTCCCAGCTCCTGTTCTCTGTAACGAACACATCAGTTAAATAAGGACTTGCAGCAGATACTAAAGACTTGCGTATGTAAACAAGTGTTTTATCCTGTATGTATCAGACATGGTTTTATTGTTCATGTCATCCCAGTTCAACCACCGATCACTTTCCTTCTACTCTCTAGTGTCCATAACTAGGACGTTTCACTACATGGGCTTTGAGATGGTGAAACCAGGAAACCCCATGGTACCTGCCTGGCCTGATGTGGCCTTCATGGTTTACTCTCTGGACAACAGCAGTTCTGATGAGGAGTGACACCCACATCATCTCCTGACATTTCCCACATCCACCCCTGGCTCCCAGCCTCTTGGCCTCCCTCTATAGAAACATGCCGTGTACGTTTTGCTCACTTACACAATCAAACTGGCTCAGCTTTCGCTCTGACACGAACCCCTACTCCAGCTCAGAAATCCCTCATCACTAACTGGGAGTTGTGAACGATTTTCTACAGACTTGTGATTGAAGGGGGTGTTTGGGAGTGGTATGATTTCCTTGTGACTCTGACACCGGCACCCATTTCCCTCTCCCTGAGGATAACTGCTTATTGGAGAAACGGTGAAGTTTCATTGGGTTGTCACATGTGTTATGGGATTTGGACTTTTCCTGCTTGGTGGTTCTTTTCTTGGCCACATTATTTGTTTGTGCAGCCACTGATAAGACAAACAGCTGTTTCATTCAGGACAAGGTGGTGCTTTATATAAAAATTCAGCATATCTCTAATCTGACATCTTTCTAAAGAAGACGACTTTGGCTTGTTTGCATGCTGTAAACCATGCAGTCTGTATTAGTATAGGTAAAAATGGGGAAATGTGGGTTCAGATTTGTTATTGAAATATTGTTTAGCATTATAATATAGAGAGGTGAAAGCCTGACCTTTTACTTTTAACATTACACATTTAACATGTAAACATTTATTTACACCTTCCTGAAATAATCCAGACATCATTCCAGCATGTGACACTTGTTTCTCTCTCTCTCTCTCTCTCTCTCTCTCTCTTTTTTTCATTTGGTCTCTACCAAATCTTGCCACAAACGGGAAATTCACTGTATGTCTCACCAACTTTTTTGTTGAAGCTAGGATGCTGTGTGCTATGGCAGTTTGTGGGTGTGTCTGTGCACTGAATGTTGCAACAGGGGTAATGCCTTCTCTCCTGCAGTAACTATGGTGAGTTGAGTTTGTGGCTTGCAGGAGTGAAGCACTGCCTTACTGTTCTTTTACTTAATCGCACCCACAGAAAGAAACGTTTCCAAGGTTATTTCCCCATAAATAATAAGCTAAATAATTGTGTCAGATGACTTTAGATGATCAGATTTAAAGCTCCACTTTGAGTCAGACAGCAAAGGATTCAGATTTTTCAAAAAACTTTTCTAATTGATGGCTGAAAAACCCAGGTCAACACTAACAACACTGAGGATATCAACAAAATATCATAATGCAGCAATGTAGAGTATGTTTTCAACCAGGCAAATTATTGCTGCTCTCCATTACTGTTTCTGACTGTAGGGAAATTATGCAGTTTCAGGCTTTAATATTGGGAAATTTTGTTTATCTTGCAGCATAATAAATATTAATCAGATGGCTCTGAAAATGCCATCAGTAAACAGTTGTCTGGTTAAAGAAACTTTTTCCCACGGATCATTTTTGTTTTAAGAATTGTTGTATATCTCACTGGAATGCAGTGGTAACACAGGAGACAGATCAGCTTCATTGTAATGGGGCTTTCTGTGCCTAAAAGAGGAAAGTGCAATGTAAATGTTTTATGCTCTTGAGTCTTATTAAGGAATGTGTTTATCAGTCAGTTTCATCCCATGCTATGTGAGGAAATGAGCTCACTGTAGAGTCCAACCAGAGCACTTCAGGTAATGAAATATATATATATGCAAATAGTTACAACACAGGAGGGATCCTGTAAAGGTCTTGTTTTAGTTTTGAGACATTTAGTACACTGAAGAAAACGCCAAAGAATCCATTCTGTTTGCTGTTGATTTTTAAATCATCTTAATTTTAAATTGAATTAACACCTAGTGTTTTATAGAAAGCAATATTAACCCACATTCCCCACGGCAGCCATACTTCACACGCCAGATAATCATGATTGTCTGTTCGTGTTGGAGGTGGGACGGGTTGAAGGCCTTGTTTTCTTCTTCTGCTTCTTTGTCTGTGCTCAGTGTTTTCATTGCTACTGATTGATCCCTGACTATAAGCTGTTACAAAATGTCAATATTTGACTCTTCTCAGAGGTATATTTCTATGTATGTATATTTCCCAAATGTTTATTGTGATAGTTTAGGGAGTTGTTTTTAGTTTTTAGTTATGGGTTAGCAACCATTGAATGACAATCCACACTTGTATACTCAGTAATTTTTTGTTGGGTGGGGGGGGGCAATAAAAGTTGATATGTAAATGGATGTATTCTGTTCTTTGAATACATGCTTTTGCTGTTGAAATGCTAATGATTTAGCTTTAGGGTGCGCTGCAAGTGTTCTTACTACATGGCCCACAGTAGCTGAGGCAGAGACTCAGGGGGAACACAGGCGATGGCATGGATACAAAACAGACAAATTGATGGCCTTTGCATAACTACACATGTTCAAGTAGAACACTGTGGCAGTTAAATTAACATTGCTGGGGTCAATGTGAGGGAAAAAGTGTTTGTTTTATTTTCCTACAACAGTTTTAGGAAGTGCTGTTTCAGCTGATTGCTGAGTCAGGTGCTAATCTCCAACCAGCTTAGCTCACAGCACATTAACAGCTTGCTGCTGGCCTCTCGCTGAAGTGTGCAACAGCCTCCCTAGTCAATTGATCTACAGATCTATTTTCAGTGCCTGGGCCAGGATGGACTCAGTTGTGCTATGTCGGCCTCTCTAATACAGCAGCAACCTAATTTTAAACTTATTGTCCCCCCCTGCAGCAACACACACAACAGAATATTGAAGAAAAACAGGAAAACGGACAGCATTTCACAAAAAGCATTGCAAAGAACACACCGGCATTTTAGATACGTTATCAACATGGCAGCTTTCTTGGCAAAAAGAAAAATACATGGAATTAAACAGATCTGCTCTAAGATCAGCAGCAAATGTGTTGTTCTGTATGTCTTTTCACCCACATATAATGTTTGCAAATTGCATTTTTAATACATCCAATCTTACCAAGTTCACAAAGCTGCTGGCAACGTGTGATACCCTGGTAGGTGTATTTCCTGAAATGTTTTTTTCCGGAAATGCTGTTATGTACATTGTCATGCTTTGTAAAAGGTTGTTATATTTTCTAAATGTTACCACTCCAATTATTTGCTAATATTTCTTCCAGTTTAGGTTTTTGCTCCTCTGTTCTCCTAATTGCAGCATTCTGATGTCATCTGAAAGAAATGAACCTCAACATATAGAGCGGGTCTCCATGTCGGCACTGACAATAATAATGGTAAAATGAATTGTATTTCAATTTGTATTCTTTAACAGTTAACAGATGACATGAAATCCGATGGTGACACAAAGCAGCTTTATTACGAAAACAAATAAGCCTAAACTGTCAGATAAAAAGCAAAGTCTGCAAAATGTGCTTGAAGGTGAGACAGTGTCCACTATCTTCAAGCCAAGCTGGTAGTGCAGTGAAAGCATCATCACCTTTTAGAGCAGTTAAAATGCTGAATGTAAGCTGTTAGAGCCTTACTGATGTTCCCAGTTATAAAATGCATTTCTAAGCTCCTGTAAACTATTAACATACATATCACAGGCATTTGTATCACTGCAGTGCATCAAACATGTACCATCAGGCACGGAAGCTGTATTGCTAATCTCCTGAATGGGAGACAAGCGGCAAATAGTCCTCTCTTAGCCTTAATCTTATGTTGACTTTACATAAAGTCACCTCAGACTGAGGCTGATTACCACATCAGCTTCACTCCCAGCGCTGCACTTCTCAGAAACCGCTTACTTATGCTCTCGCATCCCAGTCTGCATTGTGTGGTTGAACAGTCAAAAGCTAATCCCCTCTGAAGGCACTTCAGACTGATGCAGACCTCACTGTCACACTGAGGCCTGAAGATGGCATCACATCAAATGCTCATATGTACATCTACTGCTTATGTTATGTAACATAAACCATTTGCCTTTAGCTGCTGTTATGACTATTTTTTTTCGGAGTCGGCATTTCTCATTCACACACAGTTCATTTTTTTATTTTGGAAATAGCAGTTGACAAAATGTTGTAGCTGTTCAGGGGCAGTCGGTCACATGTGATCTTAAAAAGTTAATGAAAATAATCTGGAAATCGGTGGTTTAAACTGCAGGAGATGCTGCATGACTGTGTTGGAGCGTCTATGCTGAAATCAGTCAATAAGTGCTGACAGTGTACAATAACAGTAAATCCCAATCAAAAACTACATTGTCGTTTGGAAGCACATAAAATAATGATGATGAACGGATCATTTTAAAGATAAACTGTGTTGTCCCCGTGGGGACCCGGGGTAGAGTAGGTCCCTAGCACCCTCTTGCTGATAGTAAGAGGCGACAGAATGTGATGATGTAATATAATATAATGTCATATGATGTGATGTGGTTTGGTGATTGTTAGCAGTAGGTTGGCACTTAAACATGAACATACTGTATTTATCATTGTGTAATCATGGTGTCCTGTTTCATAACAGTTTAATGTATGCATCGCACAGTTCATGCGGAAGACATCGTGGCCATCTGCTGTGTTAGACCACACACATCTATCTCAACTATAAACCTGCAAAAAAAAATAGCAGACGTGATATTTTTATTGGGCTTTTCTACAACTGTGCAGTTATTGACCTAATGTATTTATAGAACTGAACATTTTACACTGACAGTAAATCAATTCTAATAAGTGTATATCTAAAAACTAAAGCAGGACATTACATATGGGAAATGTGAGTCATATAACCACATGCACATAAGAAAAATACAAATATAAATGAGACATTAGATCACGTATTATTATTTTGATTTATTCTGATTGACAACACATGCAAACATACCAGACAACTCAATCTTTAAAGACACACAGTCTCACATACTAAATTCAAGGTGTGCACAGGCATCACTCCTTGTCCTTTTCTCTCTGGTCCTTCTCTTTCTTCTCTTTCTCGGCTTTGGCCTCCTCTGCTTCATGCTTCTTGATCAGCTCCTCCACCTCCTTCAGCTTCAGCACCTTGATGCACGTGTGGCCGTTCTCACGGGTCAGGGTGGCGATCTCCACTGAAGAAACAAACACACAACCCGTGAAAAATCTGTTGCCAGCATCTCTGGTGTTAATATGACACTAATTTTGCAGAGGAAAATAATGTATTGTTTTTTTAGTGATGACTGGTTTTAGTTTTTAGAACCAGAATAAACGAATAATCACCATGTTACTGTAGCAGACATGAAGTCATGTTTATGTTCATATAATAAATGTAAGTTCAGCATTAGCTCTACCAACTCCTGAGGAAAAATGTGTGTTTCAGCCATTATCTTGCTGTGCTAGCTGTTGCATTTTGCAACTTAATTGGCGCGAATACAAGGTTGATAAGTGCATAGAGAACAAATTCTTGGAGGTCTAACTTTCTAAACAATATAATCTTTGATGGTTGTGTGGTTTTCTGTTTTTGTTATTTGGCTTCTCCAAAAATAAATTATCTTAGTGTGCTTGATTGACGATATCCAATTGTTCAATTGTTCTCAAAATATCTATAGTTGATAATTCATTGGTTAATTACGATCACCTTTCTCTGCAGACAGCTTGCTGACATCCATGGTTTTATTGAGAACTTTAATGGCAAGGGCAAGGGCTGAGGACAGGGTCATCTCCCCCTCTTTATAGTCCTGCTTCAGCATAGACACAGCTGCCTGGGAAGAGCCAGAGACAACAAAGAGGTTAAAATCAGGTTAATGGCAACCATGTCCCACAGCACCATCTCCCTGTTAGGGCTGCAGAGTTTACATAGGAAGAGCTGGAAGCTGTGTCGACTGTACGTAAACCTCAGCTGCACCTCTTATGTAAACTCATCTATGTCTAACAAAACTCTTATCAGTTTCTAAGCAGCTCACTGTGTAAACTACAATATTACCACTGTCATCATCAGGTATGTGTTACACCACCAGAGATGCCAAGGCTAAACATGCATGTACTCATCTTACTGTAAAGTGTCTTGTACAATGTTGTTTACACAATTCTCTGTGGAGGCTCTGTTACCCTTTGTAGGGGCTGGATACAGTGCTTTGTATCCAGCCCTGTGGAAACCCACTGAGATTATCAAAGCCCCAATGAATCAGGATTTACACAATTAGACTCAGTACTAAATAGGCCACAGCATGTCTGTTCATATTGAGCACCCAGTCTTTGCAATGGCCACTTTGTTCAGAAACACTGCGCAGCTGTGCCCTCTGCTGTCTGTATGAGGAATATTAGTTTCATTATTGTCTCAGAACACATCGTCACTGTGAGTCACACTTGTATTTTTCTACACACTGTGAATGCATATATTCTGATTTGTACCCCACCTGTGGGCTGACATTTATAAGAAGCTCTCTTATGAGACTCACAGCGCTGTTGTTTCCAATACAGGTGGCTTTCCAGCCGCTATAGTTTCCACTTGGGTCGCTCTGGTAGAGCTGGAAGCCGTAATGTTTATCCCAGCCCATGTAGAGCAGCGAGACTCCAAATGGACGCTTTCCTGGAAAAATCCATACAATTTAATGTAGCAATTTAAAATTCTGATTTAGATGATTTTTCTAAAACTGATCATTGATTCCAGTTTCCTCCCACTGTCCAAAGACAATGCAGATTGGGGTTAGTTTAAGCGCAGACTCTACATTTACCACAGATGTAATTGTGAGTGTGACGAGTGACTGTGAGTCTGCTTTAACTGTGACCTGCTGCTCTGTACCTCCAAACTGGGTGTAGGCCTGTTTGATGTCACACAAGGCTGTGACCAGCTGCTCGCAGGGGATTGGCTCTTGGTACTGCAGCAGGTACCTGTAGCAGTGAGAAAACACACACACATCATGACAACGAAACAAAACACAACATGATTTTTAGTGCTAGGCTTTAGGGTCAGAGCTCACCTCTGAGCAATAAGCCTCAGCTCGTTGGTCAGTACGTTGGCATCTGACGTGATCCCTGCAACACTACATGCCATGTCTCTGACAGGTGATGGAAAGATGTAGCATCAGTGCACAGTATAAGTCATTTCCTTGTCTCATTTGACAAGCTGATTTAATCATTCAGGCCAGTCAAGTAAAGATATTTTCATATTGCCATGTTTACATGTGACAGTAAGTCACTCACTCATTCAGCTTATAGATTTTCTCAGAGAAAAACACTTCATCCAGCAGCTTGTGGATGTTCCGCCTCTCAGCAGCTAGCAGCACTCCATCATTAGCTAAAATCCCTAGGCAGGTGCCAGCATGGCCAATGGCCTCCATAGCATACTCCACCTGGTACAGACGACCTGCAGTGGAGATACAGTGATGTCAGGGAGAGGGAGCAACACAAAGTTGTAGAAGGCAAGAGAGTTTAAAAAACAAAGATGCCTTCTTCTAAATATTATGCAGAAATATAATTTAACCAACATGAACTGAGAACGTTCACACATTAAGCATCTCGCGGACTGATCACTTACATTATATAATAATTCTTACCTTCAGGTGAGAAGATGGTTGTTCGGGAATCATATCGACGAGACTGTAAAGAGGCAGAAGAGAGAGGGAAGGTAATCAGAAGTTATTTAACTTTAAATGAGTAATTACAAATCAGTCATTGAACTATATTCAGCTTTTTCTCCACAGATACCTGAACATTTCAAATAAGGCCTTAAACTTTAAAACTCATCTTGGGGGTTTTAAACACTACTTCAATTTATGGGGAGTGGTGGCATAGGTGGCTAGAGTGTTGAGCTTGAGACCAAGAGGGCTGGGATTCAAACACCTCTCAGCACCACTGTGGGCCCTTGAGTATGGCCCTTAACCCCCAGTTACTCCCTTTCAGCAGAGATGCGTTGTATTTGTCTCATGCGAAGAACATGAGCAATGCAAATCCAGATCAGTGTTAAACAGATGACTGAACTCACCATTCTGAGAGACTGCAGTCAAACCCGGCTGCTACAAAAAACAAATACATACAAATCTGCTGGCGTTAGTGAAAGTGAAAGATAAAAACTATAGACGAGATAAGTTAATGTCAAACAGATAACCGCGCCCAGAAACTACATTCATCTCTTTAATGATTAGAATGATGATCATTACCATTACACAATTATTTGGCTGTACATGTACATGAAAAAATATTATTGCCATAACAAATCGAACGGCGCCTGATGCTTCTGCAGTCTGTATTACTTTACATATAATATATATAAACGTACAAGCGATTTATAAACATAACATATATAATATAATAATAAAAAACAATCGTTCAATTAGACAGTCATGAAATGTAAATTGTAAATATAAAAGCCATACCGCTTACACAGTTTTCTGCCGGGCGCGTTGTGATGACGACACAATAACAAGAGGCGTGACGATATTAAGTCGCGACAAACAAACAAAAACGTCTTCTTCAGTGGGAAAGATTATGTAATAGGCCTTTTTGACAGCTAGGGGGAGGCCTTGCCGCTAATGTGTGTAGAGGATGAACCTGACAGCCTGGGATTAGACTTTAAAACATCAGTGATGAATCAGCTTCAGCTCAAACATCCTTCAAGTATGTGAACCAGGTTTGTTGATGTGTGGACAGTGTCATACTTTGTCAGCCCTGTAGTGTTTCACTGTTTTGCAGATGCTCTGACCTCTGACCTCTGTGTGTGTTTCCTTTTGAGTCAGACATTTCCCAGTCATTCCAGTCGTTGGATGGGATTGAAATAAATAGATACATTATACAATACTGGCATTAAACTGAACTTTGGGTAAAGTCAATATTGTTTCAGTTGGTGCTGAAACTAGGGATTAGAGGGATTTTCCACAGTGAGGAAAAGTAATGAGAAGTAAACAGTCATCCCTGTTGTCAGTCAGAGCAATGTGACCCCCCCCCCTTTCTTTTCCCTTATTCTTTAACAAGTCCTAGCTCTCAATAAACATCCCCCCTAATTCCTCTTCTTAAATTTCCATCTTCAAAGTGAGAAAAAAATGTGGAAAAATCTACTGTTTAGTGTTAACTAAACTATGTGTGTGAGCAATGTAACCAGATCGAAAGCTTCAGAACAGTTTCTAAACTGACATGATATTGTTTTGTCAAAGGGAAATTACTTGTTATTAATTCTAGAAAAGGGGAAATATACTTTAAATCAAGTGAGGGGATTCAGAAAAATGATTGATTCTGTGCTTAAATGACAATAACACACCGGAGCACTGTAGAACAGGAACTTTTGCCAAGACAACCACTGCCAAAGTCAGACCGCTTACCTTGAGATTATCAACAATAATCACATCCTTACATTGTTCTCTGAGGATTGGCACAGGAAAGTAGAGAGCTGCAGCTGCAACACCTCAAAAACAACCCATAACACTGCACTGTTTCACTGTTTGTTCAGAGATGAGCTGCACACTGTGTTTTGATTTGCTTTGTTGGCCCCAGTGTCTGATGTGACGCTTACAGGTACTGGATTGGGTTTGTATCTCATTTAACATACGGTATTTATATCTCCAGGGCCTTTAACACAGATTCCACATTGTTCTGACTACAGTCTGTTATTTTAACTCAATAACAACCCGCAAATGGACATTTATGCTGGTTGTGTTGATTTCTCCCATGTTTTTGATGTAATAAATCGTTGTCAGTTGCTTCATACGTTGGATGACACGTCTGTGAGACAGCCCCCTCTGGGTTTATTGTGAGGAAGTATTAGAGTGAGAGAGAAAACAAAAGCTGCATCGGTATTCCCTTGTCTGATTCCCCACCCACCGCCCGCCACAGCCAGTGTGGTGGGTGGGGGGTGGGGGATATGATAATGATTGGAGCTAAGGCAATGGATACAGTAATTAGTGTCACACAAGATAATAGCATGCCAACTTTTAGAAAACACATGGGCAGTCTATTCATTTCATATGTGGAGTTTAATAGCGTGTGCTCCCCTGTGGGATCCGCACATCAAGTATATGCACTAGGACCCAGGATTTTTGGCAAGACAGCTGGTCCTCATGTGATGTTCAATAACAACTTTACTTTTACACATTCAAGTATGTCAGGGGGCCTCTCACGATACACGGTGTCAAAGTGCGGCTGCAGGATCATTGTTGTTGTCTTCTCTTTTATTACTGGGTGAAAGGTATGATGAGCGGGTCCTGTGTGCCATCACTAATGTAAAGAGAGTTTCTTTCTTGAGTGCCCTGTTATTATTGGGTATATGATTATTTATCATAATACCTGGAATACCTTTGCAGTGTTTCACTGTCTGATGTGTGAGTTTATGTCATGTTACTTTGTCTTATGAGACTTTAAGGAACTAATCAGAATATTATATGATTTATGAGGATTCAGACACATTATTTTCACACACTGGCTTATGGCTCAGTGACGGATGTGAACTATCCCATCTCAACTTGCCTCTAATTACTTGATGTCACCAAAGGGGCTTTTTATCCTCATTTTAGCTGCCAGTCCTGAAGGTCTGCTCTAAAGAGATTTTTATGGGCTGCAATAAAACTCAGTGCAATGGCAGAAGATGCCCAGCAGCAAGGTGAAATACTGGAGGCTGGAATTGCCAGCCACCAATCACCGTGTGGAGGAGGAAGGCATAAATGAAATTCTAAACCAAAACCTGACACATGCAGTCATACTGTCAAACAGTCTCTGTAACATCTCATTTCCAAACGCAATAGTAGGCCACATACTGTACTTTCCATTAGTTGTTTGCTAAAGGTCAAAATAGTTGATACAATAAATACTCATGTACATTCACACTGTAAAATATGATTGGTCCTAAACTGGAGGCCAGAAGAAAATATGAAGTGAAACTAAACAGCAGACAGGAAGAGGAAGCCTCTTTATCACTAAGTGGTACAAAAAAATGAAAATCAGTATTTCTATCAGAAAAACATTTTTAGAGCTTTTAAAAAGTAATTGGTATAAAAATCCATTGCAGGGTTTGGTGAAAATTAAGATGAACCGCCATTAACTCTATCCAGTGTTTTGAAGCCAGGAGCCTGTCAGTTTAGTATCAGTTTGTTATTTCCCACTTTACCAAGATACAAAACAAACAAGTGAAGGCCAAAACAGGTGAAACTAACTTTAACACCTGGTGCTATCTTTATGTGTCACAAAGTCAACCCAGCATCAGGTTGTCAGCCATAATTATGCGACTATGACACAAAGCAAAATCACTGCTGAATTTTGAAATGTGGGTTGTGTGAAGAATCATGTCTCAAAACTCAGACAGGTTATCAGACATTGTGTCACCTCAGATGGGCATGAGATCGTGGTACCTTTTGCAATTCTTGATATTTCTACTATTTCTACATAGCAGGATATTGCAATGCATAAAACAGAAAGCGCTGTTACATTTCTTTTCTTAATTAAAATTAAGTTGTGGCTGAAACATACTGACTATCTTTTTTATTCCATTAGTCATTTGTGGCGAATATGAAATCAATTTTTTGAATATACTGGAATCTGCCAAAGAAAATATGTATAACCAAGGTTGCTAAACCAACCAATTTGTAGGAAATATGACTGAGGACATGATATTAGCGGTATATGTGACCCTAGGAACGGCCACAATTAGAGAAAACAAAACACGGAATAATATCTGGTATTGTAACAAGGAGCAGGAAAAAAATCATCTAAAATCTTGCAATAATAAACTTGGCTTTCTTAATTTCTTGGATCAGTTTACTATTTCATTGTACATTTTATTTGTTTTTCATTTGTCTTTATCAAGTTTGTATTTGATTAGGAAAATTGAGCACTTTTGGATCTTCATACATTGAACATTGGACCTGATTAGACCTTGGTGGTTGAAAGTTAAGGTCACTGTGATCTCCCAAAAACAGATGTTTGCCTCAGGAATGTGATACCAAAGAAAGCCTTGAGGACACTGTTTCAAATTTGACAAAAACGTTCTAACATCTAACAACCCACATTTATGGCCACAACCCAGGAATTCATATGCTCATCAGGACAAATGTATACTTAAGATCTTATATTAAATTCCTTCAAAATCTCTACCACAGATTTTATACGAACTTGGACGGAAACTGCAGCTTGAACAGAGGCAGTAATCCTGCAAACAGAAATCTCCAAACGTCTCACTGATATTGCAGGTGACCCCGCTACTGATGTTTTTTTAACCTCATCTCAGTTTCCTGGTTGACGGCAGCATTGCAACCTTTCCAGCGTACTGTCTTCATCAGCCCACTCTCTGCCCTCAGCTACTGTCTCAGTTAGTTTCTGTGAAGCTCCTGTCACTTTGGACACTGGTGCTGGCGTGAATGTGCTTGCCGAGGGCCCCACAACACGGAGTTGGGTTCCAGCTCTCAGGGCCAAAGGGAGGATTTCCTTTTCAAAATGTCTGGCTGGTAAATATGTCACCAGGTTGGAAACCGATCCCGTAAAAAACAGGTGGGATGTTTTCAAACCCAGCCACGGGAGCGTGTGCGATCTATTTCTTCTCTCACACACACTGGAAGGTGAAGAGTGCCAGTCCCCTGCCGGCAGAGGTATTATCTGTCAGGAGCGAGCAGGCCCCGGGGCAGTTTATCCGAGATCTGCTGCTAAATCTTCTCTAATTAGATTCACTGAAGATCCAGTGTGTGTTATTTCTACACACCTCAAAAAGAGTTGAATTTCACTGAGCACCCCAACAGTGATAACAAAAATGAAAGGACACTGACCTTTCAACTGACAAATCCATTTTGACAAGGTTGTGTGCTGAGAGCGGGGTTGTAATGACTCAACAGGAGCCTGTTGTCAACACATGCCCCGAGGAGGGAAAAACCTGTTACCCATTCTTATAATTAAGTCACAGAAATACTCCATCATTTCAAACAAATGTGAATCAACCTCCAATGCCAACTCACTTAACCCTTCACATACAGATTTCAGAGGTGAAATCCTCCTGGTGCACCAAGCATCACTGGCTACCAGTTACGGCTGAGATGAAACAGTTTACACACTGTTTGTATTGTTTGGGTTTCCATGAAGTTTGCCAGTCCCAACCTGTTAACAGTATGTGAACATGCCCGAAGCTGCCTGATCACTTATTTATATGGCTCATTAACATTGTGGTGAGGCCCAGTCATTCCAATTAAAAAGAATATTACAACATAAAATGTACTTTTGTTTTCTCTTGTTTGGCTGGCACCGCAATACTGCAATTAACCTATTAAGCTGATCACTGATTGTGTGTTATTGATGTTCACGTTTACAAAATTTCAAAGAAAGATGAATCTGTGTGTTGACACAAATGTTAGAGAAACATATATTGTGCTAAAACCCATCTGTAAAAACAAAACAAGTCATTAAACGTTATACTTTGCACCATTTCACACGAGTAATGTGTTAAATGTGCGTGGGCTACATGTAGCTTGCTGTATGTTAGTTATGTATGTACATGTTATGTTTAGATGTTACTCTGTTGTGGGATCAGACGTATAGATTTACACACTGAGTCACACTGAGGACACATGTCTGACTTGTGTATACTTGAAGCAGCGTTTCCATAACATTATAACGATGCTGTAAATTTACATATAAGGTTTGGCAGAAAGTACTGTATAAAGGTAGTGTGTAAGTGTGTGTGTTAAGTGTGTGTAAATGTGTCTGTGTGTGTGTGAGGAGGGGGGTCACACTCTTGGCCACACCCCGCCCTTCTGTCAGTCACGTGCTGGGTGACACTGCCCATTATCAAGGCTAAACTGAAATCCATATTTAATTGTCGCCTCCTCTCGCTGCCAAACACGTTTACTACGTCACGTCACCACACACACACACACACACGCGCGCACACCGTATGTAGGCTGCCTCTCGCCCTGCGGCCAGCGTGGACGCGCGCTGCGAGTGCACGCGCGGCGCAGGCGGTCGTGGCCGGGGAGGAGAGGGAGAGAGGAGCGGTGGGAGGAGGGCGACGTGACGAGAGCGCTCATAACAGACAGAAGCAGCCAGGACCACGGCAGAGACAGACAGAGAGACAGAGACAGAGAGACAGACAGAGACAGAGAGACAGACTGACTGAGGAGACAACCAGGCGGATCGTATCCACAGGACACTGGGAGATCCGAGCAGCCGGATACGCGGTGCGGACTGTTACGCACAAACAGCGTTTGTGTTCTGCGGTAACAGCAGCGGGCTCGTCCCGGAGACGCGGGGCTGTGCGGGCGGAGGCGCTCGGAGCAGCGGGCTGAAGGCACCGTGAAGGAGGTAAGCTGTCGGCGCACAGCGGTGTGGTGTTTGCGGGCAGGGACACGCAGCGTCAGCCCCTCAGTCGCGGCCCCATGTCCCCGATCAGCCTCCACAGAGCGCGTTACGAGGCAGGAACCGGAGACGCGATCGGAGCGGGGCCCCGGACCCCCGCGGCCCCCACCCCCCGCTCACGTCACCTCACCCCCTCGGACTAATGTCACGCAGTTTTTCCTCCACAGTGCGTAAGCGTGCAGTTATTAGGGATGTTGCGTGGTGTGGGTGAGCCAGACGCCACATCTGCTCAGCAGTGTGTGTCCGTGTGTGTGTGTGTGTGTGTGTGCGTGTGTGTGTGTGTGTGTAGCTGTGTAGCTGTAAAGCTGTCGCACTGGTGTAAATGGATGAGACAGATCCACACAGAGCTGCTGCGGGGATCAGTGTCGCAGGGGAAGGCTGGAGCTGTGTGTGTGTGTGAGTCTGTGTGATGCTGCTGGTGTTAACGCTGCAGGACTTGGGTGTGTGTTTGTGTTGTGTTATTATTTATCACCGCGTTGACAAAAGCTAACGTAGCACTACACCACATCAGACTCCTCTGGCTGATGGGACGTGGCCGAGGCTCTTTCCAGCCGCACACAGGCACGATCAGCTGATGCACGTGCACTCCACACAAACCACATCCATATCGCAATGGACGGAGCTGGTTAAATAGTCAGTGTCAGTTGTAGCTTGTAGCTGATGTAACAGCTGCTGAACATAACAGCCAGTGACAGACAAACCGGTCACAAACAAACAGGAGGATTCAAGCTCTGCTGTCAAAATGTGCAGCTATGACAGGAAACAGGGGAAAACACACCATGTTTTACAGACGGAAGCGCTTCAGTATGATCAGCAGGAAAAACCAAAAGGTAGATATGAGCATAAATGACCACAACTAGTCACCATAGTCTTTACGTTTGGCTGCTTGATGTGAATCTGAGCTACAGGAAGCTGAGCCTGCCAAAGATGTTCTGTTTACAGCTTCTCAGACGTGGAGATCTTATGCCCTGACCGTTGGTTTGGATAAAGCAAGACGTTTGACGACTTTGTAGTTTGTTGATATAAATACAAACCTTTTTTTTCTCCCCTTGAATATTTTCCAAGTGGAATACTTGAGTAAACGTTCCCCGCGCCCGGCTGTGGATTTTTCATTGGGGTTTGTGTTTGAGGGCATCTTCAACATGTGAAGTGGGGGTTGTTCGTCAGAGCTTCAGCCCGAGCTGAAATCAGTTTGTCTGAGCCGACATGTTAACACAGGCCCACATGGCCTCGCTCACATCAGACCAGACCAGACCAGACCACCAGTGCCCCCAAGGTCTCTGTCCACGAGCCTGGACGCTTCAAGACCCCCCCCCCCCCCGCACTCTGAAAAGTGCCTGTGTAGAGCTTGACAGAGGAGCTCCTCCTGCATGCGACAGATCTCCCCTGGCCAGTGTCACTCTGCATGAAGTCACACACAAACTCATCACAGGTATATTGTTTTTGTTGTTTTTGTGATTGTCTCCATTGGACAGTCGACGTGAGCACAACCATGCTGGTTCCCATTTTGTGATGTCAACATTAACATTTCATTCAGATGATTACATAAGTGGCGAGGCCATGGAGAGCAGGAGTGAAAACATCGCTTTGACAGCTCCAGCTGCCCAGCAAATGTGACCATGAACGCAGCGGAGTGGCTCTGACATTCCTCCCTCTAGAAACTGGTTTGGAGTAAAAGCCTCTCATCCTTTTGTCTAGACGTGTTTTAAGACTCTGTATTTACAGGGAGGCTGTTCCCCTCGGCATATCTCCCGTTGTCAGCATTATGGGATGTTCATGTCAGGCCACGCGGTCCCGAACACTCTGCGACAGCTCTGCCATCAGCTGTTCATTTCGTATTTATGAACACAGCTCATGAAACGAGGCTGCGTTCATGTGCACAGCCTCTCTGCTGAGTTGGATTTCAGCGAGTGATAGAAATGTTCTTTACGCTGAGGAAACGGGTTTCATCTTAGTTGTCTTTGTGTTGGTGCACCAATGCGACTGAGCAGATCAGAGGTTTGTTTTTTTAGATGCTTTCACAGCTTCAGTTTTTCTGTGGTTTGAAGCAGACGGAAATAACACAAACTGGTCCGTCAGTGACAAACGCACAGCATGTGTGGTCTTTTGTGTTGTAATATTATTGGGGTATAGTTGGGGATTTGCTCACTTTGTAAAAATGTGTGTATCTTTGACTGGGCAGATGTAGTGCTACGTTAGCTTTTGGATTCATGCTTCGCACCACAAATAGAGTTGCTTTAGAGTTGACGTGAACTATGAAGGAATCTGAAGGTTTTTTTTGTCAAGTGACTGAAGTGGTGGTGGTGGAGGGGGGCGGGGGAGTGGGGGTCGAGGGTGGGGGGGGGGGGGGGGGGGGGGGGGGGGGGGGGGGGGGGGGGGGGGGTGGACTGGGTTTGCTTCCCGAGCTTTGTCTGACATGTTTCCTATCAGGAATTTTGCTTTTTGCTGCTGAACAGCCACAACCTTACAACAGTTTTTTATGTTGTCACTGATCAGTGCATGTTACTTGACTGAAATTACACTTCTTTCCAATTTGTGTCATTGTTTTTATTTTGTTGCTTCTTACTATTTCATTTTTGGCCCATATGATCTCATATCTGACCTTTTTTTTTTATAAATATCCAACATCGACTTATTTATTGCAATGATGATGTTGATGATGCCTATATTAGATCATGGAGATAAGCTCATCATCAGATGTCTAACTTCCTATTAATCCACAAGCCCGCTGACCTGCATCTGATGGGTTTAAGCCATAATGGTCTGGTTGCATGATGTATCTCAGTGTCCTCGCTTGAGTCGACAAATCACGTTCAGACCTGCTGCTCAAGGCTTCATGTAAGACAACACCAGGATGAGATCAATGCTCTACATACCATGTCAGTTTGGCTATATGCATCTCTAACCAGGTGTATTTATAGACCCTTTCACAATGGTTTTGTGTGTGTGTGTGTGTGTGTGTGTGTGTGTGGCACCTCAAGTAGCGCCTGTCTTTGTCCTGACACAGACTAGAGGAGACTTGAGAAGAGACAGTGGAGTCGTCAGGTTTCCATTGTTGTCACTGGCCTTTGTCAGTGAGAGGATCAAATCTGACAAATCCAATATAATTTGGTTTTATAATGCAACACCTTCCCTCATCTTTATATTCATATTGGAGTTTAGCTTTTAATTTCGGGCAGGTCACTGTTATATTATAGAGTAGAGTAGTTGCATCTTCTTCTTCTCTGGCAAACATTTTTCAGAAGACAGATGTCCATGTATTGAAAAAATAAGTCCGATGACATATAAGCATATGAGCTACAGATAACGGATGTTATCGGATGATGAAAAAACACGGACAAACATGTTGGTTTTGCATTGGGCAGTATCTTGATGACAATAATTGTGTATATATTATGTCATATATTCACAGCGAGGTTAGAAGTTGCTGCTTACAAACACACACGGGTCTCCAAATGCACACGTACACAGCCACAAGAACTAAACAAAAACCACATCTGTAGTGGATTATACACACTTTCTGAATATTGACGCTCAGTTTTATTCAGGGTGGGGGAAACATGATCGCTGACACACTTAGGCTGTTTACACTGTGACTTGAGGCTGCCGGGTGACCTGTTGACCTCTGTGACACTCATGTGACATGAAGACTGAAAGTGATTTGTCACAGTGTTGACGCTCATAGATAGACAGAGTCTTTAAGTGTCCATATTGACCGCAGTCAGGGTTAGATACGCGCAACCTTTACAAAATCCCCCAGACATCCTTTCTCATTTTGAAGCCGTTAACCACAGTCGAGTTTGAATCATAAACACACATACTCATACACATACATTTTTACATAGTCGAGGTAGTTTGACACGGGGACGCGAAGCACTTGATTGGGTTTCTTGTAACAGGCAGCAGCTGGTGAGGACATGGATCTGTCCCCTGGCTCTGGCCTCGGCAGCATCACTCCGCCTCATCACTGCCTGCTTCCACACAGGGTGAGAGTTTGACACACAGCAGGGAGGATTAAGAGAAGCTGTGTGGGCATTAATATATTTGGATCTGGATTTTTTTTTCCTGTCAGGCAGTGGACAGTCAGACGTCTGCACATCAGACCTGTGTCCCTCTCTCTCTGCCAGACTCCTTCTGGAAAATATAGAAAATTTGGGGTTATTACGTTGAGGGTATACATTTTGTAGTTTTGTCTCTCATTTCTCTCCACTATGAAAACATTGTACTCCCAGATGTTTCTGCTGGCATCTCTTAACTAACAGTGTGTTCACGTGAATGGACACAAAGTGGCATCTGGCCTCGCTGTAAACTGTACGTTTGGGCGTGTGATGTGTTGAGCGCCCGGCTCTGATTGGATGGTTATTTTCGGAAAAATCCACCAAACGAAACGCTGTCCGTGATTTGTCTCACGTTGTAGTGAGTTTGGATGCAGGCGACCGTGTCAGCTTCTCCTTCGTTTTGATTCCAGTTAACAAAAGGCTGAAGTTTCTTTGTGTAATGTATTGTAGAGGTAAACAATTCCGGTTCTGGCCTGACTGTCACCTGCTCTGCATCACAGGATATTTACATACAGTTAAACTGAAGTGGCGCAGAGCTGCACAGCTGGGACTCACTGACAATGAATATCAGGCATTGTTGTCGCAGCGTTTCAAACATGTGTGCGTACAGCCCATGTGATCTGGTGGCATTGCTGCGCTGGGACACACACTGTACTTGTGATCACGGCTATTTGCGAATCTTGGCCTGACGACTGAGCAACAGAACAAAACAAAAGTCACAATGACACCATAAACATATCATCATCTTCAAGTTCATACATGAACTTGTGAGCAGACGTCCAGCAGATACAGATTAACTTTAGCACAGCAGGAGTCGTTTGGCTCCAGTGTCCCCTGCACCCTGTAAAGGAGAGGTGGTATAGATAATCAATAGATAGATAGACAGATGGAGCTGTGTGTCAGCTGATAGATGCAGGTCCAATACTCTCTTCACTGTTTTGGTCACTGTGTGTTTTGTCTGCTGCATCTGGCAACAACGCTGATGAGAACTCACACATAGCAATTTGACCTAGTTTAATAAAAAAAAAATACCAACTGATATATTTTAAAAGCTCTGTTAGATAAAAAGGAAAACGTGTGCAGACACAGCTAATGTTACCTGGATGAATGCAATAGTGTCATTAAGAATATGAACGATCTCCTAATGGACAAAGGTCTATGAAATTGGAATTTCCCTTTCCATCTTGGATCAGCCTCATCTCTCTTTCCTTGTCCACCTCTGGGTGGTTTGCGTGTTCAGCGTGAACACATGATCCATATGACCTCTGTCCATGTATCACGCCAGCAGTCAGCTGCCCTGCTCAAGTGTCTTTGATCAGTTCTGTGAATCTCTGAATGCCGCGAGGTCACCATGCTGCATCTGACCCTGTGGTCCTGAGGCCTGGCGACCTGAGCAGGCGCCGGGAATTTCCCCCCGCAACAGATCAATACACAATCGCATTCATCATTTTGTTTACCAACTCAGGAAGCTGCTTTTTATTGTGCTCTGACCATGGGTCGAGCAGCTGAGTGCAGCCAGAGGCCAAACCACAGCTGGTCACTGGTTTGAGGAACCCACAGAAAACAAGCGGCAGAGGATGTGACGAAGAAGCACTGTCAAATATCAAATCATCCAAATATATTCCAATGCGAGACGTTACGACGCCACACTCAGCTGTAGTTTGTGCTGCTCGGATGCTTGACTTTTCACAGAAAGTCTCTCAGTGGGTTCGGGTGGTTGGTTCTAGCTCTGCTGCTGATGCTGACAGCTGCATTGTTTGTCTCACTGCGTTAGCAGCAGACTGATGTATCAGTCTGATGGACAGATTCACTGCTCACACACTCTAAACTCTCGCCCCTCTGCAAGTAGCACTGGGTCATTTTGGGTATCGTCCCATGTCACTCATGTCTGTGGCGGAGTTGTTAAACATTTCTGACAGGGTGCCTGCAGACCCCGCTGTTCAGCACTTGCTGAGTTACTGAGCTTAATAAGCGCTTGTCTCGCACTTGTGTCGTCTGCCCTGTCGGTTAGTTTGCGAGCAGCGTCTGGTTTCTGTAAGCGTGGCCTGGCTGCGGGCTGCGAGTCGCAGCCAAACGACGCCCTGCCGAAGAGCGCCAGCGGCAAAAATACACATGAGAGGGATGTGAGTGCGGGACATGACAGACAGGCAAGACGAGCGCGTGACTTAGTCTCTATCGCTGCTTTGTTCCAGTATGCCCTTGGCTGTGTGTGTTTGCGTGCGTGTTTGCTTGTGTGTGTTTGCTTGCTTGTGTGTGTGCGCGTGTTTGTGTGTGTGTGTGAGAGAGAGAGACAGAGAGAGAGAGAGAGAGGCAGTGGCCAGAGTCAGAACAAAGCAGCCTGCGACCAGAGGACTTGGGTGTGGCACACTCAGTTTGATGAGGCCCCAAATGAAGTCTGATCCCTCTGCATGAATGACGGTCTTCCACACCTCTGCTTCACAACACGTCTTCATTTCTGTTGTTGTACAGTTTGCTACGTGCGCATAAAACCTTCATGCTCTCCGTGCACCAACCAAAATATTGAGTTTAAAAACAAAGGTTTGTAAACCCAAACGGAAATATACATTTCCACTTTAGCCTTTATCTTTGAGGTTTCAGTGGGGAAACCCACCCTGACTGTGTGTGGGGGCGAGTGAGGAGGCCTGGTATGCAACAAACAAATGTGACAGCTGTTTGCCACCTCCCCGCCTGGACGTCTGAGGCTACATATCTGTGATACATTTGGATGGTTCTAATGTGAAATGATTCAGATTCGCTTGGTCGCACGTTAAAGTGAACCGAATGCTGGTTGGACAAAGCAAGACGTTTGATGATATCCAGTCGCGGCCTTAAAATAACTGTGATAATTGTTCATTAATCCCATATGTTTTATAACTAAAAGGTTAATTCCTACTAAATATAATCATTGAGAAGAAGAAGAAGAACACATTAAATACAAGTAATAAATAACGTGTCATAACTGTCTCTGCTCTCTTTTCATCCTCTCTTTCCCTTTGTTCATGCTTCTTGCATGTCTCTCGTCCTCTCCATCGCTTTCTCCACGCTTCTCTTTTTTCCTCTCTGGCCCTAAAAGCTTCGTCATCCTGCCAAGGTTGTCTGAAAGTTGCTCCGTCCCGCCGTCTGTCCTACTTTGATTCTCAACTCTAAAACGGGACACAATAAAACAAGTATAGCAGGTTGAAGCCATAGGCTCATTGGCCCAAAGGCGTGTTGTGTATCGGACGATGCAGGTTTGGACGTTGCAGATGTTGTCTCTCCACATTTCCTGCTTTATTATGTGAAGCTTTCTCATAGTGGAGACATCATTTTATCTCTAATCAAGTCTTGTATTGTCAAGTCAAGTCTTGTCTCGTATTTTCTCCTTTACTGTTTTGAAATTATCTAAAAATCGACTTGCTGTTTGGCACATATAACAAATTATTTTTCCTAATTATCATTGTAATACCTAATGGTTTATATTTAAAAATGTAACAATGTATGTGAGCAATTTAGAGCAGAAACTAACAATTGATTAATCATTCGGTTGCTCAAACCTAAAATCATTTTCAGTCATTCGGTACGACATCTGTTAACATTAGAAACTTCAGACATTCTAAAGGACATTCTTTTTAATTACTAATTCATTTTAAACCAATTCATTTGTAAAATAACCAACAGATCAGTTGTTTTAGTACATTTTAGTAGTAATCATTAGTTACAGCCCTAAAGCAGCTGAGCAGCTGTCAGCGTTGGTCTGTATATTCTTTAGGAGCCTCATTAGCTGATTTCTGTCTTGTTACCATTAAAATAAAGATACAGCTGCTGCGTGTTTTGTATAATTACTGAAGACGTCAGCTGGAGGACTTCAAAGCTTAAACCTACTCCACTTTTGTTTCTGCAATACACTTCATTCATTCATTCATTCATTCTTTCATTCATTCATTCATTCATTCATTCATTCATTCTTTCATTCATTCATTCATCCATGGTCTAAACATACAGTACCTCTTTAATCTTGCCTGGCAGGCAGCAGTTGCTAGGAGCCAGACTCCCCCACTATTTAGTGGGGAACAGTAAGGATCAGTGCTGAGCAGCTGCACAAAGGTGTTTTTGTTCTATTTTTCTCTGCAGCATCAGGTATATCATATATTTATAATATATATATTTATGCAGTTAAAAAAAAAAATATATATATAAAAGTTTCTGAGTCAACAAAAAGAAGCTGAAATTTTTTATGAAATCAGTTGATCAACAGGAAATAAATCTCAGCACGACTATTTTTAGCTTCTCTGTGTCATCATGACAGTGAAATTAAAATCTTTGGATTTTGGAGTTTGGACCATTAATTGAACAAAACATTTTAAGATTTTTTTTTTAATGAATGAAAATGATTAGTATATTGATTCATAATGAAATCTAAGCCTTAAAGAAAACAAATTGCCACTTTTTCATATTAATACAGAATGTAATATAATAAAGACAACAAGTCCAACAAGATATGTACAGTATGCAAACACAACCAGAAATGAGGAAACCTGCTCTGCAACAGTGGACATGCAGATAATATCAGTCTTTGGGTGATTCTGTATTTATCCATCAGGAAGTCAGTCACCTTTACAGCATCGTTTTTACATAGAAAGCTCAGTTTGCGCTGAGGCAGAAGCAACAGCAGCGCTACACACCCCTCTGAAACAATAATGAAAGCTCTACAACAAGATGCAGACGGAGCCCTCTCATTGGCCAGAGCTGAACGAAGGGAAGCGGGCAATTGGTCTGTGGTTTCTGAGTAGCTGCTGTGTGGTTGGCTGTTGTCACGCCGCTGAAAAGTCTCACCAGAAAGAGTGTGTACAAACGGGGATGAGTGTGGATAGGTGACAGCGATAAACGCACACAGATACACAAACAGTCTATCTGTGTGCGTGCACGTGTGTGTGTGTGTGTGTGTGTGTGTTAAATAGCCTTAGGTCTAGGTGAGCACAGCAGTGTTAATTTAGTCTGCAAGATGTGAAAGACCTTCCTGTTGTGGCTACATGGGTGTGAATGAAGGGTCTTTCAGTCATGACACACACACACACACTCACATAAACACACACACACACACACACAGACACACTATAACCTTATGTCCACTCAGATCTCAGATCAGTCATCTTCTGACTACATGTATTCAAGTCATCTATTTCCTTTTGATTTCTTTGGGCTTGTCATGAATCTTTGCCATTGTTTTTTTTCTGCTCTGCAGATCATCTAACGTAGCGACGATTAGTTAGCTTGTTGCTGTGACAATTGTTGAATTTGTTGAACCGTTGCTTGACGAAACATGATTTATAATAATTTCTTTCAGGTAAAAATGTCAGATACTTGCTGTTGCTGTTACTTTCACAGACAGGAGGATCTTTCAGATATTACTGTCTTTGTACTTTTAGTTGGCCAGAAAAGGCCCCTTGTTACTTTTTGGTAAATAATTACAGTCATTTTCATAATTGTCTGACACATTTTTGAAATTTGTTGACATTTAAAATGGTGATTGGTAGCTTTGAACAGAATTACCACCTGTAGAAGAACAGTACTTACTGTATATCCTTAAAACTCCATTAACTCCAAAACTACATTTAAAAAAAAACAAACAAACAGCATGGCTGTGAAATGATTAAAGAAAGAAGAGAAGTTACTCAGTAAAAGTTGAAGTAAAAAACAATAAAACACCCTCTTCCTCATTTCCCACCACTCCTGTTCCAGCCTTACATGGCCTGGTATGAGCTGTAGCTTATAGTAGTAAAAGTCCCCTGTATAACTGGGGACACTGAGCCAGTTTGGTGATTTTATCACCTTTATCTTTTTAAACTCCAGTTACTCTGAGTTATACAGTTTCCTCCGGTTGGCATTTGTGATTCAGTTGTGTTACGTAATTTACATGTATACCTTTTTAAATTGCATGAACATAGAGCGACTGCTTTTGACATAGTCACAACAAAATACCAACAAATATTTAGGATTATCACTGTATGTGTGTAGTCTCATTCAGTGTGCATCATGTGAAAATTAGTGTCAGCCTCCATCGTGGCCCTCTGCTTGTCAATAGATGTGTTGCGTTGCGTATTGTTTGTTTCTTTAGCTTCTGAAACCCCCCTGATTTCCCCTGTAATATCTTTAACATGTTATTTTATTAAAGCTTGTACATATAAAATATCTCTGACAAGGTTAAATATGAGTGTTTCAGGCCAAACGTACTCTGTAGAATTCAGATAGAGTTAATAATTGTAGCTCTTGAACCTGTCTCAATAATATACCCAAAATAAAAAGGATACTGTTCTGTATTTATTATGAGATACTCGGGCAAAGTTACAAAGGCACAAAGTTTGATTTGCCTCACATATTTTCTGGCATAAAGGGAATGTGCGGCCTGGAGTACCTAAGGTGTGGAAAATACTTTGGAGCCATAACATAGTCTGATCAAAGTCTGATCCAATTCTGTGTCAGCAGCTGCAGCAATAAAACACGGTTCCGAAATCGCTTTACACAGACTGAGTGTGGAGACGCAGAGACTTCCAACAGTGTGTGATTTTCGGGAAGACTGGAGTTGCATGGCCAATGTTCAAGTGCTGAAAAATACACAATAAATAAATAACAAGTTTAGATTTTATATATACTATATATTTATAGTAGATAATACAGCGGTTACTGACTTTAAATCTTTATTGGTTACATGCGTTTAAAATGAACAGATCTAAAGCCGGGATTGTTCAATACTGAAGGAAATTTTAATCACCCACCTCTCCAGTGTCTGTCTGTCTGACTGTCTGTCTGTCTGTCTGACTGACAGTTGATCAGGTGGTCGAGACAGAGCAGCTGCCGCCTGAGAAAAAACAATCAGCGAGTCACATACTGGCCTCTAAGTGGATTTGGTTGCTGGATGGAGAGAAATAGGGGGAGGGGAGACACTGTCTGCACTACACGTCTCGATCTGTGCGTGTGTGTGTGTGTGTGTGTGTATGAGAGAGAGAGAGAGAGAGAGAGAGAGAGAGAGAGAGAGATTAGATGTGCCCTTTTGTTTCCAAGATGTGCCTGTGTGTGTGCGTGTGTGTGTGGGGAGGGGGGGTTACCGCTTATGTGCACTGATGTCTTGCCAGAAATGTGTGTGTGTGTGTGTGTGTGTGTGTGTGTTAAATAAAACTTTAATGATTCATGTTGGGAAACTGGGTTGCTCTACCAGCAAATTAATTAGATCCATGAATACAATGAAACAACTCAAATGAAAAATGTAACATAATTGACCATAAATAATATTAAACATTTTAAGTCACAACGTTATCTGTAAAATATGTGGACAGAAATAGCAGCCTTTAAAATGTTTTATTAGACACAATAATGAAATTCCAAAATATTTCTTAAAAGAATGGCAACAGAATAATGAGCAAAAGACATCAACAAAATTAACAGTGGTGGATGGAGGGATGGATGAATGGATGGATGGATGGATGGATGGATGGATGGATGGTTTCATGCTTTCACGGTTAAAACCTCCCAAGTAAATATGTAGGGTAAAAACAGAAACTTAGTGTTTAATGGTTTACTTCTGTGTCTGTTGTTGATTTGAAGTTTCATAACTTGTTAGTCAGCCGTCGTTGCTGCAGCACATTGTGATGTGAGCCCTGGATGTATTTAGCTGTGTATTTATATATGTATGTGTAACTTCAGTGCAGCATTGACAGCAGTATCAGACATTGTGGCACGTTTTCTGATATGAGATACTGATACAGAGATATGCTCTGTATTACACTGTCTCTGTTCTGTTTTACATGAGGTTTTGCATGGCACTTCAGAGTGACGGCGGGGAAGCAGACTTCCTCTCTTTTACCCCATCTCATCCATATGTGATTTATTGATGAGGTTGTGTTCATCTTTCTTGCTCCCAGTGTGGATTCAGACACATGTTGTTTGTATTATTCATCTCTGTGTTGTCGTCGTGTGGGGAAGTGTAGCCATGTGTTTGGGAGTATGAATTCATGATAATGGCTGAGATGACATGGTTATGTATAACATGGAGAGGGTGTGTGTGTGTGTGTGTGTGTGTGTGTGTGCGTGTGAGTGTACCACCCTGATTTTGGTGTGCCCTCAGGCTCATCCTTGTGAAAATGTGTTGTGGCCTAATGGCTACATTCTTGGGACTAAATGGAGTGTACCTAATCCATGTCATTGATGTCACACACACATGTGCGCACACGCACACACGCAGACAGTAATGGAGACACACACTCTGGTACAGTGCTCGTGTCTTCCCTTAGGCCCTCTGTGTAGGAAGCTGACTGGTGGCTGATGGTACACACAGACTGTGTGTGTGTGAACATGTGATTATTAAGCATCTAAATGTTAACATTCTCTTCAGAATCCGACATAGGACTGAGGACGTGTACATTAGCATCACTGGCATCATTCGGTGGGATTTAACAAACACAAATGAGGATGTTGACACCAGTTTTCTTTTTCCCTTCTCACCATCTTTCTTTGGCGTTAAGCAGCATTTTGATGTTTTTTTTTCTTCTAGCTGACTGAAAGCAGACATTCGGGTAGCAGGCAGCATGATGGTTTTAAGATCATCCTCTGGGGTTGTTGAAGGGTCAGCTTCAGTCTGGAAATCTCAGAACAGAGTGTGTATCACCATGAGTTTGTCGTTCTGTTGGCAGTGTCTGTTTTTGTGATATAATCCTTAAAGGATTCTGTTCCTCTGTATGATGGTCATATCTAATCTGTACAGGCTTGGACTTGGAGGGCAGAGAGGGTGATTGAGCCAGGGCTGTTGCCATGGTAACCCGAGGATGAGGGATAATCATTGGGCCTGGGGGCTGGTTTTGGGAAAGTCATAGTGAGATGTTTTTGAAGCCTTTATAAATTCATTTCAGTTGAGCTGATTAAATATCAGCTCTTTGGGGCTCGGCAGTGTTTCAATTTTCTCTGATCCCAGTTCACATTTCTTTAATTAATCTAAGTGCAGTACCGATACTGTTTTTTAAATTCATCAATTACAGCATGCAATCTCTACTTGACCTGAGCTTGTTGAGGTAAGACGTTATGATTTATGATTCCATTTGGATTCATCTTCACCAAAGAGCCTCCTGTTTCCCCGCTTAGCCTCCAGGGTGGGAACTGAGCACCAGCTTCGGAGCCATCTCTGTGTTTCACCTATTACTTCCAGTGACAGGACGCAGTGTAGTGTTCAGTGCCAGAGGTCTACTCTTGATAGCATCATGTGGCTGCAAACAGAAGATGAGAATCGTGACCAGTTTCTCATTTAGCGTCTAGCTTCAGTCATGTAGACCTGAAACTCCATCAAGCAATAACTGGAGAGACATTGTAAGCACATGCAAATCAAATGAGAGACTTTCGGAAAGTAAGGAGTTGGAAATATATCTTGCAGAGTAATCTACTGATCATCTCATGATCTCATGTTGTCATCTTACAAACCTCAGTTTATCTTTCTTTTCAAAGGTAGCCTCATTTGGAACCAGGCCCATGGGCTGTAATGAAGGGTTGAACCAGCTGTGCAGCCTGCAGAGCCCCGTCATTACCGAGCCCTGCGCCGCAGCCACACTGCTCACCAAGCCACTTGACAGTTCTCTCTCTTGTGTGTTTTTGTCCCCTCCCCAGTCCATCTGACAGCAGCAGTCGAGCTCGCCAGCAAGGCCAGTATGTAATTTAGGCCACGTAACATGCTCAGACGGTCACTGTCAGGTTCTGTTCATGTTTCTAAAGGTGGTGATCAGAGATCATGAGAAGAGAGTGTTGGTCCAGAAAGTGCTGGATAAAAAGAAGATGTGCCAACATTTTGCTGGTCTACGCGTGTCATGTATTTGAAATGACCATTTCGGGAAATGATTCACATGGATGAGGCAAAGGCAGCTCTGGAGCTGTGTGGCTGACAGCTCAGAGGTGGAAGTGAAAGCGCAGCGTGTTTCCCCATGTGGCTTATCCAGTAATGTCCTCCCAGAACAAAAAGAGGACCTTGAAACATCTTCCTCCTCAGCTAATTGAAGACTCATTTCCGTCTGGATCTCAGCGTAGGAGGGAGGGTCACCCGTGGGGTTCAGCGAAAACTGAGATCTGAGATTAACTTTGTTCTAACAAGGAGAGAGTGTGTGTGGAAAAACAGGGAGCAACATGATGCGAGTGGCTGCCAATTCACAGAGGCAAAGCCCCTGCATTGTTATTGTGTTCAGCCTGGTTGCATTGGCTGAAACGCACAGACTGGTCCACACAATAGGTGGAGTTGAAGCAAACAATACCGGCTTTTCCTCAGAAAACAAATCAAAATGTCAAAGAGACATTTCCCGGAAATGTTGTACTACCACTTAACCACGTACAGTAAAGAAATCACTTTCTCCTAAATGGAAGATTGTACCACAGGGCCTGGACAAACATGACGTCACTCTGTGTAAGGAGCTGCTGCCGAGCCAGAGGTCTGGCTGAGATCGTCTCCACCTCAGCATTCGGGTGCAGAGTTTACAAGCCTGTAAACACCACTTGTCAGAGCTCAGACATCTGGTTGGGTCAAATTCTTCCTATATTTGTCCCATGATCACAGATTTTTGCGCATGTTTTTTTGTCATGAACATGAACTCTGCCCCAGGTTGGATTAAGATCCAGACAACAACAATACTAAACACAGGACCTCTTGTTCTTTGAAGGACTTCTCAGTGACTGTATCCGTCATGGGTCTTTCACCATGCTTTATTTCACATGTAAACTTTAAGTTTGGCCAGATTCCCTGTACTGTGATAAATGGTCACCCCAGCCATCTAATATAACCCAGTCATACCACTTTGGTCCCATTTATATCCAGCATTTGAAAGTCGACCTTGAACATCTCAGACCTTCATGTCTGCACTTCCTTTGTCTGTCTTTGCTGACTGCGGAGGACATGACGGTTCCTCTTCCTGTCACTAAATGACGCCACTTCTCGTCACCATGCTGCCATGGTTGGTCTCATGAGTCATGGTGACAGGAGTCGACCCTGGAGCCTCTTGTTTCCTTCATCTGTTATTTTCTATTAAGGCCACCATTAGCTTTCATTTCTGTACCTCGGTTGCTTCATTGCTTCATTTTAAAGCTATAGAGACTATAAACACTGATTCAATATATCCTACTAACGGGTTGTAATGGTCGTGTAGCCAGAGGCTGATATTATCATCTAACATGTTCCTTCACTGCAGTCGAGACAAGAAGTGTTGTTGACGCTGAAATAAAGCTACAACTGCAGATGAGCATTGCCTTTGTCAGACATTATTTTCCAACCTGATCACCAGACAGAACATGGGTGGTTTTGCAGTGTTGGCTCAGTCTAGGATTTGGTTTATCGGTACTGATAAAATTAAAAAGAAATTCATTTTATCAGTACAAGATCAGTACATTCTTTTCCCTTTTTAAGCTTAAATCAACGACCAAGACAAAAACAGCTTGAGAAAAGCAGTGAGTAAAAAGGGACAGTGCATGTTGACGTCAGAAATTCTGCAGAAACTTGATGAGCCACTGTCCAAAGATTTGTCCACAGACATGTAACTCAGCTTCCCCTATGCTGATTGTCTAATGTCTCCAGTAGTGTGAAAGACGTGCTGTTGCTATGTCTTGTGGGACCCTTGCCTGTCTTTGCCGTTTTCTGAATATACAGTGGCCACTTCCTATTCAAACCATTTGGCGTTGGCATTTGCCAATGACCTGCTTTCAGACATCAGTGCATGCATGAGGTGCTGACCTGTTCTATCCATGCACATGTAAAGGCATGGTGGGTCGTTGACGTGAAGCTAAAGTGACAGTCCAGCAGAGCGGAAGTGGCCGAGTGTTCAGGGTAAACAATCACTTTAACCTGTCGCGCTGTGCCACATACTCACCATAGACAAACTCCTTTCAGCAAACAACATGGAAGTCTGTACAGTGTGCAGCCAGATCTTACATCTACATGAAGACTTGTAGTCCCCTGTTTTCTATGCAAACACATGCATGGATCCTGCGGGCTGTGACACATTTGGTTTATTGTAGTCCAGCATTTTTAGGGTTATTATTAGGTCCAGATCTGCTGTGCTTTGATCTTCCAAATTCCACTGCCCCATACTATACTATAGTATAGTATACCATAGGAATTATGCATGAGGAATTGTCAGTCTGCATGTATTATTCAGACTGAGACCTCTGGTGGGAGTGAAAAGTTGCAGAACTATATAAAAAAGCTGTTTTAAATTAAGGGTTGAAGGAAAAATGCATCTTTTGTAGTGATTTAATTGGTCCTGACAGTTTACACCCTGGACTTTTATGGACAGTCGTGACCAGGGCAGCTTGGCGTGAGTAATGCAGTATGTAAGTTCTGTCGCACTGCATGTTCTGAAATATCTCATGACTTTATGATACTTTATTTCACATGGTTCTCACACTGATGTGAGAACACTGACGTAGCCCAAACTGCTCCAGCCACATCCTGAGCTCTGCAGTGGAAATAAACATCAGAGTTTATCTGAGCATTGATTATTTTTAAAATGAAAAATGTGGTCATCTAATGCAGACAACAGAGAGTCGCATATTGATTGGCATCCAACGGACGCAAATCCCAGCACAGGATGGTGTGGCCAGCGGGAAACAGAGCTGGATACTGGAGGATCAATGCGGATGATGGAACCATTAGCGATGCTGTGACCCTGGTGAGGTAGATGTATTTTTGTAGCATTGTTTGAAAGGTTGTTTTGTAAATGTTGTGTATATGTGCAGTGGTCACAGACACAACTGAAGGTATGTGTGTGGTCTGGCTGTTAACATTGCAGGTTTTCTCTCTTGTGTTGTTGCTGGATAGTGTTCAGCTGACGGAACATTAGGAGCCAAAGCTATGAGTAGATCCTCTCTTGTTGTGTTGTGGTACAGAAGTCCCAGGCAAAGCTGCATTAATACAAACACACCCTGGGATGTTTCTGTTGGCTTTACTCAGGGTGTTGGAGAGAATCATATGTTGAGCTTATTCTCACATCAGACTCGCATTTCCTTTTTTCCCCCTACATGACAACAGCAAGACAAAAGCAGAAGGTTTTGGTCTGATTGATTTATTCGCTTGGTTTAAATTTCAGATTTTGTTTTTAGAAAGGTTTCTTTTGCAAACATAGTTTGTTGTTTTGATCAAAAATATTTCAATTTATGCATTTTACATTGCAGTGTCTGTTGTTGTGATCTTTATATAAAACATATTGAGGTTTTTTCTAAATCATAAAAAGCAGAAACTAAACAGACAGAAGAAAAACATAAGAGTCCAGCTACAGTTCAGTGCAACATGTCGAATGAATGAACTGTTCCAAATTAACTCAGCAAAAGGCACTGGCATCCCTAAAAGCTGCAGTCTGCAGGGCCGCGAGGCAGCATGCCTGTGTAATTGCCTTTGCCTGCCACCCTGATTGCACCGCACCCGCAAGTGGTGGGACCGCAGGGCAACAGCTCCATGCTGCTCTTTTTCTCTGTCACTGAACAAGGCCATCAATCAACCATTGGCCACCAGACACTTGCCATAATGCTCCCAGCACTTCACTTCTGGGAACGTTAGATTTAAGTATGTGCTTTGTGCAGATGATCTGGTTCTTTTGGCTGTTGTCAGAACGTGACCTCCTGTATGCACCGAGGTATTAAGACAAACAAACAGGTGATGTTTGAGTGATCACATGAAATAACACCGTGCACACGGAAGCAAACCTGTGTCTGTTGTTAGAGACTGACCAAGACTGACGCACCCCACCACCCTGCAGGGAGGTTGACATTTTCTCACTGCTCACAGGCTGGGATCAATAATGACTCGCTGCTCATCACTTACAGAGTTATCTGTGTCTCCTGGGGGTTTGTTAGCTGCATCCTGCGAGAGAACAAGCATATATCCAGGTCAAACGCAATCATTACTATGTGTAGTTTACTTTTAGTGACGCACTGATTAGGCTTCATGAATAAATAAATTATTGCACACACTTTGTGTGTAATTGTGAGATAAGAGAGGTTTGTTTTGGTTTTTTTTGGAATATCTTTCTAAAATTGCATTCACTGAATAATTTTGGGTTCACAAAGTGCCCATTTTTATATAGTATTATCATACATTGTTAGTATACTGTTAAAAAAATATTACTTTTCTGTCAGTTGACTAAGTAAACAATTGATTAGTCATCAGACAAGGATTTAAACAAAGGATTTAAAAATCACAGAAGGGAAAGATTTGGGAAATAAAAGAAAAAAACAATGATTAGAATCTGTCCCTAAAGGGATAATACAAAAAACACACACTTTTTCCATTAAGATCATTAAGTCAAGACATGGTAGAAAACCCAATAATATAATTTTGAGAGGCGGATGTGGGACACATATGGCACAAATTTTCTTCAGTTGGTATGTAACCATGGCAACAGATGCTCCAGTGATTTCTGATTGTTGTTGGGAGGGGCTCTTTAATCAATACGGCTCTCAGCAGTGACACAGATATTCTATGTGTGTGTGTGTGTGTGTGTGTGTGTGTGTGTGCTTGTGTGTATGTGTGGTAAAGGCATAATGCGAAGCCATTTCTCTATCGTCTGCCACAGTCCCCATTTGGGGGATGACATCACCTCGACGTGCACTGCTCTCCTTCGGGCACAACACAAATGCATTACTAACATTTAGAGTAGACACACTTGTTTGTGTGTATGTGTATATATGTGTCCTCTCCTGATCTTTTTCTTACATGTTTCCTTTTCTCGCTCCTTCTTCATTGTTGTCTTGTTTCTTTTCTCCACTTATCAGGTCAAACAATGGGAAAAGGGGCAGAATAGAGAAAACTGCTGGAATAAAAGCAGCACTGGATCTTCACGATGACTCTAAGCTACAACATTTTGTAGGTCATCAGCGACGGTCTCTCTCATACACTTGATTTTAACATCAGATGGTATTTTTAGTGAGGGAAAGTGTTGAAGCATCTGGATGAAGTTGAGGTCAAGAGCATGATGGGAACATTCCTAAAGGGGGGAAAAAAGCTGGCTGCCCCGGGTGTTTTCTGACTGTCTGTAAGAGCAGAAGTTGCATCTTGCAGTACAGTTTTTTTTCTTTTTCGTCTTCACACACACGCAGCTCAGAGCAGAGCGCAGCACTGAATGACTCGACACTCTGTCTCTGCACACAGGCTTCTCTGGCTGCTTTTCTGGCAGATGTTTGTGTCTGTGTGGGCTCAGTTCCTGTGAGCGCTGCTGGCCCTCTGGAATTCAGGAATTCACACACACACACACACAGCATTTATGATTATATATATATATATATATTTTTTTCATTTAAACAGTTTGCTTTCCAGTGAAAGTTCCTTGCATATATTCTCTGTGCTTTACAGAAGAGACCTGAGCCTCCTCTGAGAATCATACATAATCAATAACATGTTATTGCTACAATGACAAATAAAAAAAAGCAAAAAGTTAATAATTTTAGTTTTGTTAAAATGTGTTAATTTAAAGTCCACATGTGTCTGACGTTACCTGCTGTCATTACCGCCTGAGACATTATTGTCCAGGCGTGTGCGGGGATGTTGGTGTGTGCGTCGTGTTGTGTTCATCTCAGCAGCGTCGCTCTTATCAACATTTCCACAGCAAACTAAAAAAAAGTGTGTGTGTGTGTGTGTGAATGTGAATGACACAGCAGTGTAATCTGAACCCTGTAAACACCGCAGTAGAAGCACTGGCTTATGAGCTCAGTCCTCTAACCTCACCTACAGCTGGATTTATAGTTGGTTCAAGGGACTGAGGGTTTAATTTTTACCTGTTGTTGCCATCTAAACAACACTGTGTGTTTATGATCTGACAGTGTGATGATGACTGAGTTCAACTAATCTGAGTGCCATCGGGGGAAAGCAACAGCCAATCACTGCTCCGAACAGTAGACCTGTTTATACTCATAATGAACTGTGAGTTAACAGACACTGGGTTTTGGACACTGTGTCTCCTCAAAGACATATGATGTTGTATTCAGCTGTAGACAGGAACAGAGGAAAAACACTTTGTGAGGTCATGTTTTGCAAAACTCAACACATCTGCACACCTGGTCAGTTGTCGAGTAAAGTAGTTTGGCATCGTTTGTGTCAGGGGGAAAACGCAGGAGGAGGGAAAAAAACATCACTGGTTTTTATCCTCCACACACATTTTTCTCAGATGATGCTATATACATTTTGAAAAAGATTTCAGGAGCCCGAGACGGCAGAGGATTTAAGATTTGACAAATTAATATTACAATTATACATGTTTTATGATAATCCTCAAATTTGCTAGTGCATGGTGTGTTTGTTTAATGCTTTGGCAGTGTACTTATGTACTTGTGTGGTTTCTCTTCCTAATGTACATCAACGTTAACAGTAGCCAGAGATGCGGGCTGATACAGTACCAAGGGAGGAAATATGCCTGTCATCCTGAAATGATGACTGATCAGCGTGTGTGTGTGTGTGTGTGTGTGTGTGTGTGTGGACGACTTACGTTCAAGGTCCCTCCATTTCTACTTGTTCTAATTCTAGGTTTGATATAAGTTTGGTACAAACCTTAGTTTGGAGATGAAGGAGAACACACCTCCTCAGCTGGATGTGAACTTGTGTGAGGTTGAGTGTGTGTGTGCGCGTGTGTCTGCGCGCAGTGTTGAGGAATGCTGAGGTTTGGTGTTTATTGCTCTTGTACTGGTGAGAACCGACTGTGGGAGAGGAGGGGGTGTTACTGTTTACAGCCGGGCTCTGAAGACCTGCAAGTCCAGCTGAGCTTCTCTTCTGCAGTTAATATCTGGGCCGTGTGCCCGTCCCAGGCAGTTCTCTGTGTTTTTAATGTGACTTTTACAAAAGTCCCCGTCTCCGCCGACGCAAGCGCAGTCATTTACTGCATATTTGCTGCAGTGATGCTGCAGTAAAATATCAGCTTTTATTCGGTGTCTGTGCCAAAGACAGATCAGGAGATGTAGCAGCATGAAAGATGAGAAACATACCCATGGTCTCCAGAGGGGAACAGATGCAATGGCTGTGCACAGTCAGGATGAAGGAGACGTTCCTGAGTCCCAATCTCAATCTAAAACCATTTTATGAAAGATGAAATCAAAGATTTCCAGGAAATACTCATAGAAACAAAACTCAGGACCTAAACAAGGGACAGAGAGTCCGTGTAGTGTTTCCTCTACATCTGATTGTTCAGCACTGTTCGGCTCGTGGGCCATCGGCAACTTCAACATCTGGAACGGTAACTGTTTTTGGCCGAGAAACAAAAGTGGAGAAGCGTTATTGCCGTCATTCCAACAAAAGTTGTTTTTGAAAATGCCTTGGTGATACAACAATCCTAATACAACAAGACAGATGGTGCAACAACATACAACGTGAACCAAATAAAACCAGCCGTAAGAAAATATTATGCTGAAAGGTCATGTCTTAATTATAATGAAAAAAAAAGAAATCCCATCATTATCCTAACATTAAGCATATTTCTTGCCTGCGGTATTATGTTTATCAAGTTTTTCCACAGCCAGGCAGCTTTAGAGGCTTTTCAGCTGTAATCTACTGTTTTGCACTTCAGGCTTTTTTCCAAGAAACAGACAGAAGATGCATGTTTAAAAAAATAATGTGGGGTAATTAACAAATATGAAAAAGTAAACAGAACTAAAATATTGTTTTTATTTCTTAAGCTTTGTAAATGTTGGGAAAAAAGAAGAGTAACAGTCATAGATGTAGCAAAAATACTAAGTGTTTAAAAGACTGTTATTGTTATTGAGTCCAAAGTCGATTAAGACGAACGTCGGTCTAACCCCAACTGAGCACATAGACAAATGAATGCACTTAAACATATTAAAATGCAGGGGCTAATGGACACGCTCGACCACAAGGGCGACTTCATGGGGGAGACAGCACCACTGTTGGGAAGTGGCACTGGTTAATTACTCTGAACGCAATATCTGAGAGCAGTCAGAGGCACTTTCAATCTGAAGCCCAGCGAAATGACACAATTTCACAAAACCCATCAAGCCTGGTGTTCGTCTTCATGAGTTTTGCAAATGCAGGTGGATTAACGTTCGCAATAAAATAACCCTCAAGTGTGTATTTGCTTGAAGACTTGATCATTTTATTAGTCTAAGGCTGAAACGGTTTAAAGTTTAAAGACAGTTATTCATCGATGATAATACACTAAATATTTTTTGCGTTTTAGACCGTCGGCCTCATTCTGCTTCAATATTCTGTTTAAATATGAACTTTAATTTCGCAGGAGCTCTGTTTTCTAACATTAGCGGTTTCCCCTCCCTGAGTGACGGCTCTGAGTGACGGCTCTGAGTGACGGCTCTGAATGGCCATGACCCCGGGCTGAACCTGGCCACCAGTCCGATGACTGGCACGCTCTCATTAAGACGTCTTCTCCTCTTTCAGCCGCTCGCCATTTCACGGCTCTCGCTCATACCTCCTCTTCATCTCCTTGCGGCCTTATCTCCACATGTTGTCAGCGCCTCAGACTCAGCCGTGTCAAAACAAGAAAGCGAAAAGACGTTTAGGCTCCTCCATCACACCACACCACCTCCTTTCACTCTCTCCTTCTATCATCTCCGCTCATCTCTGACTAACTCTGCCTGACTTATCTCACTTCCCAGCATCATCCATCATCATCACCTCTCAACTTGAGTTTTTTCAGTAAACGCTGAACATACATTATTAAGGTCACATCCATCCATTGTGCTCGGCTCACTGTCTCACTGCCGTCCAGTTCCTTCCTGAATGGCTCAACTTCATGCAGCTGCTCAAGGAAATGCCAGATTATTTTTCTTCATCTCCCAGAGAAAAAAAAAATCAGGCCAGCTTCATAGCTCCACCTCATGTGATTTGTCAGAGCCTCAGCTGGTATATAACTTTGTCTCCTCACTCTGAACTTTGACCTGCGCGAGCCATCATCTCTCACCCCTGATCGACAGAAGGCTTCAGCAGAACCTTCCAGCTCTCCCCGATGCTCCTCAGCTCGCCGGTTCACAGACTCTCAGCAGAGAGACAACTGAAAGCTTCTCCAAGCTACCCTGGAGATTCGCTGTCCAGGGATTTTCTGCTCCCCTCAGATGAGTGTAGTTGGTGGTGTCAGTTCAAGTCAGGGTTACAGCTTTCTAGGCCACAGTCCAGCCATGGAAGAAGTCAAGCTTTGGGGAAAGAACCGTCATGAGTCAAAGCTGGGATTTGACTGACCGTACTAGACTTTAAACTGGTAATCTGTGATATCCTCCAACCGCCATCATTGGGCACGAATACACCACGATTCTGTCTGTGTTTACATTTTTTTGTGTATCAGTTTGTTTTTACTCACGAACGTACTTACGAACATCTCAGCTGTTTCTCAGTGAGGGACTGCATCAGCAGCAGGGCGGATGTTGTTTTGAACACTGTGTACTCTCGCTCATCTCTGTCTGTGCCTCTGCCTCTTTCATCCCACAGAGTTCACTTCTTTGTTTCTTATAGACGCCCAGCTCTCTCTCTCTCTCTCTCTCTCTCTCTCTCTCTCTCTCTCTGGTGGCGGTGTCCTCCTGCACACTGATGTAGGCGGTCAGATCAGTCCAGACAGCAGGAGGGAGAGGAGGGTCTGTCTGGGGCACTCAAAGGACAACTGGCTAGCTCACCCTCTTTCTCTCTCTCTCTCTCTCTCACTCACTCTCTCCTCCTCCCTCCCTTTAGCACATGCACTTAGCTGAAAGAGCTTTTGAAGTCTAGCATTATCTAGTAAATGAAAGTGAGCAATGGTTGTTTTCATTTGGATAACTTTTGCTGAGAATTGTGCCTCAGGAGTCATGTCCGGCCCTGTGGTTTCCAATAAACAGAAATTATTTAAAAAAAAAAAAAAAACATTTAAAGGAGACTGAAAGGGAGTAGTAGAAATAGTAGAAATGTAATGCTGTGATGTTTGTGTACGGTAGTGCACACAGAAAGAAAGACAGGTAGAGATGACAGATGGTGCCAGGTATGTGAATATATGATATGAAATATCAGTGAATGCAAACCTCAGTCAAACACCTAAGCCTAAAACCCTGACTCCCTAGTTTTGACACCACCTTTATAAAAAATAGTTGTTTTTTAGATTTTAATGGTCATCGTATTTATTTTTCTCTCCCACATCACACTGGACGCGTTGTAGACTGTGGGACTGGACCTGAGAGTGTATGTAAAAACGAACCGGGATGCAAAATGGAGTGCTGTGTCCACTATCAACAGGGAAGTGGTGAATTACACCATTGTACCCTCATTACAGCCACTTTTGTGTGGGTGGTGGCAGCTGTTAATCTTGGCACACGGCTGGAGCCCTTGGATTATCACATGAGAGCACACACACGCACACACACGCGCACACACACAGACACACAAAGAGAGAGTATGTGGCTCTGATAAGCTGTGGCAAGAAGCCTTTAAATTCCTGAAAGCAGCCACTGTTCATCATTGTTTTGAATGGCGATCACTCCTTGTCTCTTTGACTTGGTCTCATGCGCGTCTTTTGTGGAGACTGAGATAGTGGTTAACTTTACGATGTGAAACAGAAAGCCTATTGAGTCAGCCTGCTCTGTCATGGGACAGAGCAAATTGCCATGACTCTTCTAACCCCGCTGTAACTCCATGTACTGGAAATGCCTGGGGCTGCGATGACAGGAAGTGATGTCCATTACCACCGATTTCTCCGTTGAGCTTTCGATGTTGTGTTGTTTTACCATCGTCTATAACCGTTTTCTTATTCTCTTTACCTTTTTCTCCAGCTGCGATGTCCTGAGTCAGTCCTCTGGGCCCAGAGAGCAGTGTGCTGATGGGACCTGGTGCGCCACCATGAGCTTACAAGATGGCGGCTGCAGCTACGCCAGCAGCGCCAACATGGCCACCGCTAGTGGCAGCATGCGGCGGCGCCTGGAGGACCAGGAATTTACCCTGCGCGTCTACCCAGGCGCCCTGGCTGAGGGCACCATCTATTGCCCCGTCAGTGCCCGCAAGAACACCACAGCTGCTGAAGCCATCGAGTGCCTCATTGACCGGTTGCACCTCGAGCGTACTAAATGCTACGTGTTGGCCGAGGTGAAGGAGTTTGGTGGGGAGGAGTGGATCCTGAACCCTGGCGACTGTCCTGTTCAGCGGATGATGTTATGGCCACGCAGTGCCCTGGAGAACCGCAGTGGTCTTTGCAGCGGCGACGACTACCGCTTCCTCCTACGGGAGAAGAATCTGGATGGATCTATCCATTATGGAGGCAGCCTGCAGATGTGGCTGCGGGTGACCGAGGAACGTCGGCGCATGGTGGAACGGGGTTTCCTCCCCCAGCCTGCAGGGAGCAACCCTCCGTCTGACCTGTGCGCTCTTCCAGAGCTAACAGAACGGGCTCTTTTGGAAAGCCTTCGAGCACGTTTCCGCCAGGAGAAGATCTACACCTACATTGGGAGTATTCTTATTGTTATTAACCCATTTCAGTTCCTGCCAGTCTACAATCCTAAATATGTCAAACTGTACGATAACCACTCACTGGGGAAGCTGGAGCCCCACATTTATGCTGTGGCAGATGTGGCATATCATGCCATGCTGCAGCGAAAGAAGAACCAGTGCATAGTAATTTCTGGTGAAAGTGGGTCTGGGAAGACCCAGAGCACCAACTTCCTAATTCATCACCTGACTGCGCTCAGCCAGAAGGGTTTTGCGAGCGGGGTGGAGCAGATCATCCTGGGAGCTGGACCTGTGTTGGAGGTAAGAAACAAACAACACCTGCATCATTGTGAGCATTACCTCTGAAATACAGATACAATCCTGCCTTCAGGTGTATTGTTACTGTCACAAAAAGAAAAAAAAAATTCAACCTTGAAGCTTTCTTTGTTCTGTTAGTACTAATTGAGTTCCTTTTGTCTAGTATGATTTTAAGACCAGCTGATTTGCTGCATTTCCTTTCAAGCGTAGGAAACGTTTTTTTTAAAAATTACCTCCGGATTTTAATCAAGGTGAACAAGGTGTCTATATTCTTTGGTCCATGGTTCCTGCCCCTCAGTTAGGCAATCTTGGATTGTTTAATTTTTAGTCGTTTCAGCTATAGTTCCTAAGTGTGGTTAGCTTCTGGCATCATTCAGTGGAAACTAGACTAAAATGAACCCTTTAATGTGAGAGCAAAAGTTCAGTCGGAGACAGCTGTACGGTGTCTGAGATGTTCTAAACAAAGATATGTTGTTGTGCTAACAACAGAAACGCCTCAATTTTGGATTGATTGTCCTGATACAGTTGTCTGGCATTCCTTGTGTTTTAGTGAAAAGTTAATGTAATGGTGTAGCAGGATGTATTATTGCAGCAAGTGCAAGCCAAGCCGAATACAATCCATATGTTGTGAATTGGATGCCCTGGCTGTGGAGGGGAAGTGACAAAAGCCTGATGAAACCTGAGGAGAAGTCAGCAGATTATTTCTCTGGCGGTGGAATGTCGTTTTATGAGATCAGGCATGAGATGGATTATAGAAATGGCCTTCTGGAACTGGGAGGCCTCTATATACAGGGAAACCTATATTTAGCTCCGGATTTACCATGTGACTCAGATACAGTATATACATTATGTGACCTAGAAATGGGAGTTTTCAGTAGTAATCAAAATCCATCCAGGATTATGATTCAATAATGGATTATGGAATTTATTGGGAATTTCATGTCTGGTCAACCTTTTCTGATTTGTCAAGGACACAATGTTGTGCAAAGCAGCCTGATAATAATGGGACCCTCCAAACACTTTGTTGTCTTCTGGCTGCCGTTTTCTACTGCAGCTCACAGCTTCCTGTCAGGACGTATGGGAGCACGCAGCTGTGCATGTTGACACCATGTGGGTCCCGTGTGGAGCTTTGTACAGTGAAAACGGGCCGTTGCACGGACAGTTGGATATATGGTGTGTCATCTGGAAAACATGAATCACCCTTTAAACCTCCTCGCTGCTTCCGCTGAAGTAACCTGCAACTGCAGCTGCTTTTATGTTTAGTAAAGACGGTGTCTGGTCTTTATTAAAACCTCCTTTCATTTAAAATGTCAGACAAATACAAGCTTTGGCAGGCTCCTGCTTTATACGGTGCCATATGTCCTAATGATCTTCCGCAAGATAACAAACACGGGATTTGTTACATGTGTCAAAATGACTGGTAGCTTTACCACAGGGCTGTGGGTGAACTTGGCCGTCACATGACGGATGGCCAGTTCCACTTCTGTGCAGGTGATGATTTGACAGTGATTACTGAAAAACCTGCCGGGGCTCACGCGCCTGAGGTGACTGTGGCTGTGAGGACAGAACACAAATAGAGAAACGTTGCTCTGGGGGGGAACTACAGTAAATAAAACTGTTGGCTTTAACTGTGTGTGTGTGTGTGTGTGTGTGTGTGTGTGTGTGTGTGTGTGTGTGTGTGTGTCCCATGTGCCGTGTTATCACTTCCCCATCAGTCACAGTTTACATGTTACAGAGACACACAGGCAGTGAGATACAATGTAACACATCGTGTTGCATTACAACGTGTTGTATGTTGCTTAAAGTCTTAAAGACACAGTCTGACTTTTCCCCCCATTTCATTCCTGTTCGTTACACGTGTTAATTAATGAGCTTCGATGTGCTGTTTAGTGGATTGTGTTACTGTACGTGGCTGTTGCACATATTATAGCATTTATCTGAGGTTATTAAGTCTAAATTATAGTTTGGATTAGACAAAATCATGGAAAACATTTTATGAAAGCTTAAAAACAATGTAAAAACAGATTGGAGGCAGATTTAATGGTTATAAATACACACACTGTGTAAGTAACTGTGATCGTCATGTTCTTGTGTCAAAAGGAAGGAGGACGACTAGAAATTCAGTACAGCGAGGTTAATTTGAAAGCGCGCATAATATGCTGAATATGTTTATTTATAGCATGAAATAATCAGCAGTAATGTCCAGGAAATGAACAACAGTTGTCTCCGTCAGTCTACCACCACCCTACTGCATGAACAGTCTTCCTGCATGCTGTAGTTTTTCCCAGCTCTCCCCCCGACAGCTGAACATGGCATCCACATGAACGCACCTTTTTGCGTCCCATGAACAACAGCTGGATGTAGACTTATTACAGGCTGCTGTGAGCGCTCCAGGCCCTGACGTGTTTCTATGAGAAGAAACTCTCCGGGGTAAAAACGTTTGCCGGCAGCCAAGGCACCAGGCTGCGGACCTGAGCCAGTCAAATTCTTTGGTTTCCACAAGTTGTAATGCCAATTACAGCAGCTTTCCCTTCAGTCAGATGCTGCTGCTGTGGCTGCGGCTGCACTCAGGCCTCAGGGACGTTTGAGTGTTCACCCTCAGGTGGTTTCAGGCTGGGGAATATAAGGTCAATAAGGCTTATTAGAACAGATTACAAATACACGCCACACTTATGCTGCCTTTATGCTGGTTCCCCAGCTAGAGCTGTTATTGTAGCTTTAAATGTGATTTTTATCTACTTAGAGATACAGTATCAAGCTTCACATACAGATACAAAGATACAGATGCACATACACATATTCAGTATATTATATTATTTACTGAATGGTTTTGTACATCAGCTGTACACAGCTTCTCATTCCTGATTTCTGATGATGAGCTTGTCTCCAGCACCTCCTGACTCACATGCTGTGTAGTGTGATTTGAAATAATGTAGACACAGAAACAAAGACAACAAAGACATTGTCATAACTGATACTTTCCAACAGGAGTTATTGACATGGCAGTGGCAAATGACGAGTCGCTCATAGTGATGAATTTACAGAGATGACTGGATAATGACCTAAAACATCCTCATCTGATCAGTTGTTCAGAATAGAATATCAGTCGTCAGATTATTAATCTTTTTAATCATTTATTCATTTTGGTAATTTTTCGAAGTCCAAACAGTCATTTTTTCTTTATTTAATGACCAGCAGAACTGATATTGAAAATATTCATGAGTTATAGTCATAATATGTGACCCTGCCAATACAAACCCAGCTAAAGTCATTTTTTGGTCTATCTCAACTTTATGCATAAAACACTTCTACATAATGTAAAGAACATATTCTGAAGATTTCAGCTTGATATCTTTAAAATTGACAGAATACGGCCATAGAAAAGATTCTGCTGCATACAGGCTCAGAAAAACTGACTTCTGAGAAATTCCAATGTAAAGATCTTGAACTCAAAATACTTTCAACACTGATGCATCGGCTACCTTCTGCTCCTTTAATGACGCCGTCATGTCAGATTAAAAAAAAAATTGCTTCAGAGGCAGGAAACCAGACTGAAAGAAATCAAAGATGAAACGGCAAAACAAAAGGCTGGATATCTTTACAAGACGTGTCTCTCTCGAAATCAAAGTATTTTTCCCTCATGTGTATGCTATGAACAGTCAAACCAGACAGAAAGTGGCACCAGCTAAAGTCGGAAGTTGTTGCCTCCTCTCTTAAAGAAACGTTATCGTAGCAGATGCGCATTGATCGCAAAGTTTGTATGCACTTTCTAATGATAGAAAAGAAGTACCTAAACCAAATCACACACAAGTTAACAGTTGTTTGTGCAAATGAAATAATCCCAGAGACCTGAAAAAAAAGCAACGCAAATGAACCAAACTTCCGGAAATTTCTAGCGAAAACAAGACGCTCTTTATCGCAGAGCGTCTTTGCGACTTTAGCCGGGTTCTCATGGGCGTGGTCACATATGTTTGGACAGAACTTCTCACCAAAATTGTCCTGAAAAAGAAGCAATTGTCTTTACACATCCACGTGTCACCTAAAAAAAAGGGTCTGAGACACTGTAGCAGCATTGGACAGTCAGACTGGAATAAAAAGTGAAAACATGTCTCAGGATAAGATATGGAACACTCGCCAGAAACGCTGTGGTTGGCCCTTAATCTGAGAACATTTGTATAAGAGCCTGCAGACTCAGATAAGTCATTTATTTTGGATTCACTGAAGAAGCTTACTGCTAACTGGATGAATGGAGCAGGGAGGGGAACCTGCAAGCGAGGGAAATATCTGTTTTCTAAAATAAAATGGAAAAGCCTGATAAAGCCAGAACTTGTTGCCTAAAATCTGATGCCAAGATCTTCTCTGCTTCCACGTCAATGTTTTTTACTGTTGAGTGCAAAGGCAACAACACTGCAGGCAGAGGTCATTAGTGTGGAGGACTGTGCATGAGAGAGAAGAAACTATATTCTATATGACAAAATCAAAATAATCCATGTGAAAACATTGACAGGAGCAGCTCACTTGCATTTCAGTACATTTCAATCCTCTGACTATCTGAACTTTGGCCTAACTTGATTTTTTTTGTGTACAAAATTCCATCATTACACTATCAGATAAATTCATTTTATATCCATATTGAATTTATTATTATCCTCTCAGTGCTGGAAACCATCGTGAAAGTCTTTTGCTAATTGTTTCTGACTGACTGCTGTTATAAATTTGTATGGGGTCTGCACTTTGTCTCACTGCGGCCTGTGCTGCACCAAAATGCTGCGCTGCCTCTGGTGAGCACAGATCACATGATCCCTTTTATTTACGATTAGATTTAGACTGTTTAAGTCAGTGGAGGAGGACTGATACTGGACGATTTGTCGAAATGTTGAGTAAAACGTGATAAAGTTTAAATGTTGAAAAGGGGTTTGTATTTAGGGCTACTTAAATATTTCATTACATCTCTAAATCCTGTAACCCAGTCTAATGACTCTAAAGCACTAAAGCTGCTCTGGCTTTGGTTTTCCATGCCCTACACAAACACATGCGTTTCTGTTCATTATATTAACCTGAGTACAGTGTGTGCTAATCTAATTTGATATTTATTGACATTGTGATGTATATATGCGTAGGAGAGATGCGCTTATTATTGTGCTTGTTATTATGGCTGCCAGAGGCTATAATTTCCATTATGAATGATTGTGCCAGTTATTATTGTGATTAATTGGTGAAGCCCACCCATTCATTATCTATACCTCTTATCCTTTGACGGTCACAGGGGGAGAGGGAATTGATCCCAGCTGACATTGGGTGAGAGGAAGGGTACAGCCCAGATGGGTCGCCGGCCAATTAGAGGGCAACATACAGAGACAAACAACCAGTCACACTCACCTTCACATCTGCAGTCAACTGAGGGTCTAATCGATTAAATGTTTTGTTAAAATCTTTTTCCTGAGGGTCAAGCGGAGGCCCTCACATTATTCGTACTGTCTGTGTACTCGACTTCCTGTTATTAGTCATCTTGCTCCGCCTGCGACTTCATCTGTCTTGTTAAGAACGTTGTTATCCTGAGTTTTGTAAATATCCTGATCTCATCCATGTACAACGCCCCAGCTGATGAGCTTACTCTGTTCACCTTAGTCAAGGTGAAATGCAGTGTGGCAGTGTGTGTTTACAGTCTTGATTGACAGCCGTCATCTTTTGATGGATATGTCGGATGCTGAAGGGGTCGGTCTCGTGACCTTGTGACGACAGGGCTGCTTTTTGCAGCCAGTGGATCGCTCTGTGTCGCTTCTCAGAAACGCAGCGGTGCAGTCGCAAAGCAAATGGTGGCCATCAGCATGACATCACGCCTTTGGAATCATCTAACCATCCTCAGGCCCGCTGGAATCATTTCTTGTCATGGAAATGCCTTTAATAACACACCGCAGATGGCCAGTAACTGCAGTCATGTGTAATGTGAGCTGCCATTAGAGCCAGGTGACAGTAGAGATGTGACTGTACAGCAGGATAGTGCTGACGGGAAGGCAGCTGGCACACTGATGGGAAGAACTTGGCTTACGTGGGCCGTTTTGTTTGGTATTCTGGACGTTTTTGTGCAGTCATCTGATCCGATGTGCTCTTCGCTCGCCGTCAGCCCTGCCACTGCAGCTCTATTCAGTCTCAGACGACTGAATGTGTCCACAAGGTCGAATTTGACACTTATTTCAGTGTTTTTGATGAGTTGAGATCAGACTTTAAAAACGCTGCAAATGTAATGTGAACCTAAATGTGCAACATAAGTTGTGTTTCTTTGGTTAAATGTAGTGGTATTTAATTCTCAGACAGGATTTCAGTGCTATGTGGTTCAGAGTTGTGGTTTTCACTTCACTGTTTTGACAAGTTCCCTCATCATGCAGATGTGTTGTCGACAGGGAGACTGTCAAACACTGTCATTCACTGCAACCGACCCTTGGCTGTCACAGTAGGAGTTTTGCATTATATTGTGTGATTCATTTGTTTATAAAAACAATGATTCAGCACATAGCGTGTCATCTGAATAAAGCCAGCACATATATTAGAGAAATTGAATGTCCAATAATAATCTGATTTTAACTTATCTGCTCAGACATCATCCGGCTGTATGCGCTGGTATGAAGGTAATATATAAGGTAATATTTGACTTCATTTTGGATCGTCCAAAAAAGAGGGAGACAGTTAAATTGTCAGGAAAGGATGAGTCAGGAAGAAGAGACACGTTTAGCTCGTCCTTGCGTCTCCTGTAACTTGGACAGGTTTCCACACAGACCCATAAATTTGTCACAAACGGTGGGTTTTTCCAGAAATCTCGTGCTCTGCGTTGGAAATGGCCATTATTTACGTCCGAATGTTGGATATATACACGTTCCGTAAATTTATGGCCTCGTCTCATTCAAGGACGTTTTGAAAGGTCCCACAGCTGTTGATGGACATGTTGGCTGCGGTTGTTTCAAACTCATAGCCAATGGCAAACGTTCTGAAGTGTTTTCCTGGCTTACGTTCAGTAAATGCTGGAATAATGTTGAATAACCTGAAAATAATCAGTATGTTAAAAAGATAATAGTGAAGTAAACACGTATACATTTTGTTCTATAGCAGAATTCAGTGTTTGGTTAGCTCCCTATTTTTGTGTTCAGGTTGTTCAGCAGGTTCTTGTTTCAGATGGACCCACAGGCAACATTTTTGCACCGGGTCCTCCGAAGGCGGACTCGGGCTTTGACACTGACCCCAGCTGTGTGGCACTGTGTCTGGGGACGGTCAGAGTGAGGGCCCCTGCAGAGCCACAGGGGCCAGACTAACAGCCTGTCTTTGTTCTGGTGGTGTGGCCAGCAGACCTGCCTGCCTGCTGCAGGAGCAGCTAAGCAGTCCCCCTTCACCAGATGGTTCCTATCCAGATGCTCCCCCCCAGCCTCCCACCCCCGCTCTTAACCAGGCCCTCAGGGAGACGACCTGTCTCCTGTGGCTGATAGATGGCTCCAGGTAGTGCCGTGGAGCCCTTGGTTTTAAAAATGCGTTCAAAGGCCTGTGTATTGTTAAGTGCATGTCTGGGTGTGTACAGGCTTGAGAAGCAGCTCAGTGCCCTTGTACAGCACAACGCAGCCTGAATTGAAGACAGCTACTCACATAAGGCTCTAAGCTCCATGTAGCCTGGGCATGTGGACACACTTACAGTACAAGTAAGTGAAAACAATGACGCCTGTGACCAGGCATCAAGGCATCAAGGCATCACTGTATTGTCAGAGAGCGGCTATGAAAGAGGACAACACTGCTCTGCAGCCGCTCCCCGTCTGTGTGTGTGTGAATGTGCCCGTCAGCTCACACAGGAGCGAGCGCGTATAGTGTGTCCACGGCTTTAAATCACAACGAGACAACCAAAAGCTCTCGACCATTAAGACTGGTCTGTGCAGGGGACAGGCTGGTTTTATTGCACAGCTCTTTACACTCTGGGCCTGTTGCACGAGGGAGTGGCTCTGTGAGTGAAAGGTCACATTCGCTTTCATTCATCTTTTGCAGATGCTGCAGTGTTAACATGGCTGTTGGGATAAAAGAGCAGCCCTTCTTGATTTAATAATGAGGATGTGTAGCACGATGAGGGGGGAAAAAAGCCCTCTCCTGGTAAAATGACCTACTTTTGTATCATCATACTTTCTTCCCTCTGCAGACTGATTTTGTGCATTGCATTTCCAGAGCTGGTTTAAATTGCAGCAGATTGAGTCCTCCTTCCGATGCATGTGTCCTAACAGTGCCTGTACCACAGGGCGGTTGTGTGCTGTTTAGCTTTTGTTGGGTGTGTGTTGACTCGTCATGAAGCCCACCTCAGGGCCCTCCACGTTTCTGTTAGCTCTATAATGTGTGTCCACTGAGCATCAGGCTCCCTTCGATGTACTCTCTAACATCTGCTGGCTGGATTATCCACATCTCCTTCTCACTTCGTCTCTCTCCAGAGCATTCCTGCTCTACTATGTCAGGAAGCTCACTACAGCTCCGTACAATGTGCATTTATCCTTGCAGACAGCTGTACATAGTGTACTCAAATGCTCTAAGGTCATACCGTTGACCAGGACATGGTTCCTCCACTTGCGCCGAGCAGTCTGGGAAATTAATTTCTGCATTTTTCTAAGTCTTTACTTGTTAATCTGTTACTTATTCCATTTTAAATAGTTTTGATAGTTTTGTATTTTAGCAATTTTGTGTATGTGTGTGTGTGTGTGTGTGTGTAATGTAGAACTGCAGCAAGGTTCACACTGATGTTGCGATGCATCAAAAATTGACTGTATTCTTCTACCAGAAGATGTCGTTTCTGAGAATTACATTATGTAGTGCAGTGTCTTTTACTGTGGTCACTTTGAATAAATGTGATATTTCAAAATAATGGCTAAACAACATTCTTTTAATCAGAGATTGGAAGAGGAAGCCGTGTTTCAAACCTTATTATTGTTCCTTCTCTTCTTCAGGACTCAAACGTGACTCCACCCACCAGATTTAGTGAAAGGCTTGCGACAGGAAATTGATAGTTTAAATGGGCTTTATTTAATCGGAGGCTGCTTACGTGGTGTTTCAGCAATCAGACCCAGATGAGATTACATCCATTAGGAGGCTTAATAAGACACGAGGTCATCTGAGCTGATCGGAGCAATCTAACAAACCTGATCTCCATCAGTGATCTCGTCTATTTGAACCTGTTAACTACAGTGTCATTTATAAAGCTCAGAATGTAATCTAATAAAACATCGCCAAATAAAATAATGGGTCGTTTGTTTTAATATATTATTTTATCTATGTCTTTTTAGATTATTTTGAATACCTTTCAGTTTCAGCCCTTGAAGGTTTGTGTAGCGTTGAACTTTGCATCTGTCCTGTGTTTTGCTTTACTCGAACAGCCACTAACCAGCATGTTACTCATTACCTTCTCTCTCCGTATACTGCGGTTGTAGATCCAACCTGTGAGAAGTTATTTTAAGTTTGCAAGGAAACCAAATTCAGCTCTTGTTTGTGCGACTGTGGTGAAGCTTTGCCTCAGAACAACTGGTTGCTCTTGTGCGCGACTGTACCCTCTGCTGATTTACAGACCAAAACTCAGAAAGAGGTTAGAGGTGATGTGTAAAATTTTAGTGTTGCATCACATCTGCCATGATAAATCTGCAGACGTCTCAAAATTCAATTACAAAGCATATAATACAAAACAACAACTGCATTGATCCTCAGTTTTCACAGTTTAGGGTTAAAACCATGCAGTGTAGGATTATACAATTCCCAGTACAACTAAATGAAGTCGATCATTTCGATCTCTAGCTGTTTTTCGGCTTCCATGTGAATTTTAAATAACCTTGAATATACGTCCGCTTCAAACTGAAAGTGAGTCCAAGATTGAGTTTCTCATTTTGAACGTACGAGGATTTTCCCTCCCAATCCAACGAAGGTAACTACATTTCCCTGACCTGCGTTGACTGCGTTGCCTCAGGCCGCCGAGCAGAATCGGCAGAGTAGTAGGCCCAACACGATACTGCCTCCTGCTATATTAGATAGAAAACAGTTTTGGCTCCGAGTTAGTTGAGCTTTAGTGAAGTCCATTACCAAGGATGTTGGCTGCTCCATCTTTGTGGTCAGACCCCCTATTGTGTTGCACTGTGCAGCCAAAAATCCTACTCGTTTATATCCATTTGCCAGTGACAGTAATTACACATGTGATGTGACATGTGAATTACTCCACCAACCCGCCAGCTTTTTTTATCCTGCCATTCCTCCTCAAGAGATAAATCTGTCACCTCCTAACAGCATAAGACAAGGCCGTATCAGCATGTAGTAAGTCAACTAACCTTATCGCACATCATTTCTGTCTTACACGTGTATGACGTTTATTCAGATCGTAATTGGTAATTAAGTGACAGCATGGCAGCATGGTGATGCAGTGGTTAGCAAGAAGGTTCCTGGTTCAAGTCCTGGTAGACGGATGGATAGATACACTGACATGACAACCTGTTTTCCCCACAACATACATTTCTCATCACTGTGCTGCATTTATGTCATTGGTGCTTTGCTTGTACGTTTGCTGCACGGCTGCTTTTCTAATGGCTCGTTGCAGTTGTTACCATAAAAAGTATGTGACAGTGTGACATGTTCCAGAGTCAGTGACACACACAGTGAGGTCTATGGGCAGAGTCATGGCAGTAAAGGCAGGCCGTTGCAGTAGGATGTTATCAAGTGGGATTTGGTTGAGCTGCCGTGCATGTTGAGTAATAGTCATGTTATCTGATTGGCCTGAAGTCATCACCAGGTCCAGCGCTCACTGGTTTGCTCGACTCTGCCTCTTTGTGTGTCTCTGTATACGCGGATCATTGAAGGCTTTCTTTCAGGCAGTAGAAAATCCCTCATCTCTTTCGTCTTCAACCTCGGTGCAAAGAACAGAAACAAAACAGAACATTACACATGAAGCGCATGAACACAAAGCCTCATCCGTCAAGTTTCAACAGGCCTGTGCTGCAAAACAGCGAAAAACAAAAAAAAGTAGACCCCCCGCCACCCCCCACCCCGCCCCAGCACCTTTCCAAAATAACCCAATGAAGATAAATGAATGGGTGAATGATGGGCTGAGCGGTGCAGATGTGCCATTGAGTGTCCCACCGAGTGAATGAAAAGGTGGGGAGCGGCTGGTGGAAGTTAGGACAAGTTGCCACGCTTTTTACCTTTGCAGTGTTGTATTCATGCTCTTTCTTGCTGCGAATTGGTTTGTTTGCCATCCCACTCTTTCATGCCACAATGCTTTTACCTCCCGAACCGCTCTTTTTCTTTACCCTTTCTACGCTCTTCATTCCTCTGGAGAGGACTGACAGATATTGTACTCTATAGCAGTGGAAGCTCAAGTACAATTTCATAAAAGATAAATGTTAAAGCCTAGAATAATAGTAAAAACATAATTTCATTAATCCACAGGTTACCTATTATTAATTAATGCTTCTTTGAAAGGAGACGTTTGGAAATATGAGAACGTGGACAACCATGTTTGGTTTTTTATCCTAATGATTCACTGCATTTTACTCGTTGCCTTTTCTCCATTCTGTCTGAGCTATAATCCGTCCTCTGCCAGTACAATCATCTGACTTCCCCCATGGGAATCATCAATGTTTCATTTCATCTAATAGACCATTGCAGCACATTGGACCGATGCTACCGCTGCCAGAAAGTGTGTTGATAAACAGCAGCCAACCAGTTGTGTTTCTTTGCATTTCCGCTGCAGTCACAAGAGAAGTCCTGCGAGCTGCAGAGTTGTGTTTTACATTATGACAATTAGCTGTGTCAAATTCTCTCGGATAACAAGTTGCAGAGTTTGGAGTCAGGGGAAAGTTTTGTGCAAAAACAATGGGCTGAAGCAGTTGCACCGTATTATAAGAACAAGCAGTGATGTTTCTGAGAATATACTGCGTCAGCGTTCAAGCAGACTCAGGAAGCTCACAGTGTCATGCGGTGCACTGCACTGGGGTCCTGGTGCTGCTGCATCTCTGCAGCTATTCAGTGTGTCTCCACCATGATGCAACAGACCCTGCAGAGAGGAGATGAAAGTGCTCCGTTGCACCACCCCACGTCCAAGCCTTTATCTCGTCTCCATACCACCCACCACAGCACCACGGGCACATGGGGAGAGCAGGGAGATAAAAACAGAGGGGGTGGGGTGGCAGAGAAAGAGGAGAGTGAAGGAAAAGAGGAGATGAGAGAGCGTGATCTCCCAAAGTGCCCCAGTTTCATGGGTTTCAGTAAAATTGGGATGAGACTGGTTTCTTGAAAGCTGCCTCGCTCGTCGTAGAGACGTAAAGCCATAGTGAGCGAATACTTCCTCCCCGGGCGAAAGCAGTTTCACCTTGTAAACAAAGGACATGTGGAAAGCGTGTCTGTGGGCCCTCGGAGCTCCGACATCCGCAGAGATCCTTTTAAGGTGTTTTTAATAGGCCACGTCTGCTGCAGACTGTGCTGTTTATCACTTCCTCCTATAACATAACACTCAAAACAAGAAAAAAATAAAAAAAACCTGCTTCATGCTAATGATGGCAGTGCTCACAGGGCAGAGGTCAAGGAAAGTGACATCACTCACAGATTCGGCCTCTGAAACTGCAGCTGCTGCTTTTTGCTTAAAGGACTGTGAGGTGTTTTTAACCTCAGCTCAGACTAAACACACAAAGACACAAAGATCTGTAGGACAATAGTATAGAAGCACATTAGGTCACGGTACAGTTCTCAGTGAAATGAGTTGGTGACATTAATGACTGTTGCCCGGGTTTAAGAAAGATATGATAAAAGCGACGATTAATGGAGGATCACCGTCACTAGGTTTGTTTCCATCTTTCTGTTCTTTATTTACGCTGATATCTGCTCATTCTCATGATATAATCCTGCTCTGCATCATTTCATACTGTTAACAGGGACAGTGCTGAGAAATTATTACATTTTATTATTGTTTTTGATTAATTATAAATCTATGTTAAAACTATGACTATAAACTATGATATGATAGAACTTCCATGAACATCCTCCTATGTTCATGCATGTTCTCTGTGTTCAGATAAACATGAATGTGCTGCTGCTCCTGCTGCACCATCATGTCAGGCTGTTAGTTAACAGCAGTGTGGATGATCCTGTGACCCAGCTCTTGTTTTAGCATCTAATGCGGCTTCACCCTAACTGAACACACTTTGGTGTGAGGATCCCCTGGTTTGCTGTGTAGTGTGTGTGTGTGTAGTGTGTAGTGTATGTGTGTTTGTTTTGGGATTCCATGTGGTGAGTGCACCGCTGGCCTGTTGTAGTCTTCACATTGTGCATTTTTGTGGCACCGCTGGCCCCTGACTGGTGTAAAAATAGACCCTGCTGCTCCGAGTGCCTGAGCATCATCCTGAAGTCTGAAACACCTCGGGTCAGAGAGGGAGAACAGACAGAGTGAAGTGAATAATAATAATAATCATAATAATAATGGTGATAATAATAATAATAATAATAATAATATTAATAATAATAATAATAATAAAAATGTGTGTATGGGCATATGGGAGACTGGTAGATATTAAAGGAATATATTATATTTTATCAAAAAGTCTTTTCCTGGCTTCTCGGTTTCCAGAGAAAAGCTCCAGCTAATGTGAGGTATGAAAAGGAAACAGTGTAGTCTCCTTTGAATGTTTCCTTCCCCGGACAGACACAGATAAGAGAGAAGGGAAATGCCATGCTCCTGTATTGAATTGGTTTGCCACTCACTCAGCCTCCCCTCTCTCTCTCTCTCTCCCGCTCTCTCTCTCGCTCTCCTTTTCTTCCCCTGGTGCTTTGGAAAGAAAATCCATGAGTGCAGGGGTCGGACCATGATTCCTCTCATAGTTCCTGCCATTTTGGCTCTCGCGCTGGCCGTCAGCCAGTTATGAACAGTAAGGTGACTCTCAGTTATTTATTGAGCTTTTGGAAAGTGTGGCTGTGGCCAAACTGGAACCTGGATTTTTTATTTTATTTTTTTTATTTTTTCTGACCACAAAAGCCATAAATCAGACATGTGTATCTCATATTTTTCTCGAAAGGAACTGAGCTGGACTGGAGAAGGTTCTGACCTGAATATGGCAGGATGCTCAGCTGAAAGCTGCCAGGCCGTCTGTTTAGTGTGTTCAGATAACGTTTTCTCTCCAGCGCCAAACGAGACACGGGATGAACACGTACAACTTTTCGCCTCCGAGTATTTCTGATACCATCATCAAGGAACGACTTATCGCTCGGTAAAAACCTTAAATCAGTTTGCTGTGGTGCTAAAATGATCCTTTGAGGCTGAAGTACTGTAATTAATGACTTTTACGGTGACAGTATGGAAAGTAGATGCCTCGTGGCCGATGCCCATAATGAGCATATTATTGGGTGAAAACCAGTCTGGCGGATTAGATTAGACAGGAGCATTAAATCAACAGACTGGGTGGAGCTGATGAGCATATTGTTGCTTCAGGTACCGGTGAGAAATGAAACATGACTCAGGTGGTTCAGTTTGAGTCACAGAGCTGTGGCTTTTCAAAGTGCAAAACCGCGTGAGACAGGATTTAATTTAGTCGTTTTTCATAGGGAGGATTGCGAAACGAAGTCTGAAATGTTGCGCTTGCGGTTCAAGTGCAGCAGGAATGTGCTCGTGCGCGATTGTTGCCGCTACAACGGCTCGCTTTGCTTTGATGGAAAAACGACTTCTGGTTCAAGTCTGTAGCCTGACGTGATCCCGGTGTTGGCCACAACACTGCACCCCAGACAGGCTCTTCCCCATTTTAACTGAATGCAGCTGAAGTGAAACAGTCAGTGATGTAACAAATGTCTCACTCAAGAGCTGCTTATTGAGAGAGGTGAGAGTCACCTAGAGAAAAGATACAACACAGACTCTGCTCAGCCTGCTGGGACTCACAGCATCAGCCACAGACCTGCCTGGTGACCTTTTGGCAGCAAGAAGCTAAACGCAGCAGCCAGATGTTCTTCCCATCATTCATCTGCGCCATGTCAAACTATTAACACTGCGTTTCAACTGAAAAAGAGCCAAGTTTCTTTTAACCAAAATGTCCCGAGTTAGAAATTAATATTACCTTTGTTTGCATTAACCGTGATCAATTCTGTCAAAACAGTGGAACCACACCTACTAACAGAGCAAAAATGACATTTATTAAACCGTAATCAGTCACTTCACAGCCAACGAACTGATTCCCATCCTGCTCCCTTATTTTTAGACTGAACTTAAACATCATCTTTGTGTTTTCACTGGCCAGACGTGATGTTTTTTTCACCGACTCTGGTCGGCAGTAGGACCAGTGAGGGGATGGACATCTCCTCAGTGTTGCTAGAAGGACATGTGAAGATGGAGGTCACCTCTTTCCATATGCACTGGATCAGTTCAGAAACCATGATGCAGAAATATTCTGAGTGAACTCCTCTGGTTATCCTCTGTGATACGATTTGGAGAGGTTGGGGAAAAGACAAGCAGGAAAAGTCGGGAATCTTATAAAGTAAACCATTTTGAGGCATTTACTGTATTTACTCTGTGCATTTACAGGATTAATAGTAAAAAATAACTAGAGACTTAACTTGCAAGGCGAGAAGCTCGTCTTCTGTGTACGTTTTTATTAATCGTTGCGCTGTACAGTTTGTCTCCGAGTCTGTGCATAATGCATTTTTCATCTTTAATCTTTAGACATGATGAATTTTTAATCTGGACAAAGAGGTTGTGTAAGTGCCTAATTTCACCTCTCTATATTTTATATGCTGGAGTAAGATACTACACAGCTGATGAGAAAAGAGAAAAGAGGAAGAGCAACAGTGAGTTAATAAAGTGAGGGGTGTAGTGGAGGAAGAGGAGAAGACGAGCTGGAGGGAACGCCTGAGGTTCTATCCAGTGTTCCCCAGCAAACCCCCAGTAAACAAACGCAGTAACTAGGCTCTTCCCATACACTGTGGCAATAGTAGTAGCAGTAGCAGTAGTAGTTTGAACAAAAACAAGTTTGTGTTAGTTGCAAGTAAATGTATCTACTATCTGTCCACAGCTACTTCCCTTATCTTAGCCTAACCCATATATCCATAGTCACAGCCTTCATACAGTCTCCACACACTGGACACTGTGGAAAGTTCTAGTGAAACCTTTTTCTGTTGCGTACACAAACATACTCACTCATGTGCATGGCGCACTGTACACAAACACACTACTGTATGTGCTCGCACCACAGGCACGCACCCCTCCCACTCACATCAAAATGAATCATCTCTCAGTGCAGTGCACACACACGCACACACACACACACACACAGCAGCAGCAAGTAGGCGTCCAGCACTCCGGGGATTAACACCTCAACACACTCACTCGTGGGATTTTCCCACATCATCTCACATGCTGAGTTACGTTGTTCTGTCAGTCACACCGCGCTGCGTTTCAGGCTCGCCGCCAGCTCCGACAACACACTCCCACAAACTCCCAGGATTCGCCAGATGTGGAGAAGCTGTGTTGTGTTAAGGTTGCTGGATTGAAGCGAAGTTGATTTGAGGGGAACATTAGGAATCCTAATGTTTGCTGAAAGGTGTATATTTATTCTTTGTAGGCTGTTTATTCAATTGGAAGGATCATAGGGTGAAACACACACACACACACACACTCAACTTGCTTATAGCTCCACTGTACTGTGAGCATGGCCAGTCGAACACTAACAGTATTTAGACAGACACACACAAACACACACACACACACAGGTGGGGTTTCAGTTTTGGCAAAACTACAAAACTAGCAGATGAATTTGGAGGCGGCGTGTGTGCGTGTGTTCTTTTCCGTCTTACCCATCTTTCCCCTTTCTCTGATGTTTATCTTCTTGATCCTTCATTCCCTCTATCCCTCAATCTAAGTCTTCCCCCATTGTACCTCTCCGGTTCCTTCTCTATCCTCCCTCTCCCTCTTATCTCCCTCTCTCTCACTGACAGTGGTGGAGGGTCTGTTGCTGGTCCTGTGGGCTGAAGGGGGGTCTTTTATTGGGCCTATGTGTTTAGCCCTTCCTGAGGCCAATGGGATCCAGATGTGGCTCAGCACCCCACGTGCTCTCATATGTACAGATGTGTTTAGCTGTATGGGATTTGCACTGTAGTTTATGCTCATATATAAACATTTAGTGCACATTTCCTGTATCTTGCACACAAATGAGAGGCAGCTCACATAGAGACAACACACTACAAGGTCACATGTTTTGGTGACTAAACTGCTGTAGACAGCAAGACGATGTAGTGACGGGTCAGTTTGACAAAGGATGGCTGGAACACTTTTTGCTATGTTGCCTTATTAAGCAACACTTTCAAAGACCTGTTCGATTTTTGGCATTCTGGACATTCCATGTGTGTTCAAAGGCCTGTGTGAGGTTTATGACTGGGTGTTAAAGTAAAGGTTAAGATTAGGCTCAGCAGGACGTCTTAATGGCGTGTGGTCGAGGACACATACATTTGTTGCATGTTCAATTTCAATTTTAGGTGTACTTTACACCAAAAAACAGTGAAACGTGTTCATCAAAAGGTTTTAAGCCATCTTCACTCGCTCAACAGTTTTAAACAAAAAATGTTTCATATTGTCACGTTTTAAAATAACTGTCATTTTTTTAAACATAAAAAACCTGAACCAAATATAGACGATATGATGTTTGATTATATGATATGTTTGTCATAAAATTACTCAAGTCATTATTTTAAGTTGACAATATAAAAAAACACAAACATTTATACCAGAGAATCTTAAATTAGACATCAAATTTTCTTTTAATGAATCATCTAAATTATTTCATTAATTATTTTTTTTAAAAAAAAACACTTTTTTGTATCAGTTTACCACTGCAGCTGTAGTCAGGTTACAGTAGTCTGGGGTTAGCTGCACCCTGTCCGTCGGTCCTCTCAAGCACAGATTCACAGAAGTGTGAGTGTGTTTGTGTGTGTTTGTCATATATGTTTCCATGTCTTTGTCTCCCTGGTCCATAAAAGGAAGTAGCCCGACTCTCTCTCTCTCTCTCTGCAGAGGTGTGTCCTTTTGTCTGTGCATGTGAAGAATGCACGCATGTACAGTACGTGAATGGGGTAATGGGCGCCTGTTGAAAGGATGACCCTGAGAAAACTGCAACACACATGCATGAAGAGCTGCGGATGATTCATACTGTACATTCATGCAGGCACATCTTGGACATGTGCTGAGACACTGTTCTTTAGTCACAAACAGAGGAGACTGTCTGAGTGATGTTAATAATCCTGCAGGGAGATGATGCTGTTTTCTCTCCAACAAGCTCCGAATCTCTGCAAAGAGTCAGTATTTCCTCTTTAGCAGATACTCATCGTCATGCACAGAAACATCAGCTCGTATCAGGGTCGCTGAATATTTTTAATATCTATAATATTTGTTCAACCAGTTTTTTGCCTGGGACTTTTTGATATTGCATAGTTAACACTCACTCGTGTGCAACCGCATATATTCATAATATGTTTTATATTTTACAGCCGTGTCCTCCAAAGTCAGCTCGTTGCACAGTTATAAGCCTCCTCGTGGTCATATTTGATATTTGACAGTATATAGTTGGCATTGAGTCATCTGGATGTGGTGGTGTCTGAGCAGGGTTCTAAGCGTTGTGACTTTAACTGCACACACTCGCCACATGAAATGAACCTCCGTCGCAGCGTGTTACCTAACAGCAGAGCTCTATTGGCCAGTAACTACACCCACATGGAGACCCGGGAGACAACTGAAACCAAAGCCAATCCACTCTGCACATGATAAAAATCCCATTACAGATTTCATTCTTGTCGCGTCTTATGTCGCGTCATGGTTTTTAATCATTCTCATCATATTTTAGGTCCAAATTAAACACAGAGTAAAAGAATATGCATTTCTATCCATGTTTCAAAACAAAGGCACGCATACAACGACACATTTGTTTACAGTCACTAACTTGAATAAACTTTATGATAGTAAGCAGGCAGAAACACAGCACCACACATCAACAAACGCTACAGAATACAGACTTTGTCTTTCTTGTAGCAGTAGTAGACAATATTGGGAATGATTTTGACTATATTTAAATAATAATAATACTGAATGTTTGGCCAGTCAGTGAGATACTGTAGATTGTATGTTTTCAGCAGGAAATAGTTTCAGGCCACATTAAAACACCGTACTGAAAGTCTTTGTTTCTCTGTCACCCAAACAAACTCACCTCCTTTCCATTCCCCTCTGCTACGAGGAGGCCCCCTGAGTGAATGACCTGTCAGGATTACGTAATTGTACTCGTCCTCCTCTATCCTCACCTCCTTCCCCCTCCCTCCCTCCCTGCCTCCTTCCCTCCCTCCCTTCCCTTTTTCCTAGAAAGGCGAACTCGTCCCATGTGTCTGAAGTAAGCGAAAGAAAAGGAGTGGAGAGTAAAACACCGTACTGAAAGTCTTTGTTTCTCTGTCACCCAAACAAACTCACCTCCTTTCCATTCCCCTCTGCTACGAGGAGGCCCCCTGAGTGAATGACCTGTCAGGATTACGTAATTGTACTCGTCCTCCTCTATCCTCACCTCCTTCCCCCCCCCCCCCCCCCCCCCCCCCTCCCTCCCTCCCTCCCTTCCCTTTTTCCTAGAAAGGCGAACTCGTCCCATGTGTCTGAAGTAAGCGAAAGAAAAGGAGTGGAGAGAGAAAAGAAAGTCTGGCGACCGAGCTGTTATGGAGGTGGAAATGAAGAAAGTTCAAAGCAAGTTGTGGCGATGAAATGCACAGGAAGGATGATCAGTGTTGACATCGATAGCTTTGTTCACATTATGTAGAGTCTTTGATGTTTTCGTGACACACACACACTTAAGTTGTGTTACTTTTCTGTCGAAGGAGTTAGGACTGTAATGTGTCTGTTTGCGATCTGTTTGTTAAAATGTGTCAGTGACACTATATAAGTGACTTGTGTGTATGCATCCCATGACACTGAAAACATCAAACCCCAGTCAAACATGAAATATGCCATTAGCTGAATAAATATTGTAATATACACAGTCAATACACAGTCAACCTTCCAGCTGCCTTTGACAAACACCGGTTAGTTAATGATGACTCCAGAAACGTTTAATAGTAGTTTACCAACTCAGCGGTGCACCTGAAGTTAATACACACACATGCACACAATTACACATTGTTGTCATATGTCGCATCGAACGAATGTTACACCTTGTTAAGGGCAGAGCTCTTCACAACCACCTGCTCTCCTGCAGGAGTGTGCGTTTTCAAGCCTGACCGCAAACAGCCTGGTATGTGGCCTGGTATTGAAGCTAGTTCAAGCCACACACACACACACACACACACACACACACACACACAGAGTCTGTTTTCTCAGCTTGCCATGTGAAGCGGAGCTGCAACTGTTATTAGAGGAATGTGATGTGATGTCATCTCGCCGCGCTGCATGCGCCTCTGTGAACATGGAAGTAGTAACGACTCAGGAACAGGTTCTTTTCCTGTGCTGACCCTCAGGGAAAATCCACACAGCGTGAGAGACTGTTTTAAAGGCATTTCTGCTGCTCCGTGTTCAACAAGAGCCAGGGATAAAAGATGGAGAGACGATGAGCTGGAGCCAGAGTTATAGTTCGAATACTACTGAGGACTTTACCCTTGTTTTTCTGTATTTGTGTTTTATCACCTGACATTATTTGTTGTAGTTTATGATGAGAACCTCAGAGCTGTGCAGACTTACTCTGTGAGCACAGTACAGACTGTACGGCTGCATCTGAAACACTTAACATGATAATTTACTTATTCAGGTATCAGAGGCTGGAGATCGGTTTGCATTGTGGGTATTGTAGGCAACAGGTTTTGAAAGGAGGGAAAGAAATAGTGGATTAAAAAAGTGACGTTTGCTTTAATAAGGGAGAGGATCTGGATAAAACGGTTGATAAACTGTCAAACTGTTCAACGTGTATTTGAAAATGGGAATCTTAGATTACAGGATGGGGTTTTACCACGCTGGCAATAAGATCTGTGAATGTTCTTTAGGAGGCACTGTTAAATTAAGAAATGAAAAATGTTTCCTGTCACTTTCTGGGTCTCATCTATTATAATTAATAATCGTAAAGATTTTCTGGCACTCGCGTCCATGTGTCTGAGGTTTTTCTTGTTGCTCCCTGGCAGCGATGACGCTGTCTGAAGTGCACTTTGGTGTGTGTAACTGTTCATATCATTCATATCACTGCCAATCCTGTCATGTTGTAGTTCTTTAATGATGATGCTCTCTCAAAAATCTGGAGGTTGTGTGACTTCTTGACCTGAGCGCAGGCCTTATATACAAATGTATGACCCAATAGCATTCTGAGACTGAACAATAGGACCAAATGAGTATGTTAATGTGGTTGAACCAAAAAAAAAAGAAAAGAAAAAGTTTTTTGGGGGGATGCAAAAATTGTTGTAATTCTGCAACAGTGGGTCTTACAGGGTTAATGAAGAAGTAAATAGGGTGCGTCCCACTTGTCTGTGATCGTCAGTGTATCTGGCGAGTATGTGTTGTCATTCACTGACTCTGTTGTGCCAACGCATTTCACTGTGTGGCTGTCCAATGCAATATCTAAACCTAAATCACTCACTCTGTTTATAACAGGCCTTTAATTAGTACCAATAATTTAGCATTAACTACACAGAACATATGGTTTTCCATGCGTTTCCATTTGTTTATCATCAATTATGCATTTAACAACCACACAAAATTGTCACAAACAAAAAAATTAACAAAAATAAAAGCAGAGGCGCAGTCATCATCACCTGAACATCAGAGATCTGCAGCCTGCATCAATAATCTGAACCGCTCAGCACACAGTCGCACACGATCCGGCTAATGGAGCGACCCCTGTGGTCGTTTTGGCACGTCGCCACTTGTTTTTCCACAAACTAGGTCACCTAACAGTGTCTAAGCATGTTTAGGGAAATGCTGCAGCTGCACCGAGGGGAAAAAGGGAAAGAAGGAAATTGAAAGCGAGGGAGAGACAGCACCGGGCTGTGAACGTTAGTATTTAAGCCGATTTTAGCTCCGGCATTGAGGAAAGACTTGACATGACAGTTAACAGGTTATCGCTCTTCTTCCCTCCACACTGAACACGTAAATCTTATTCTGAAAGAGCAGCACCACTGCTGCGTCCTCTGAGGCTGAGGAGCAGCGGCGGTGGAAACAAATGTCTAACGTCATGTGACAGCGTGGAAGAACCCACAGGGGCAACACATACGCATATATTAGCATACTGTCAGTCTCAGTCCCAACGGTATAACACACACACACACACACACACACACACACAGGTTAACGCTGGACTCCATATGGAGCCGCAGGCTATGCAGGGAGAACCGGGGTTAATTCACTTTGTATTGACCCATGTTGCTTTTCAAATTCAAATGACCGTTTCATCCTTGAAGTCGATGGGAGCTACAGATGCTCCCGGTCTGCTGTCCTTGTTTTTGGATGCTTATTTCAGCCTGCATGTTATTTTTAAAGAGTGAGTTTCTTTGTGTATTATAGATCAAGATCTAAATGACAAATCCAAGTATTGTGTCTTTGCAGTGATGTCTTTAGGCTAAACATGCATGTGTGTGTGTGTGTGTGTGTGTGTGTGTTATCACATCTTGACAAAACTGAATCCAAATTATCAACAGTCTGTCGCAGTGGTTCCCAACATCTGGTCCATATAATCTACAACTGAAAAAAATGCTACAGTGACCACACAATAATTAACATTAGATACACTTACATGAATTTATGAGTTAGAAAAAAATTTTTTTTGTAATATTACCTTCAGCTTGGTGCCAGTGGTCTGCACTCTGATGTCCCTGCTGTTCCCATCATCAGTATAATTAATGTAGGTCAGTCCATGAGCTGAACAGCCAGTGACACCTTTACCTCTGTGTTGTTGTCATGGCTGATAACTAGATTGGTTTTGACAACACAAGACCAGATAAGTTGTGTCCTAGGAAATATCATGGTTAAGGTAAAAGTAATCGATCTATTAAGGTCTGGCAGGATTTGTCGTCACGGTGACCTTAGCAAATAGCCGTGAACGAAGGAAGTGTTGCTAAGATTGTAGAACAATTACATTAAAAAAAATCAACTCGTTCATTTGAAATGGGACATAGTAATTTCATCTCTTCTCTCATTTCACCTGCTCGCTCTTTCTTTTCTGCTGTACCTCCTCACAGTCTCTCACTTTCGGAGTCCGCGTACAAACTGGCATGTTCAGCACACACGCCTACTACACACACACAAACACAGACACACACACAACGAGTAATCATCCAGTCAGTGTGTGTTTTCCTGTGCTGTGGTCACAGCAGGCACTGACCATGAAGCAGAGTTCACCACTAAATCACCCGCACACTGCCGACTGCCGTCTCTCTCTCTCTCTCACTCACTCACACACATACACACAAACTGCACGACATGCTTTATGGCATGCATGCACAACACCACATGCAAACAGGCCCCCCCACCACTGCCGCCACCGCCTCCCAGAAAAGTGTGTGTCTTCCTCTCTCTGGCTCCCGTGTGCCTTGCCAGTGGTTGAATTGTCATTGACAGGTTCCATTAGAGCCAGGTATCGCTTTACTCTGAGTTCAGTCATTTCAGGAAGTGGATTTATTCAGAAGTGGAAATGTTGGTGCCAGAGTCTCTCATATCCAGAAAGTGAGGATAAAAGGTCTGTGTTTCTGTGTTGTGTTTTCTCCTTTTCTCGCCGCAGCCTGTTTGCTGATTGGCTGTTGAATCTGTGTCAGGTTGGCGCGTCGATGTTAGGAGGATGTTTTGGATTGAATCATCACAGAGATGAAAGCATTTAGGAGGAAGGATTTTACTTTTATTAGCCGGAGCTGCAGTGTTTATCCAGCAGCCACAATCAGTTATCTGACGCCTACCTCTCTCTCTCTCTGTCTCCCCCTCCCTCTCTCCCTCCCTCCCTCCCTTCCTTATATCACCCTCTGTCTGCTGCTTTTTACCCATTCATCATAACTCCTACATACCAATTGCATCAGCCTCACTTCTCTCTCATGTTTTCCTACCACCCCTTTTTTCCTAGTCCAAATTCACAATTTTCCTCTCCTTTGTTTTGAATCTGTTATCCTGTCCTCACTTTCCTTCATCTCATCCTTTGTCCTGTCTTCACCTCTTTCCTTCATTCCTTCATATTATCGCTCCTCTCCTCTCCCAACAGCTCTATTTGGACTAATCAGACTCCTAATGAGAAGTTGAATGAGTTCTCTAGGGGCCTCTAATGATGGACTCCCTATGTGTGTGTGTGTGTGTGTGTGTGTGTGCTTTTGCACATGTGTGTGTTTGTAGAAATCCCCAGAGCCTCCCATGTGTTGTGAATGTGTCTGTTTTCAGCTCTGCTGTGTGTTTGCGTTCGTTGGAATTTGGCAGTTTTAGTGCATGGTTTTGTGTGTGTGTGTGTGTGAGAGAGAGAGAGAGAGAGTGTGTGTGTGCTTCTTGCCCTCTGTTATGTTTTCTGTGATTGGTCGCTTTTTCCTCTACTCTTAACACATATTTTCACTTAGGTCCAGAACTTGGTTCCCATCATTAAGCTTGTAGTTGACAGACTACTGCAGATAGAATAGACTGTAAATGCATATGGGAAAGTTTATTTTTTGTTTATTATCCTACTTGAATATTTGATCCAGCTTCAATAGATTTAATGATAGATCGGAAATGATGTGGAAACAACACTTAAAGCCTTTGCAGATGTACAGTAACGGTACATTATGCAGCAGACATTTTTATCTCCAGTCTTACCTCTGTGTCGATCTGCTGTATCTGTCGATCATCACCTGTCTTCATGTTGACCTGGAGGTGACGCTTTTCATTTTCTACTCAGGCCTTTGGGAACGCGAAGACGGCCCACAACAACAACTCCAGCCGCTTCGGCAAGTTCATCCAGGTCAACTACCAGGAGAGTGGCACGGTTAGAGGGTAAGACACACACACATCCACACATACAAACGCACAAAACGCATGTGCAACACAGAAGGGACGATTAATAATTAATGTTTAAATGCCTTTTATACTGTAGTGTCTTAATTCATCATCAAATATAATTCTGTTCATGTTAATAATACACATGCAATGATTGTGTGGAAATATCCTACATTAATCAACATCCCGCATATTGGATCGCAATAACATCATCATTGATTAATCAATCACTGATCATGCGTCACTAATGCAGTGACTTCATTAAAATGAATTGGTTCTATGAGAATATATACGATCTAAGTTTAACATTTTCGAACATTTAATTTGTATATTAACAAATAAATAAAGAACTCACTGTAACCCTATTGTAAATGTGTATTTTATAATGTTTATGATCAGTAGTAGTTTTATCATAACTAACTAGTTATCAATTATCTTTGTCCCTTTCACTGTGTCTTTGTATTATAGTCTTTTATAGTCTTGTTTCTTCTTCTTCTTCTTCTTAATCTATAGTCTGCAACAGTGTTACCTTCCTTCCTGTAGTCTGCTGCCTGAATAGGAAGTGGATCTCACAGTATGTGTGTGTGTGTGTGTGTGTGTGTGTGGTGTTTTCAGAGCCTATGTAGAGAAGTACTTGCTGGAGAAATCACGTCTGGTGTACCAGGAGCACAATGAGAGGTGAGTTCCGAAAAACTGGATGATGGTTTGTTTACAGTATGAGCTCTAGTTTACAGATAGTTTTATCATAACTAACTAGTTATCAATTATCTTTGTCCCTTTCACTGTGTCTTTGTATTATAGTCTTTTATAGTCTTGTTTCTTCTTCTTCTTCTTCTTAATCTATAGTCTGCAACAGTGTTACCTTCCTTCCTGTAGTCTGCTGCCTGAATAGGAAGTGGATCTCACAGTATGTGTGTGTGTGTGTGTGTGTGTGTGTGGTGTTTTCAGAGCCTATGTAGAGAAGTACTTGCTGGAGAAATCACGTCTGGTGTACCAGGAGCACAATGAGAGGTGAGTTCCGAAAAACTGGATGATACAGTCAGACAGCAGACTGACAGCAGGATTTGTGGTTTGTTTACAGTATGAGCTCTTTGTCTCTGCGTCTGCCTGGTTAGTGATCATCACTTAATCACTGGTGCATCTAGTTTACAGATTTCTGATGCTCTCATAGTAACATTTTGCCCCAAGCCCATCTATACTGTATGATACAACATGGTAATTTATCAGCATTTATTGGGATACTTTATACTTTAAAAATAAGAATCCAAATATAATTAATGAATAAAAGTATTTTTATGAATGCAATTTGTAATTGCTGCATTGTTTTTGGTTATTTGAAATGCTTATTTCAAATGTGCTAATTTTAATCTGTCTGTAACTCATTTAAAAAACGGGCCCTTTTTTTGAAATGTTACAGTGAAAATACAGATACAGTGAAAAATCTCTACAAAATAAATCATAAGTAACCTGACATGATGCAGCTATAAATAATCGACATCAGAAACTCGAAACACAGAAAGAGATAAGATGTCAAATCCATATCTCTGCACTCATGTGTTTTTTGTAAGTAACTCAATCCAGAAATACCATCTACTTCCTCTGCATGATAAAGATATAGCTGCTGTTCATCTGAAACAGCCCTTTGTCCTTCCTTCAACTTTCAGGTCTATGTCCGATGAATTGATGAAATTGTTGTATTTTAGTAATATTTGTGTGTGTGTGTTTATCAGGACTCTTCTGGTAATCTTCTGTCTGTGCTCATTTCATGTTTCTACTTGTTTCACACCCTAACATAAAGTAAATAAACCCACTATGTCATGGATCACTTGGCAGTGAGCTTCTACGCACGGAGAGTTTTTGCTTTGAAATCTTTAAAATCAGGTTTCTCTCAGACACACACATGTGCACATTCTTCTTGTGTGTGTGTGTGTGTGTGTGTGTGTGTGTGTGTGTGTCACACAGCTACTTTTCACCACCAGCTCTGTACCATAACTCTCAAAGGAAACTGCAGAAAAAAACGACAACATAATGGCTTTGTGAGGTCAGAAAGAAAAAAAAAACAATGTAAACCCTACCGCTGGTCATCTAATCCCTCTAACCCCGATTGGCCCCAGGCTTCTATTTCATCTCGATGACAGGCCCTGGCGGCCATATTGATAGGGCAGAAACCCAAGACAGGACCTCCCAGACGCCTCAGACCTGGAACAGAGAGGTGGTGGGAGAGCGAGCAGACTGATGATAAACTACAAACTATCTTAAATCTCAGAGCCCGTTCCATGACAGGTTGCCTCTATACGACCCCACTGAAAAAAAAAGCAAAAATAAAAAGGGAAGGAACTAGTTGAGCCTGTGTCCAGGGGTACTGTTGAACCTCTGCACCTCTGTGACCATGGTGAAGGTCAGACAATGGTTCACAAAGTACAGCAGCAGGCAAAGGGTTAACATGCTGAATATTATGACAAAAAAATGTTGTCTCTGTGTTTGTAGTTGTAGTAAATTGTTGTGGTGTAGAAATAAGAAAACAGCAGACTGGATGTCCAGAAACATACAGTACACAGAAACCATAAAATCACAAGGTCTAATGAAGAGTACTGAACCTCATTCAGGACTTTACTCCACAATATACAATATACATACCAGATATACAGTATGTGTTATTTGTCATATAAGTCATACACATTTATATCATACTGGATATATGCCAAATGTGTTTCATTCCTGATGAGCCGTGTTCCTGCAGAATTTAATCAGTCTATTGATCAGCTGCACAGGATTTTAAAAAGAGACACTGTGCATATGTTTCGTTTTTTTCCCCCCATCTGGGAAAAAATAAGTAAATAAAACATATCACCGTGACACATTTTCCATCCAAAGCCATCTGCCCCTCTATCAGCTGCCACACACTGCCAAGCTGAACCTCTGAACACATGTCAGACACAGCTTGACGAGCATTAGCAGCACTCAGCGTCGGCGTGAATTTGCGAATTCGTGCAGTTTCTTCTCACTCTGGCAACTTTTCATTTTCATCCCCTCATCAGTGGTTGAGGTCTGTTTTCTGCCCCCTGCCTGTGCATCTCCATGATAACATCTATTGCCCAGACATAAAGATGCTGTAAAAACAGCAGGAGCTCTGACACTTAGGGAAATAACAAACCTCGTCATTATACAGGAGCTCATATACGACATCACATCCATGCCAGTAATGTATACGTGTTTATCGAGGCACATCCTTCCTCCTCACTAATTCTACATTTCTTTAATATCCTCCCTGGACTCTCTAGCTTTCCACCTCTCCATCAAACCCTGTGCTGGGACGTGAAGCTGGTTTCCAGCTGTAATAGAATAACATCTCAGTGGCTTTGTCATGTCTAATCAGAGGCCTTTACCTCCAGTCCACGCAGCACACTGCTGCTTTGTTTGGCTTGAAAGGTGAGCCTGTCGGGTCAGAGGTGTCACTCCTTTGTTACGTGATGCAGGTTTGGGTTGTAAAGGAGGCGGAAGCTTTAACTGGACCCCAAAGCTTTGAATGGAGTCTTCTCCTCTGACGCCGTCTCAGTGGAGCGGTCAGATGTGAAAGCTGCTGTCCTCACTTCACCTCTGAGGGCATTTGTGGTCATTAAAGAAATCAGGAAACACAGGAAGTGTTTTTGTTCTGTGGAATCACACCATCTAAGTGTCTGTTTGTGTTTGTGTCTGCAGGAACTACCATGTGTTTTACTACCTGCTGGCTGGAGCGAGTGAAGAGGAGAGGAAGACCTTCCACCTGCTTAAACCTGAGGAATACCACTACCTCAACCAGGTCCGCACACACACACACACCAACACACTGCATTAAAACACACCTGCAGGTGATGTAATGTGAAGTAAACACGTTTCACCCCTTGAGAATTGGGGAACATAGATCTCTATTGCAAGGACTTACATATTACTTAACTGGAGCACTTAACATTTTGCAGTGTCAGCCCAAATAATTTCAGCTTCTCATCTTTGTGTGTCCTGTGTATGTGGTTGGGTGTGTTTACATGTTGTGCACATCAGCAGCATATGTGTTGCAGGATTCACATTCCTCCTTTTATTTTGCTACGTTAGATGTCCTTTGTTCGTCTGTTTTGCTTCCCCAAAAGAGTAACAGTTTTTTTTTCCCTATGCTCACCCTTAATCCCTTAAACAACAACAACACCGCCTTCTTTGCTGCCGGCTGCCTGTTACTATGCAGCTCAGTTTCCATGGAAACAGCACGATTCAGGCGTTAATCTGGCACCGGCTTCCTCGTGTGCAAAGGGCGGCGACGGTCGTGTGCTTGTGAGTGTGTGTGTGTGTGAGTGTTCTTGACGAACAAAAACACACACACTCCTGACATAAATGGTGTCACAAAGGAGCAAATATGATTAGCCATATTTAGCGCTCTCTCCTCCTTAGCGCTCTCTCCTCCACCTCCAAGATGGATTTTGTTCTTTGTGTTTGTCCATCACTCTGTGTGTGGCTGTACCAAGTACACTCAGGACTTTGACATGTAAATCCTTGGAGTGACTATAATTAAAGTAAGGATGAATCAGTGTTGTTGTTATCTTGCTGGTTGGATGACACATTTGGTTTCCGTGGTTACAGCCACATGGTTTGATTTTGGGCTCCGTAGAGCAGGTCACAGAAAAGTTGGTTACCTGCAGAGAGGTGGTGGCTTCTCTCATGTGCCAAAAAAGTGATCAAATTACTTTTGGTAGTAACAGTGTATAATAATATTAAAATTAGCTCAGGCTGCAATAAAGCTGCAATAGAAGGCTGCTACACTCCATTACAATATTTAAAATAAATCACTTCATACAGTTGCTCCTTTACTTCAGTGAAAGATCTGAATACTTAGCACATGAAGGGAATTATACAAGGTCTCTTCGAACATCAAACACTGAGCAGGATCGTGTGGTTTCTCAGAGTCAAACCAGTCGCATCCATCAACATCTCTGATTAGGTCACATTTTGGATTTGTGCAGCTCTGGAGATGTTTGTGTTCTGTTTGCGTGCGTGAGGATCGGCATTGTTCTTTCTCTCTTGACATATTAATGTTTCTCAGTCTCTTTAAAGTTTGCATAATCACTTCCCTCTTAACGCACTCTGCCTTGCTTCCAGATGACAAAGAAATCACACAAACTCCACTGGGACAATTACTATGAGAGCGAGCTGGTCAGTATCATGTGGATGATTAGTTGTTTGTGTATGTCTGTGCTCAGGGGTGTGTTGTGTTACTGTGGGGTTTTGGTGCCAGTCTTGGTCTTGTTCTCTCTCTGCTGTCCACACACGTCAACGGTCGCTGAAATGGACGGAAGATGGAGTTGACCTGGACTGACCTCAGCTGCTCGTGCTCATAAATAACTGCCTCTATAGTGTTTAAAGGGATTCCTTATATTATTATTTTACATATTTGATTGCCAAAAGATTCATGTAGCACTGTTCAGTGTCTCGTAAAATACATTCAGTTTTTAATTTGAAGCGAGGTATTTGAAGACACCATATGAAATTCAAACATAAAGGAATCCCTTTAAACTATTTTTTTGGCTTATTAAGATGCTTTGCTGTTGGGAAATGGATGATGCTGTCAGATCTGGAAACAATCAACTTTAAAGGGAAGGTTCAGGATTTTTACCATTTACACATATACTGTGCCACACAATAAAGCAATGCGCAGTGGATAAACTAGTCCCAAAGTAATAACATTGTATAATATTTAGTTTTTGCATTTGTAGCACAGGACAATAAAAACAATAAAAATCACCAGTGTTGCAAATTGCAAATTAATACAGGTTTAACTGAATTCATATTCATATGCACATACGTGCATATTTAGCAAACATTTATATTGCTCACTGCATTTATAGATTATTATACAATTATATATGAGATTATTATAATTATTATTATTATTATTATTGTTATTATTATTATTATTATTATTATTATTATTATTATTATTATTATTATTATTATTATAGTGATGATGATGATGATGCATCAAACTCAAATAACTTTAATACAGAAAGCAACTGAGAATAGGTTTAAGTAGTACAGTAATACTACTTAAACATTATTACATAAACGTAATACATTATTTCATACTACGTGTCAGTGGAGCTCAAAAAGCTTCACTTCCTGCAACTTCCCTCTGTGTGCGCTCCATGTTGTGTGTGTGTGTTTGCTGTTTTACCTGTCTTGAACATGACACTGCCTTGCCAGCTTCCACCTGAAGAAATGTTTGGTCAGTGGGATTTGGTGCAGGACGTAGTGCCTCTTTTAAAGAAGGTTATGTTGCTTTGACTCTTCCACTTGACATGAAAGTCAGTGTGTAGAAATGCACACTGTCTCTGTGTTTCCCTCTTTACTTCAGCCTTTTGCTGAACTATTCTTTTATCTATGAAAATGACTCTGACGACATACCTGGGATATATTTAGTTAAAAAATATATTTTATAAAAAATACAATCCAGATTTTCTTCATAGTTACACTGGTAAGGGCATATTTAGCAGTGATGCAAGAGTTTGGTATAAATTGGCCTAAGTTGGGTGGAGACAGATGTTCTGTTGACATGTCCCACTCTATCTCAGCTTTACCTGGGACTCTAAGATACTGTACTGATACTGTACATTGTGTAACATGTACAGTATGTATCATTTAAAAACACAAGTTTTTAAATGAACACATTTCTGTTCATGTATGGGACTGATAAAAAAAACATGATAACCCTTTGAATGGAAACAGAAGTGAAATTCCCAAAATGAAGAACGATTCCTTTAACATCAGTGACTTCTTGGAGCGCTCTCTCCACCTCCTCTTTTTTCCTCGGGCCCCTCACTCTCTCTTATTTTTACTTGCCCAACAGCCCCCTCCCACTGTTTGCTGACACACTGTCTCTTATGGGTCAGTCAATGACCTCATCAGTCTGTGACCCAGCTGGCCAAGGAAATGATGTCACTGTCTACCCACAAGCACACACACACACACACACACACACACACACACACACACACACACAGCTGTCTAAGCATTGCAGTAGCCCTTTTGGCCTATTTAACCTTCGACCTCTGCCATGGTCGATGTGCAAGGGGCACACTACAGCAAATAGAGGCACTCAGCACTTTGTACAGTGACATACAGACTGTATACAGATTCCAGATGCAGTTTCTGAAGCTGAAAATAGAAAATAAACAAACGTGAAAAAGGAGTATTTGATTAAAGATCCCAAAGACCAAACATTTTCTGGATGTTTGCATTTGGTGTGTGCAGTCGGGTGTTTGGGTCTGCGCCTCAGTGGCTGTGGGTCTGCATTTTGTGCCTGTTTGGGTGTCTATGGTTTTTGATCATGTGGAATGTCTAGTGATGGGGTGGCATGCTGTTTTTGGCCAAAAAAAAATCAACTGGGTGGCTCAGTAACATAAATCATGAGTAAGTCATGGTAAGTTACAGGAAAAAGCCTCACATGGTTGCACATAACTTTCAGCTGGATCCATGAGGATCTGTTAAAGAGGTCCATGTGCAGACTCAGCTGGACTCCTGACCTGACTCAGTTCACTATAATCCTGCACCAGTGTTGCAACTGCTATTTTTCACCAAACCTTTCCATCGCAGCTGGTCAATATTGATTTATTTCATTATTTTCCCAACTTCATTAAACATATCACATTGTGCTGCTTTGGCACAGAGGTCCAACATACCTGGCAGTTTGAAAACTGGCTTTTCCCAGGACTTGCTGTAGCTCGAGAAGCCTCAGAAACCCTTTGCTGCAATTGGAGATGCTGGATGGAGAAATATGCCAGTCGTTGGCTCTGCCATTCATGACACATACTAAGCCAAAGGAAAACAATGGGGAAGGCAAAGAGAACAGTGTTGAATGTTGAAGTGTAGAAGAGGCAGATCCAGAGTGTAGATTATGGGTTCATGTGTCTTCTCTCGTTGGTTGCTCACTGTGGTATGTGCTAATTACACCCTGAGAGAGGCAAGCTGCTGGAATCACACACACACAAAGTGAACATACACCTCGCTCGCTAACTCCTTATCTGACACCAGCGCTCACTCTTTTAGTATATTTTAGTATCTCAGTCTCCAAAGGACAGAAATCAGTCATAACTAGTAAGCAATCATGACTTGCTGACTCAGCAACGTTTTCTCGGAAACTTTCATGTGTACCGCTGACTCTATTTCTACATCGTGATCTAAACTATACTCTTCCCCATTCAATATGTCGCCTTTGCTTTTAGACGTATCCCGATGATCGTTTTCCTGAAAATTAACACACATGAGGACTGAATGGACATGATTCATATTTTAATAGAACAAGTCCAGTGGATAAAAAAACAGTGCTGATCACAGAATAGACTTGATGGTCCTGTCTTTGTGACTAGAATCAAGCACTGTGTGTAATGTCACACATAAATGTCATTATCAGCTGTCGTTTTTCCTTGTATACAAACTGTCTGACATCTAATAGTCAGACAGTGTTTCCATCACAGTGTTTCTAGCCATGTCTGTGTGGTCTGCGCTCTTTACATAAAGATGCTGATGTCTCTGTGTGTTCTGTGTTGTGTGTTTCTGCCTGACACCAGCAGGACTGCTTCACCGTGGAGGGCGAGGATCTGAAACACGACTTTGAGCGGCTGCAGCTGGCTATGGAGATGGTCGGCTTCCTCCCCTCCACACGCAAACAGTAAGATGAGCTACGTGACCGTTAAACGATTACAGAGCCTCAGCCCCACGCTCGGTTAGAATCAGGGTCAGAACTGTCACGAGTAGATTTAGAGTGGAGAGATCCATCTCATTGCATTTCTGTGGAAACGTATAACCAGCTCAGCAGATGTGGTTACTCAGACTGCAACATACAGTGACTGGAACAAGCTAATTCCTTCACTTCATCTGATGAACTCACAGAATATGTTTATTTCACTCATCAATTGCTTAAAACACATTGAACTCCTACTTTAGTCCCGTCTTGACGTTTTTGCTCCAAATTGAATTATTTATAGTGTGTGTGTGTGGGGGGGGGGGGTGAACAAAAGCGCCTGTGACATCATTTAATTCAATTTGTTGGAAGTAAGCAGGCGCCAGTCAGGAAGTGAAGCTGTATTTATCAGTTTGTGGCACCAGCTTCACAGTTTACTGTACACTACAAGTTGTACCTAAAGAGAAATAATCCACTGAAGGATTTTATGACAGTATATGTCAGGCGTAACAAAAGTGACCATCAAATATTGGATATGCCACACTGTCCCAGCCTTTTCATCCATAAGCCCTGCTCAATGAGACAGTAATTGTTTTTGTATTAAATAACGTTAAATAATAATCTTTCCTGCTCGTCAGGATTTTCTCACTGCTATCAGCGATCCTCCACCTGGGCAACATCCGCTACAAGAAGAAGACCTACAGGGACGATTCCATCGACATCTGCAACCCAGAGGTCCTGCCCATTGTCTCCGAGCTGCTAGAGGTGAGCAGGATGAAAATCACTCTCTCACTATATTTATGGAGCTTTTGCACAACATCCGAATCTACTCTACGTTTTGGTAAAAGCTCTAATCCACATTCAGTTCACATTGACAAGTCTCACTGAAAAATCCAGAAGGTTTTGTCTTGCTGACTTGATGCTGAAATGCAATGCTGTGAATACTTTGATGGCTAATAAAACTGAAGAACGGGAAAAGGGCTTTACCACAGGGCTTGTTTTTTTCTCCCTTAATACTTTCTTTGCCGTTTCGTCTCCCAAAGTTATTCCATTACATGCCCACTGGAGATACTTAAAACTCCATGGACTTGTTGAACTTCAGCATCCAGGTTTTTTTTTTTCTTTTGGCTTTGTAATTTTGTAAAACTGTTAGATAGTGTTATTTCCTGTTGTCAGAGTTTCCCCTCACACTTGTGGGTTTTGCCAAAAGGCTTTTTGGAGAAGCTGGCTGTCTGCATACGAGCACAGCTTGTGGTGACAGCAGAAGTTAAGAGGTGCTTCAGGTCCCAAAGAGCCGTCCAACCATCGGGCACCTCCACAAAGTCCTGTTTTTGTATGAGCTATTTTCAGAGCTCTTGTGTTGTGTGCTGTTGCGTATGGTCTCCCAATACCACCTTCATACTCACATCATATTCCAGTTATTTTATAAACATATGAGATACTCATATGACCAAGATTCTATTGCTACTTGTGATTGTATATTTGCATATTCACAAGCAGAAATCAAAAGTTGAGATACTCCAAATCTCAACCTAATCACAATATATTATTACTTGATGAGCAACGTTGGCCTGTACACAGTCTAAGCAGTACTGATTTAATGACAGTACTGTTAAACGATTGCTTAGAAACAATATATTATCGTTTATTGCCAACCAATGGGGTGGAATACAATGTTTTGTAACGTAATATAATTTAATGTGAGGTGAAAACTTGCGATCCACTATAAAGTGATCAAATGTGTGCAATGTAGTGTACGGGAATTGAATATACATGAATATACTGTAAATCATCGGCCAACATAAAGAAAAAACACACACACACACACACACACACACACACAGAACACAGGAATACGGGCTTAAACATCCACATGCTGTTCTGATTTACCTCGGGACTGAAGGATGGTGTCACTTCCCGGTCGCTGCTACAAACTGCAACACTTAACCGGATGTGCTTGTCGAGTCGCTGACAAAACAATGTCCGAAGTGTGCCGGAGACTCCTGTCAACAGCACAGCGGGGATGTTATGACTGTGGAGCCTGCTGGGGTTTTAACATCCAGACTGGTCTCTGTGACTCTCCAGAGGTCCAGCGAGGCAGTGACGTGAGCTCAGACAGATGCTGCCCACATGCTCAGGAGTTAGTGTTGGAAGTTCAAGGTTATCTGGTCGTGTGTTAGTTGGTCCAGACACAGTGACTATTTGTCCTCAGGGACGTATAAAACGTTATTAAAGTGAAAAAGAGGAAAAAGAGAGGAAATGGCTACAGAAACAGGAATCAGACAAAGTGAAAATTAAACAGCCTTCGAGGGAATGTTGGCAACTTGCTCCTGCTGTGTCGTAATGTTTTTGTGGCAACAGCTGATGAAAAACAGTGTTATTTGGTGTTAGGGTGAGACAGAAGTAAATATGTGTTGATTTATTGACGGGTCTCTTCATTGGAAATGAAAACGTTTTGGCACATGACATTTATTAAATAGCAGGATGTACTGTATTTACTGCGGTTTACATATAAAGCGCCTTTGAATCACAATTAACACTTGAATTCGCTTGATGTTGGGACTGCAGATAAGACGTATAGAGCAGACAAGCGCCATCAAAGGAACTTAGCTCTTATGTTTTATTGATGATGCATGATTTTATCCCAGGCCCCTTTCGCATAAGCTAGAATGCTCAAGGGCTAAAATAAATAGTGGAGGTTGAATAGCAGTTCTTTGTGAGTCATATGAGGCTATAACCATGAGGGAGAAGCTCAGCCAAAGTGCACGTGCTGTCTTGAGTGGAGGCTTAATTTACATGAATAACTAATGCTAGAATCAGTCTGTGCTTCACTGTGATGTGTAAAATGTTTTAACAAATCGGACAGGATGAGATATGAACCACCTCTATCACGACTACAGTGGTGCACTAGTGTGAAGCGCCTCTCAGTGAGAGCTGATCGGCACAAGTGCGGGCTGATGCGTGAATAGCAACGAAACTAGCTGGGACGTCCTGTTTCCTGTGGGCGTGAAGGTGGAAGAGGAAGTGGCGCTCACAAGGGCTGATGGACGGCTGAGACAGGCGATCCTCTGAGTCGTGGCGTTGAGTGATTGGACCTAATCAGAAACATTCCTGTGTGAACCGGACACCGGTCCAGAGAGAGCAGCTCTCTCTGAGCACAAATCCCACTACAGTGTGATTCTGTTCAGTCTGATCAATCTGTTGATTGTATTTTAAAGTTGAAAACACATTTTTTTTAATCATCAGGAACTGAAATTTAATAGCTATTTTATTGTGCTGAACAACCCACTCTCCTTGTCCTTGTTAAAGCATGTTCCACAGTCTATCTTAAGTTAAATGAGGCTTCAGTCAGAGTTAATCACATCAAATAAAAATCTTTACTAAACATTCCAGGTGTTTTAGCTCAAAATTCCCTTTTTGTCTTTTTTAATTGTTGTTATTGAAAGTGTTTCCTTGCTGAGCTGTGTTGCAGACAAACAGTGGGACAGAACAAAAAACATAGACTGTGGATGTTTTAACTGATCACATCCATTAGAGGTGATGAAGTGGCTAATTTATGAAATGGAAAGGATGAATGATTACAACAAGCAGAAACTGTGTTTCTGGATTTGTTTTTGAATATGGACACAGTATACTGATGGATGGATGCGGTTGTGTTAAGATGTAATTGGTGCAGAAAATGAAAAAGATCAAGTTGATCAAGTGATCTTTCAGTGTGATTTTGTTCTTTTATGAATATAGACAACAAGAGATTTGCTCACATAAAAGCAGCCTCTAAGGACAAAAACCGAATCACTGACCCCAAACTAGAACATGTGTGTATTATGGTATTAAAGCCTTGTATCATGGATAGAGCAGTGAGGCTGTTACCAAGCAACTGATACATAAAAATGTGGAAAGGCAGAATAGGCTTTGCTCTCAGTGGACGGATTACCAGGCAGTGTGAAATGAAGCCTGATTATGCCAGCCCCCCAACCATCCCAGTCACCACACACACACACACACACACACACACACACACACACACACACACTCCCTGTTGTCCTGCTTTGTTTATGTAAAAGCCTTGATGAAGTAGGCTGCTGACAAAAACGTAGCCATAATGTTATTACCTATGACTTTAACACTGTTTCCTTTATGAAGTCATCAGGGAATCACACAGAGACAAACACGTTGTCTCAGCAGCAGCTGGTCAGCTCACTTCCATAATCCCTGTAGATGGAGGAGATGTGTGCAGTGACATCTGCTTCTCCCAGTGTGACCCTGTCGTCCATGCTTTTTCACAGGCTAAATTTAGTCTGTGCACAAAATGAATAATATAAACTGGAACTTCATGAAATAAATATATGAGAAATATTATTTTTAATAATGTGATGAATCCAGTAACTGATACATATTTTGTTACGTAAATGCAAAAAATTGTTTTTGCAGTTTCCTAACATAAAGAGTCAACTTCTTTGATTTGCTTGATTCTTCACTATTGCCTAAATCAACTAAAACTACAAACGTAGAGCTACTTACCTCACATCATTACCTTAATAACCCCCTACAGGTGCTGTCTAATTACTGTAGCTATATCACCAAATTGCCATTTAAGAGCTCCCTCCATATCCACATAAGATAGACCTTTAGTGTATGCAGCATATACATGTATATTTGCATGTCTATTTATTAAGGTAAAAATATATTATTTTAACAGTTTGTTAACTGTGGCTCTGGATGAGTTTTTTTTTGTGTCTGAGACAATAACTTCTGACAACATAAATAGCGTAGTGTTAACTTAGGGTTGGAGACTGGAAAATGCCCCCCCAGCCTGATCCTTATTGTCCCTGACCTTGTATTTTCCTTTCTCCTTTTTTTTAACCAGGTAAAAGAGGAGATGCTGCTTGAAGCGCTGACGACCAGGAAAACTGTGACTGTCGGAGAGAGGCTCATCGTGCCCTACAAACTCGCTGAGGTGACCTTTCCGTAAACACACCACCCTACACACACAAACACATATTATCTGAGTTATCCACTAGAAGCGATGACCTATAGTAAAGCCCCCTGTGCATATGTGAATCACAAATCTCATTACTACCACACAAAACGTAGAAGATGATGCACACTGAGGGACATCTTTAATAATTATTGATCCAGAAGGCCTGTTTGTTGTGGGGTTATAAATCGCACTCTGTTTCAGCGTAGCACAGTGGAGGTGAACATGTTGTTATGAAGTGCGTCAGCTGCAGGGGTGGGAGTGGGGGCGAGGGGTCTGTGTTTGTGTGTACATGCTTTGGAGCCTGTCTGGGGACTTTGTTGTGGCACTCCCGCGGGCCTCCACCTCTTCTGTATAAGGCTCTTTTGATAGGGGTCTCTTCCTCTGCGGCTTCCTGTTTCCTGTTGAGCCAAGCGACAGGGCATATTAACCCTGTCCATACAGCCCAGCGAATAAGATTTACCTTCAGGATGCCTGGGTTGACCTACATAGAGTCTGATGTGTATCAGTGTGTCTGTCATTAGTATTCATCAGTTTTTCGTTTATCACTCTGGACTACTGTCTCTCTGCTCACGGCCGCAGGGTATTTTCTCTGTCTGTTCCTCCACCGCTTGACTCCACCCTCCTCATCTGATCTATGGGTTAGTTTAGCCCAACAATAGTTGCTCCCACTCTCCCACCCACCCCCATCCATGCAATCATGTGGTCTTGTCTCAGGAATGTGCAACCTCCACTGGAATATACAGTACAGAGGCCAGAAACCAGATCCGTGTCTGTCTGTTTGTCTCTGTCTCTTTCTCGCTCTGTCACACACATTTAAAGGTCATAAATTAAAAAAATGTTCGGCACAAATTCTACAACAGAGGCCATGGCTTTGTGGGGGGGGGGGGGGGGGGGGGGGGGGGGGGGCAGTGGATAGGTAATTACACAACGCTCAGAAAATTGTAAAACGTATCAGTTAACATACGTAGACGCACACACATTTACCAAATGAAGAACATATGCAGATTGGTATACATTATTGTATCCTGCAGCGAGGAAGCCAGGAGGCCACGTGCTGTGTGAGCTCCCGCTGGTGTTTAACACCTCCTGCGGTGTCCAGGAGAAGGAAGGAGAGAAAACAACAACTTTCCCTCAGCAGACCCCGTTAATCACAAACACCAGCTAAGACCATGTTTAACAACCTGGACCGTTACAGTTTACAAAAGCCTCTGATTAAGTCCGGCTAATTATTTTGTCAGTTTCTTGGGTGGCCCTGCAGAAGAAAAAAAACATTTTCATGCCATGTTTCCTCCTTGTTCCTAACTGCTCCCGTTGGGGTGAATAATTGAATTACACGGCAAAACCCAGTGACAATGAGCGCTCAGCGAGCACATCAGATGTTTGCATTCGATCTACCAGACGCCCTGTAGTTCCTCTCGAAGCGTTCCAATGCATCTCCCTCAGAGAAGCTGTCTTTTTCATAACGACCTTACATAAGTTTGTGGGAAGAAGGACGTCACAGGCCTGCTTTCTATAAATAACTTTAAAAAAATCAATAATGCAAGAGCCAAGAGGCAGATTTAAAAATGCACAGTTGTGCTCCATCACGGATGCTGCTGGCGTGCAGCCTCATCAGACAACGCTGCTTCCAGCCGTCTTTAAATAGATTGCAGTGGGGATTGATAAGGTTCACAGTGTCCGCAAAGAGTTGTTTTACTTAATTTATTGTGATGTAATTGATTTGAGACATTTAATTAGTTTTTTCTTCCGGTGGTTGCTTTTCGTCTGCGCATTGGTGGTAAATGGTGATATGTACATTTTAATCTTTATTTAACTAGGCATACCACAAAATATAAAATGCATTGGTCCCAACTCATGTCCTTTGTGTTCTTCATGTCCACAGTCCTTTGTGTTTTGCATACGTCACAGATAAACTGCACAGTTACAGAAAATCACACAGAAAAATTGTTGGGTAAAAGCTACACGCTTCTGACTTTTGACCCCACCGTACTTATCTGCCTGAACATTTATGGCTGGTGTTATTTTGATGTTGCTTGTTACAGTTTACAGAGCTCTCAATTTACTCCCTGTTAAAAATCTGATCTTAGTCCTAAAGTAGCTGAAAGACACTTCACTGTTGTTGTCACTGCTCTCTTCATTTGGTATAAAGAATTCAGGAAGCTTCGCCAGCCCATGGTTGGTGGCTTGGGATTTATTGGTTTGTTGGTGATTATGCTGAACAGTGTGATTTCGTGTTGCTGTTTCTCTTGCCAGTAGTTGTGTCAGGTTTCAACTTTCTCATTTCCAATTGATGTTTATTCTAAATTAAAGCCACTTTTATTACATTAAATCAAATTGAGTCTTTTCAAATGTGGATTCCTATTGTAAAGTAAAACCATTTTGGGGTTTCTGGCATGGAAATGGTTCAGATCGTTTTTCTTGTTCTGCTCCGTAGTTCAGTCACTACACAATCCCGCTGCCAAAGAACAAGCCTCTGTCTCCATTAATGCCTGCTTATGTTATCTTAGCATAACTTTCATCATGTGTAAAGAGAGTTGCTTGAGACATAACGACTCATCTCTGTCAGTGTTTTTGTTTTTTTTATGAAAAAGTTTCCAAATTGTGATCTGCTTGCCTGGGAGCACTTAGGGCCCTGGCTCCTGACTAAAACACTCGTAAGTATTCCAGCACCGCGCACAGCAAGACAACCAAATATAAAACCTGTGACGCATAGTTGTGAGCAGTGTGGGAGTTTTAACACAGGCTCTATATAAAAAGTGGGTGTTGTTATATCTCGGACATTTCCCAGTTGCCTTTCTCAAATTACAGTAACAGTCTTGATGGCAGCTTAATTCAGCTAATATTTTTGTGCTAGTTAATACTTTTTGAGTTGGATTTTTTACATAGACTGTTGTTTGCATCCACTCAGCTCTGCATCCAGGACTGGCCAATAATTGATTGACTTGATTATGGTAGTGTTATTATCAGGGATGTAATTTGGACACCGGGACATGTCCCTGCACTTTTTCAAAGGGCCGTTTTGGTCCCCTGCAGTTTTTACCGTCCAAAACCATTGTTACGCTATAGAAAACAGAGACACGTCAAGCACTAGGACCAAGCGGAAAATGTGCTGCTCAAGCTGAAGCCTGTTTCCCTTAACTTAGACTGCCCACAAGATCGCACACAAGCACCTCGATTGGCTGTGCCACCCCACCTCTGAAATCAAAATTTCACCACTGATTATTATTATTAAGAAAGCAGCTTGAAAGTAGATTTCTAAATCCAGATATAAATTATTAAGCATCTCTATGGATTGACTGTCTCTTTACATCCTCTCTGACACGTCCACCTTTGCTTTCACTTGTGGTTTCTAAATGGTTTTCCTCTCGGTCGGTGCTGTCAGATGACTCAACCACTGACTGTGCAGTAGTCCATTAGACCTCCTGACTGCCCGCTTCATACGGCTAATGTGACACTGATCCAGTTGCGGTGTGTTGCGTCCTAATCTACTGAAGTCGGCAGGTTTACTGTCATGTGCTGCCTGCAGTGTTTTATTTTTGCGTTGACCAGTATCACTTTGTCTGCTAAAGACATGTTAATGTGTTTTACTGTGAGGAGAGTTACCTGATCATAAATAACACTGGCTTCTGTGTTGTAATAATGTTTATGATGAGGAATGTACTGACATGCTCTGCGTGTGTGTGTGTGTCTGTGTGTAGGCTAACACTGTGAGGGACTCCATGGCCAAGTCACTGTACAGTGCACTGTTTGACTGGATTGTGTTCAGGACCAACCACGCCCTGCTAAACAACAAGGATCTGGAGGACCGTTCCAAGGTGGGAATGAAAACGCACACATCTCATGTTTCATCACACAGGATCTGGAGCCAGGAAAGTGATTTATAGTTGCAGTGTTGCTGTGTCATCTGCTGTGTGTGTGTTTTTTAATGAACTGCCAGACAAACATTAGACAATTTTCCACAGTAGCAGACTACTGAATTTAGTTGTAGTCTGTTCCAGAGTAATGATAGTATAAACACGCACATAAAAATGGTGATTGTTTTATATGTCGGTGTTGCACCTTTAACCACATCATTAAGTGCATTTCTGTCCTGCTGTTTTTATGCACATTTTTCAATTTGTGTTTACAAAACATTCAGTGGAAACTCACCACAACACAAATTTTAAAAATATCAAATTTATTTCAGGTTTAATGTTGAGAAGTGGGAAAAGTTGGTGTAAACCATAAAAGAACAACAGTAAAAGAAAAAGAACGACAAACAGTAAAGTGCTGTAGAAGAAAATACCTCCGGCAACACATTCAGTGATGATCTCGTTATGTTGAAGAAGGCAACAAAACAAAGAAATAACTGTATCCAGCATTTTTGGATCCACAAACAAATTTAATTGGGTTTTTTGGGGGGGTAATAACGCTTAACACCCCTTTAAACAAAATATTTGGAATTCACTTCAGGAGTAATCTTTCTGACAGATTGAATCAGACAAATGAAAATAAAAAGAAGGAAAACATAACCATCATGCTAATGATAATGTTAATGATGCTCTGTAGCTAGCCAGCTAACAAAGCAGCAGGAGAAACAGTCTCCACCCCTTGTTAATATCTGTTGATTACATTTGACGTGTATAGATTGTTAACATATTCAAACAATTTTTAGGGAAAACTATTTAATTGCCCTTTTCTTTTTGTCCTTTTCTTTCTAGCTTTTGCTTTCAGTTTTCATTTGTTTGATTCAGGCTCCAGTAACGTTGCTGTCTGTCTCTGTCACATCTTTCTGTCTCAATGGCTGTGTCCGAAATCGCCCCCTAACCCCTACTACCTACTCCCTATATAGGGAAATAAATGTAGTGCACTATATAGTGAGCTCAACAGAAAAATCTTTCGGACACTACTCTCGGTGCCGGTAATTACGTCATCGCTGTCACACAATTAAAACGTACCACATTATTGTCATCTCACAAAATACTTGTATGTTTACCACGGCATTTTTATTAAATTAGAGGCTTTTGATTACTTTCCTGTACTTTTTATTTTCGTATTTTGTTATATTTTATAATATTTATGTATATTTCCCTCCCGTCCGTCCGCTATTTTCATTTCCGTGCAGCCCAGAGAATTTCTGGCAATGCATGATGGGATATCTTGGTCCGGTTAGTGACCATCGGATGTACACTACATTTCGCGGTGAATTGTGGGATACATTGAGTGCACTATATAGTGGACATGCTATGATCCCTAAGGTTTCGGACACCACTACAAAATGGCGTGCTCACTATATAGTGCACTATAGGGGTTAGGGGGCGATTTCGGACACAGCCATTGTCTCATGTTGTCAATACTTCATACCCTGTTTTTTGTCTTTTTCATTCCAGAGACAGGAAGTGTTGACATATGAAATACCACTGTGTGTGTGTGTCTGTGCATGTGTGGTTCAAAGTGGCAGCTGGCAAGTTTTAAATGGATCCATGAGGGGATGTGGTGTGTGTGTGTGTGTGTGTGTGTGTGTGTGTGCGTGTGCGTGTGCGTGTGCGCGCGTATGTGTGTGTGTGTGTGTGCGTGGGGTTAGGAACATTTGGGCAGATGGCATCATGAGCCGCTCAGCTCAGTTTACTCCCTGTGGCCCCCTGTTGCCCCAGTGCAGTGTGTGTCTGTGTGTGACTGTGTGTTGACATCATGTATGTGTGTTTGTCAGCGGGTCGATGAGGTTGCACTTTCTGTCAAGGTCATTGTTCTTATGTGCACATAACATTTTATACACACACCACGTGCTCGTATACTGTATGTTTTTAAGCCAGAATGAAACATTGCCCTTCTGTCAAATACATTTGAATTCAAACTGGACACAGCTTTTATAGTCCATTTCCTAATTAAAGGCCTTCTTTGCCTCCTGTAGATGGTGTGTGTTAATACGATATTTGATGAGTGAATGAATCTTACTGACACCAAGAGGCTAACTGGGTCACTCAAGCTGTAAAGGATGGGATATAAAAAGAAACACAATAAAATTAAAGATGATAAAGAGCCGGTGCATTTTTACTGATGCTGGAGGATATTATACATCAACAATGTTTCCTTTCACACACACACACACACACACACACACACACACACACACACACACACACACACACACACACACACACACACACACACATATATAATTTTCCCACCAGATCCTCTCTATAGGCGTCCTGGACATTTTTGGATTTGAGGATTATGAGAACAACAGCTTTGAACAGTTCTGCATCAACTTTGCCAATGAACGACTCCAGCACTACTTCAACCAACACATCTTTAAACTAGAACAGGTAAAGTGGCTAGAACTATATCTCCTCTCCTCTCCTCTCCTCTCCTCTCCTCTCCTCTCCTCTCCTCTCCGCCTCTTTCATCTGGACAATAATTATTGTGACGCTGCTGATAACACATTTTTGGGTTCTGGGTTTTCCTGCCATTATGACGCCACTAACAAGACGCAGACATTCATGCATTCGCAGGTCAGCCACACTGTGTCTTGGTGTGTGGTGACGTCAGTTTGTGCCCTGGCGTCATGTTATCTTGGCTGCTACACATTCTTAAGAAATGCTTTTATTCCTTTGGTTGATTTTGCTGATGCAGTGAGGAGTTGGCACTTTGTCACTTTGTCTCGGCTTCCTTTCCAAACAGAGGATGCATGCAGTTTAGTTTTCCTTCAGACCTCTCACTGGTAAAAAACAACAGACTTCCTCCTCAGTGGACAGGTTTAACTGTGGTACAGTAGGGTTTTTATTTGCTGCTTGTAATCCTGTCGGTTTTTCATGAGGTGCTTTTAAAATCAACATGAAACTATTTTACTTATGCACACATCACATCCTTTATAAATATTATTTTTTACACACAGAGTTTTGACCCTTGCCCTTTTAGAAAGCTGCATGTGTATAAATGTCCTCTTTTGTATTTATTTGCAGATGTTAAATGTGTGCACCGATCACCTGATAGGCACTGATCATGTTACACTTGTGTTTTTTGAGATTTTTTTTTGTCTCCAGTGGTGCTTTCAAGTGCTGGGGGAAAAGTGGGACATCTGGGGTTTCTCTGAATTCTTGCATAAATTTGAAAGTACGAAAGACATTTTTCGAAACAGACAAACCAAAAACATGCACTATAGGTGTTAGGTTGATTGGCCAACCTAACACCAATAGGTGTTAGGTTGGCCATTCACACTCACATTCACACATAGATGTGAATGCGAGTGTGAATGGTTGTTTAAATTCGATATGTTGGCCCTGCAATAGGCTGGCTACGTGTCCAGTCAGCTGGGATTGGCTCCAGATCCCCCCACGACCCTAAGAAGGATAACTGGTAGAAAATGGATGGACGGATGCTCGCACAGTCACAAAGAGACGTCAGCTCCCGTAGCATAACCAGCCCCCACCCTCTCTCCCGCTCATAAGGGCCAATACTGAACAACTAATCCCTGACTACGTATATTATGTATTCATTATGCTCATTTATTCAGATAACAAGTGCCAGACCACTTAATATTCGGTGCACATCGTATTATTATTTTTTTGCATTAAATCCACAGAACAAACAATAGAGCACTAAGAGGGAAAGAAAAGAGAGGGAGAATGTTTTGGGCAAGATAATGAGCATCAATCAGATTGTGACTGTGGCACCGTAGCTGTCGGTTCTCATCTCTCTCTAACTGAACCCTGATAGGTCGTAGCCACTAAGCAGGCGGGCCCATCGCCAACAGCTAAACGGCCTGCACAAACAGCCACTCTGCCTATGCTTATGCTTCTTTTATCAGTTTCTGATAGTAGTTAAGCCTCAGGCACCACACACACACAGACGCAGGTATATGCAAAACGTAAGGTGCTTTTATAAAACAGGTTTTGCTACTATTATTATTAACTGACTGTTGGATACTCAGTTCTTCTGCTTTTGTTGCACAGACATTTTGGTTGACGAAAAATAAAGCTTGTTTCGATCTGGTATTTACATGTAGATGTGTGTTAAAAACAGAATATTCATCATATTCAACATCTCACTAGTGTTTCTTGTTTCCCAGGTCTTTCAGATTAATTAACATTAACATTAAATAGCTAGTAACTCACACACTGGTGTGCTGATCAGCAGACTTGGACCAGGTTGACACGGAGAACAGCCACAAGATAGCTGTGTAGTCACAGACTATCTTGTGGAGTATGAGTATATGCTGTATGTCACTCTGTGGCTGCAGGTGCTCCTTGATGGATAACTCTGTTTTGATTGGACCTTTTACTCAAAGGCTTGTTCCCGTCTTGCGTTCGACTAATAAGTGTCAAAGTGTTGATCTGACGCTCGCTCTCACGGGACGAGGCCCGATATTGTTTAAGCACGGGTTCACGTTTATTATCCTTAAATCATGGGGGTCCTCCGGCTCATTGGCTCTGTGCCGCTCTTGAGTTTATTTGACCAGACAGCAGTTGAGATCTGGGGCCCCTCTCAGGCAGGTTGGTATAGCTTCCTGATGGTGGATTGCCAGGTCTCTGCTGATTTGTGTTTGTTTGAATAAAGTTGTGCGGTTCATGCCTCGGGCTCCCTCTACACTCACTTTGACGTCATTAGGATCGAAAGCTTTCCACACCTTGTCTGTTGCTTTGTAGTGGGTCTTTATCAGCTGACCTCAGACCAGGCAGGATTCAGTCCCCCTAGATGATACAGAAATGTTGCCAGCTTGCATATGAAATCAGTGGTAATGATGATGCAACTATAGTTTATTGTTGATCTTGTATTAATCTGTCTGCAGAACTCATCTATTCAGGGAATTAAAGTTAATTAACGTTATTAGTTAATTAATGGAAATGGTTGAAAATGATTGTCATGTTTACATCACTGCCTGCTGAAGCTGGACTCATTACTTAATGCAGTGGTTCCCAAACTTTTCAGCTTTCCATCAGGGGGATTTTCCCCTTCTCCCTCCTCTGGGCTTCACTCCCCCTTCCAGCCAATCCGTTGGTCTTATCAGCGGTGTGTGTTTACCTTCAGAACCACAGCCAAAACTAATAGGACCACACCAGCTTCAGCCCTCAGCTGGATGGAACCTTCTCTCTCTCTCTCTCTCTGTGTGTGTGTGTGTGTGTGAGTGTGAGTGTGAGACCATAGGTGCTTGATTTCACTTCTGTTTGAGGAGACTGCGGTATATGAAAGCGAGAAAACGCAGGACAGTCACAGCTTTAGGCTGTGACGCATCATCAAAACATGAGGCTAGGTTCACCTTCATCTGACAGAAGAGGAAGAGCTGAACTTTAAATGGTCCTTAATAAACAAAGTTTTTTATAGATTAAAGCAGGTGTTTCAAGTTCCCCTCCATTATTGCTATTATACAACCCAGCTCATGTCCTCACACCAGAGGCTGGACCATTATAAGTCCACTTACACAGCATGTAGGTCCCGTTTTTTAAAATCCGTCTATCCCTGTGCTTCGAGAATTTGCTTCAGCCCTCTTGATGGACAACACGTTCTTCTCGTCTTCTCTATATAAACACACAGCTGTCATAGAGAGAGGAGATGTTCGCTCAAGGACGGGAAAATAAAGGGAAAAGAAGGAAGACTGTGATCACAGGGGAGATGGAGAGTTACGCACCAATCCACACAACCTCCCTCGCCTCGTGCCAAACATGCCTCAGGGAAGTTATATGCTGCACCTCATTAACAGAGACCAGACTAAGAGTTGACTAATGGACGGAGGGTAGGCCACAAATCCTGCATCCTGCAAAACCACATCGACTGCATCCACAAATTCCGCTCTCCTCAGAGCTGCGAGATGGGAACATCTGCTCCGGTGGCTTTAGGCATTGTAGCTGCAACTGTGCTCCACCTGTGGACCTGTGATATAGAACTTCGACATATACATTCATGCAATTGATTTAAGATGTTCACGTCAGGAAGTGTACACATGCAGAAATACTCCACAGAGAGACTCAAACCATGACTGTACTGTATCATAACAACCAGTCTGCATTATTGAGCCTTTTAAGACTGGTGGAAAGCAGGGTCTGTTGTTTTGCTCTCTTCAAGTCATCCGTCTGTGACACTTGCTTTGTTTGGCACATGATCTGAGTGTCGTTTGCTGCGATTGATATGAACCGTGCTCCTGTGGTCACACTGTTGTGTTACCAAATGATGGCTAATTGTTTGCGCTCCGGTTCAATCAATAGCAGGTTTAGCAATCAGAGGTCTTGTGAAAATGTGAAGCAGCTGTTTCCATGTTGCTGGACCTGGCGTGATGAAACCGATCATCAGTCTCTCATTCGTTCTGCTGTTTGGCTGAACTGTAACGGCAGCAGCATCTGTGCATGCTTCACACACTGACTCACAGCTCTGTAGGCCCCTATCTGCTGTTTTCATAAACATATGTGTCAGTGTAATATACAGCTAATGAGATTATGTGCTTCTCTCTGCATCGAACTATCTCTCTCGTTACATTTCAACACAACTTCACAAACTCGCTCGCAGGCGCAGAGTCACCAGATGAACAGTCCGTCATCGGTCAGTGCTGATGATGACAGTTAAACAAAAGCACATGCACATATGCAACTTTTTTACAGCTCTGTTTTTGTTCTGCTCGATCCGGTTTAAGCTTTGCATGAGATCGAACCTGCCACATGTTCCGAATGTTTTGTCAGTTATTCAGCAACCCCGAAAAATAAGACGGCAGACATGTCGCATACGTGAAAAAATGTACGCTCCAGATGCTGCTTTACCATAATGGAAACTCAAAACGCATGCACACTGTCACAGACACATATGCAAGTGTAGCAACACACAAACATGCACATAAATACCCAACAGCTCCTGCAAATAGATGTGCACATATTGTCACGCAAACTAGTCCACGTCCACATAAACACTATTCATATACACAGGCAGACACAGTCATGTCTACATCTGTGTTTATTTTAGTGATAGTCTCATTCATTTTGAACGTTCATGGGCATGATGTTTGATTTGTGTACAGTCTTTGCAGCCTGGGCTGGAACAACACTGTTGTCTGTGTGTACCTCGGCCTCTGAGTGGCACTGGAGTCGTCACTGGATGTGTTTATTTTGAAAAGCTACAGAAATTGTCAAATGCAGATTCCACTATTCTGACTTCAGATGGCTCTGGAGGAGGTGGTTTAAGCTTGTTTGAGGCCCACTGACAACTTGAGAGTGGCGACATGACATTTGGCATTAACGTTCATGGTTCCCAGTGGATAATCCAAATCATGCGGAACTGCCACTGACCTTTTCTTGTGATGCTGTTGTTTGTGTCTTAACTTTGGTATAGCCATCTTTTATTTTCAGAAAAGTTTAAATGCACATCTTTAAAATCTCCAGCTCTTTCCTCCCGTTCTTGCTCTTTGTCACTTCTTTTTTGCTATTTACATAAACATTTGACTCGCACCAACGTGAGGTCGACATAGCTTCAGAGATGGTTTTGTTCCGTGATATTTTGCATTGCAAATCTGTATTTCTCTCGTAGTTATTTCAGTAGACTATCCTTTTAGACTATTCACACTTCCAACTCAGCAATAAACCAACCGAGTGCCATCTTTCACTCTGTTTAAAAGGTTTTTTTTCACCTTGGCTGGTTGCTAAGATCAAGGTACTAACCTTGCAGAACATCCGTGTGTATAACAAGCAGAATGTGTGTGCACCTTCAAATAATAATGACAATACAAACCTCAGACCAGGTTTTGTTGAAAAACGCACTTACTTCCTGCCTTACCTCTGCCTCCAGATTCAATGCAGCCCTAACCCTAACAGCAATCACTTTAAGACCAACGCTCCCCTGGGCTCGTAGATGGACTTCAGTGCATTAGCGATTTAAATATGTGTCTGTCTGTGGGTAGCAAAGACCCATATGTCAGGCTTGGCCCTGCTTTGTACTGGAATAGACAATAGCTCCTTGAATAAAATATTGAATTACAGAAATGGAAACAGATTTTTTTATTATTATATTATTATTCTCCCTCTTACATCAGGCATAAATGTAGAAATCCCTGTATTTTTGCTTTAGCAGGGCCAAGAGGAGAACATTTTCATTATATCACAGATATAATGTAAAGGCTATGAAAATGTTCATGTTCCTCAGTTTGTCAGCTTTACACAGAAGCTATGACATAAAGTAAAAGTTAAATTGCCAAAACATTTTCTCAGTTTAAATCCTTTTGTTTTCAACACCCCAGTACTTTTCATCCATTAACATAATGGCAGCGGTTCTAAAAATAGCACAATTTGCAGTGGCATATTGGAGAATGTCAAGAGCAGTGTAGCTGTTAGTGACTGACATAAGAGCTGGAATGATTTGTCTTATTGATTTACCTGAGTCACTCCTGCACCTTTTCTCCATTTCTGTTCAGCTCAGACAGATGAATCGCTGATGCGCAGCCCAGAGATGTGGAGTTGTTTATTCAGGGACGTTTTGCTGAGTGTGCGTGTCCACATTCAACCGTTCAACAGTGAGACACACTGTGAGCTGCAAAGCCACTGGAGCAAAGGAGCTGCTTGCATACCTTGCTCATATGTCCCTTAACAGTTGATTTGCAGGGAGGGAGTGTTAACCATGTACCGGCCCTTCCACTTTTCATCCCAGCTGACAGGGCTATTGTAACAGGTTCCTCCCTTAGGGGTATTATAAAACATGGGTCTTTTTCATCATTGCCCCCAGAGGTAACATAGATGTTACCACGTGACAAACAGAATGAACAGTCAGTGGTTTTCATGGTGGGAAAGTGTATCCACATATAATCCCATGTAGCAACTGCTGATCTGCCCCTATGTGACTATGTGAGTACTGTAACAGTAGATGCCACTTGCACTCCTGTTGTAGTATATGTACTGTATGTGACGTGTTTTATTTGCACCAGCTAATATGTTTGTGTTGCATGTGTTGACTGAGCTGCCCATGTGTTTCCCCTGCAGGAGGAGTACAGGGCTGAGGGCATAACCTGGCACAACATCGACTACATAGACAACAGCGGCTGCATCAACCTCATCAGCAAGAAACCCACAGCTCTCTTTCACCTGCTGGATGAGGAGTGCAAGTATGCCACCTGCTGAAATGCAGCCGATGCTTCACCGAGCACCGTTTAACCAGATACACTAAAGTTAGGCACAGTACTGTTAAGGTCATAGCAAGCGATTGCGATCATAAGGAGGGTGGAGAATGCAGATCAGTGTCATACCCCTGGTAATCAGAGGATCTCAAACACTGATAATGGATAAAAGTGTCAGTGTCAGCTTGTTTCAGATTCAGTTGGTTCAAACGCGTCCAGCTGGTTATTATCGATCACAACTTGACAGTGAGTGTAGCGATGAGTCTGTATTCTCACACATCAGCACCTCATTGTCTTTGCTTTTCCAAACTAAAAACACGTTTTTCTTTTTTTTTGCCTGCCATTGTGATAAACAGAACATATTTCCTGGTTGCGTACTTTGTTTAGCTGACCTCTTGATCACCCTACACACACACACACACACACACAGGGTCTATTGAGAGGACAAACTGCTGGACTTCTTTAGCGTGACTGAATCCATCCACCAGGATTTAACTGTAACATAAAGGCTTGTTGATTCCTCCACCAGCATCTGTGCTTCATGTTTCACTTTTTCTCACACTCCTCTATTGTGAAACACTCTGCTCCATCAGGTCAGAACATTGCCTCTGCGTCTTCTTCTCCTCCATTAAACAAATCCAGTGCAGCATAATCACATGGAGCAGTACACACACACACACACACACACACACACACACACACACAGTCAGTCATATTTATCTCCATAAGCTGTCGTCCTACTTGCCACTTAGCATAGCTGGTTCATCTGGATCTAATAACTCCTGGAATGGACTAAATGGTGTGTATGGTATATGTTTGTATATTTGTGCACATGTGTGTGTGTGTCTGTGGAGAGGGGGAACCACTTGAGAGATTCAGGGTCAAAGATGGATCTCGAAAGAAAAGAAAAACAAGGCAGGCTTTATCTCTCATGGGGGTTTGTGCTGCTAGAGGAAGGATCTTCATGCTAAATGATTTTACAGAAAGAAAGTGAGGAAGATGCTTAGAGATCTCATCATTCACAGTTAGTGGAGTTTGCGGAGCTTCAGGGCCTCTGGTGAGGTGGATTAGGTTACTGCAGCACAGGGGGCGACTGTGGGGGGAGTTCATTTCTACAGTAACGGCATCAAGCTTCAAGACCCCCGTGGATACACTTCACACAGAAGTGTGCTGCAATGGGGTAGGAAGGAGATGTTCAGAGAATGTAAAACAGAAACAACCCAAGCAGCTGAGGTCAGTGGTAAATAGGTCAAATATTCACAAGGCAGAGGTGAAAACAGTAATATGATTCTGCAAGTAGAGGCTTTGTATCTGTAAACGGGGCTGAAATCGTTTGAGTGCGTCACAGAGATTTAAGAGAGAGAACATACTTTATTAATCCCTGAGGGTTTGGGGAAGTGACTTCATAAAGTTGAGTTTAGGATTTTTCAAGATTCACAAAGTGCTTTTGACAGATGCAGAACATAATGGGATAAGATGGAGAGATAACATTTTGTATTAGTACTTTTATTGTGCATAAAGTCTAAACCCAGATATTGTTTCATGTTATAGTCATAGATTGTGTGATTGTTCTGAGCCTGATAAAATCACTGTTTGTCCAGTTTCCCTCAGGCGTCCAATCAGACCTTGCTGGACAAGTTCAAGCGTCAGCACGAAGGGAACAGTTACATCGAGTTCCCCGCTGTCATGGAACCTGCCTTCATCATCAGACACTACGCCGGCAAAGTCAAGTACGGAGTCAAGGTGAGACACATGTTCTGGTGAGCGTGTCCATCCATGGATTTGCACACAAACACTGATGATAAATATGTGGCTTGACAAAGATAATTAATAATTAATGAGCAAGCATAATTGAAAAGGTACCATAAGTGCAGCTTTTTACATATGGCCCTTAGCGTCTGCTGCAGACCTACAGTACCTGTTGTTGTCTCAACCTATTTTTCCAGCGAAATCAAATTCTCTCCTCACCCCCCCTTCAGCTGCATTTTGATAAGAAGCACATGTGCTGGAGCGTATCGCTGTTTGACTCTGTAATATAAATCCGTAACAGTTGGTTTATTGTGGATGTGGAAAGTGACTGTACGGCATGTGCGCTGAGAGCCAGGGAGACGTTTGGTGTTAAGTATGTAGCGAGAGCCGCAGTCATGATATGTGTCTGACGTTGGCTCGGCCTGAAACGCACAGCTGTCATATGGAGAGAATATGTCGAGGTGTTTTGCTTCATGTGTCTGTTATCATTGTGCGGCTTTGGTCAGAATATTCGGTAACTAACAGACATATTTTCTCCGGCTCATATTTAATGTAAAGAAGTGAAAGGTTGCAAAGAAAATGTTATAAAATGGTTACTGGGCTTGACCCATTTAAAGGAACATTTCGGGTGTGTTTTCTTGCCAAGAGTAACATGAATTACAAGATCCTCTCTCGTACTGTATACATTACAGACCTGCAACCAGCAGCTTAGCATAACATAATTAGAAGAAACAGGGAGAAACTGCTAATCTGGTCCTAACAGCATGTTCAGATCACCAACCATTATAGTGAGCTTCAAGCTGGATTTATCCTCCCTCTAAACTACATGTTGAACAGCATCTGAAACCCCCATCTCACCTTGCCAACACTGACGAGGGAGATCTGCGTCCTATTTGTAGATTTATTTTTTGTGTTTTTGGCATTTTGCATTAATTCAGCAGTGAAGTCAGAGTATAGCGAACAAGGAACCAAGTACAGCTCTGTGAAGCCCTGTCTGAAAGTATATGATGATGATGATGGAGTGTGATGGTTTTCTTATCTAATTTATCTTATTAACTTATTAGTACTAAAAAAGTACTTTACCCAGTAGAGAATATATCGTTCCTTTAACAGTGGACAAACTGCAGTGAAACCCAGAAATCGTTGGCCCATAAATAGTTGTAATAGTTATAATTTTTCCTGCCAACTGGCTTTTCCACAGTTTAACCAAAAATTTAAAAAAAACTCAGCTCACCACAAGACAATAACTCCTGCCTGTGTTTGTTATGGTACCTTAAGTGGTATAATTGGATTTGTGTGAATAACTAATGAATTTAACAAATGTTGCGTAGAGTTGCACGCTATACATTTTTGATTACATCTTTGATGTTGTGATACATGAGTGGATAAAGAGACAAATGCAAGCGTGCGACATTACGATGATGCAGACTTTATGGAATGCGCGTTTCTTTCCTCCATTCAGGACTTCAGGGAAAAGAACACCGACCACATGCGTCCGGATGTCGTGGCCTTGCTGAAGAGCAGCAAGAACGCCTTCATCTGCGGCCTGATGGGAATCGACCCCGTGGCTACTTTTCGCTGGGCTGTGCTGCGAGCTTACTTCAGAGCCCTGGTGGCTTTCAGGGAGGCCGGCCGCAGGCACACCCACAAAAAGACAGGTGAGGATATGGGCCCAACACGGGTCAGCAGCCCAAAGGTCAAAGGTCATCAGCCTCTGACGGTGAGAGATGATATCCCTCATTTACAATCTAATAATAGGAATAAACATAATAATAAAAATGGCCTTCAACATAATTTGATTTTTGTATCTGACTATAATAGTAGTACTTTTTATTTGCTCCAGAGAAATATTCAGGATTTAACCAGGTCTGCAGAAAGAGGGGAAAAAATGACATACTGATTTAGACCAAACTCTCCTTTTGTACAGTCCAACTGAAGCAAGCAACAACGCGTCAGAACAGAAGCAATGTGAAGATGATACTATAAACTCCTGTATTGGGCTTTATCATTTACAGTTTGTTGGGTTAACAGTCAGACAATAATTCAGGAGTTGCAGCTTTAATTACTGTTCCATGGTCTTGAACCCAAAGGACATGTATATTTGCTTCTGTATTCATCCGGGCTGCACTAATTGTATTTTCCCTATATGCCTGTTCCTTTGCCAACAGATAATCTTCACCGCCGAACACCCACTAACTTAAAACTAAACTGAATTTCATGACCATAAAGAAAGCTGTGCTCCATACTGTGAGGTCCAAATTCCTGTTTTAATTGGGCCAAGAACAACATGCTGTGTTTGGGGAGTTTTACCTTGGACTTGTTCTACTGTTAATAATGAGGAGGAGGAGGAAGCCCTTCTTCTGCTGTGTTTATTTTCATGAACTTGGAGGAACATTATGATGATGTGTTCAAAAACATCACCGTTAATTTATCTCACAGGGTTTTGCGTCTTTGTTCTTTTCACTGTAGTTCTCATCAGACTCTCTCTCTCTCTCTCTCTCTCTCTCTCTCTCTCTCTCTTTCTCATCATTTTAGGGAATGATGCTGCAGTTCCTTGTTCTGTTGTCAAAACAGTTGACAGCTTCAGTTTCCTCCATCACCCAGTTCACCAGAGGAGCCTTGAGATCCTTCAGAGATGCAAAGATGAGAAAAACAGTGAGTACTGTTTGTATAATCTCAAGCCTCTCTGCCTCATTATAATGTTGAATAGAACTGACTATAGAATAATTTTGACTTTTTATGCTCTTATATTATGTTTCCAGGGAACAGGGTTGAAGCACCTCACTTTATGCAAATAGGAGGTGAAAAAGAACTGCCATTTTGTCATAACCATTCAAAATAATAAATAACTACCGTAAATTCCGGACTATAAGCCGCTACTTTTTTCCCACATTTTGAACACTGCGGCTTATAATACGGTGCGGCTAATACATGTTTTTTTCATGGGGCGATACACTCATTGTGCCATTGTGCATACATTGTGCCACCAGATGTCGCTATAACACCACGCTAAACTAAGAGTTTATTATGGTGAATTGCCTTTTGTCCCTCTTGTCCCTCTTGACACACCGTAGGGGTTGAGACCCTCCCCCTCCCCCGCCGGCCGGCCGGCCATTTTACATAAGTAAACACAGCTGTGGAGGTGCCAGCACTCTCTGCAGCGCTGAGAGTGCTTCACAGTCAAACTGATACGTTTGATGAAGCGGTTTACATTTAGTTGTGTCCCATTTCAGGGTTTTACATTCTCTGTCTCTCTGCAGCGCTGAGAGAGAGAGCGAGCGCTCAGCAACTCTTCCAGTGTGACGTCTGTACGTATTTACGGGGCAAACCGCTTAATCCGAAACAAGGAAGTTCACGGGAGATGTGTCTTAACTACGAAAACGACGTAATTCGCCACCGACGTAATTAGAGGACCCCCTGTATCTCATACAACGGGGGACACATGCAGCTTAAAATCCGGTGCGGCCTATAGAAGTACAAAATTGTTTTTCTTTCTAAAATTGGAGCGTGCGGCGTATAATCAGGTGCGCTCTGTAGTCCGGAATTTACGGTAATAGATGAATCACTTAGGTTTATTTGCAAACATTTTTTGCATTAGTTTAATCTTTTCCATCTACATTTTAAACACCCTCTCAAAATTGTACAAATCTCCTTGAAATATTTGAATGAAATAGTTGTACATATTTACATTCTTTCCTGTTGTCTCACATGTTCAATGAAAATGGACATTTCTTTAAACTGGGCTCGCACATATTTTTTTTGAATGAATGACATTTAATATTAGCTGTTAAATGTGCAAAATTCCAGTCAAATGCTTTTAATGAAGTTCGACCCGATCAAAGAAAGCAATTTGAGGCTGTAGTGGAAAGAAGCCTTTTGTGGTCTAGTTGTGAATAATAGATCTTTCATGACTTTCAGCTTCAGTAAGCTAGTTTTATTATGGTTGTTAATAAGACATTGGAAATCAGACATATTGGCTTTTCTGCACACTGGTCAGACCGACTCACCGAGGAGCTGAGCTCATAAGCAGACATATTACCACGCATGAGGGATCCGACAAATGAATCAGCCCCATGAGGACCAGCAGGCTTTAATGAAAACCGCTGTATTTTTATGATTTTCTGGTTGTCGTGTATCATTGGTTTTACCACTGGATACCAGGGGTTTGTGGCATATGGACTGTGTGGCTGAGTTTGTCATCATGTGTCTCTGATGTGCGTGTTTACATGCATGTTGTGCATGGTTATGCTGTCAAGGAGCATTTTGCTTTTATGAACATAACTGTAATTTAACAACTGTCATTACTGGATTTATGGTTCAAGGAAATCTCAACTTTATTTCTCCAAAGATTTTCATGTGTTAAAGGGAAAGTCCACTGGGTTTACACATTGACATTAGTGTGTCAGTCATTGTTTGTACTGCACTTGTACATGCAGTTTTATGCATCTCTGGTTGTGGGGTAGTTTGGAAATGATCCCTGTGTGTTACTATCAGAAACAGATAAAAGAGTATACATATCTTTTACATACATATCTTTTTGGGGACCGATTGAGGCTGGAAAAATTCAAGATCAAGTTAAAGCTTTAGCAGTGTGTAAAAGAAAAAACATGCAGCGGAATCCAGTGATCTAATATATCTATTTCTTTTTTCCCCTTCTCGTTATTTCCCTCCATCCAGGTATCACCAGGAAGAATCCACGCACTCCTTTGTCAGACCTTCAAGGCACGAACGCACTGAATGAGAAAGCCAGCTGGTTAGTCCCCAGACAAACAACATAAAGATGAATGGTTGTGTTTCAGAGATTACGATTGAGCTCACTGAGCTTGATTGGACAACAGTCTTTCATTTGAGCCTCAAAACAGGATCTGCTTCAAAATGCATCCAAGATTTCCATCACCTCATTAGAAATAAAACCAAGCTGACCGTAGCTGGCTGGCAGCCTGGCATAGAGAAGGAGATGCTATACTTTGTGGATTGTGATGTGACTGTGTTGTCGTTTCTCCCCCCTCATGCAGGGATGGCTACGGTGTCGGCTGTAATGGTCGCAGTTCCAGGTCGGGTCGTCTCTCCTCGACAGGAAGTCCTGCCCTGGAAGAAGATGGGATCTTCCTCAACTCAACCAACAGCAAACTCCTGGAGAGAGCTCAGGGTATCCTACTGTGAGTGAGACGCACCTTAAACACAGCGCACCAGCACGCCTGATTCCAACACAGCGTACTGGGTGCATGTCAGATAAATGCTGACACCACCAATTCGCTGCATTCCTTTCTTTTATCTCACCACCCCAAACTAATGGACAGTAAACATCAAATAAAACACTAGGAAAACATCTTGTTGCATTTTTGGATTGTTGCATCTGATAGAAAACACCACTGGACACAGCCTGTACAATATCCCATTAATTTAATATCTACAACTCTCACCTGCAGGAGAAACAAAAACTGCAAAAGCAAACCGACTCTTCCCAAGGTGAGACACAAACCTGACACAGCACAAGACAACATTTTACAGACATCCAGAGATCGACGACATGCATTTAATACACTGCTCCATCAAATATATGTTGTTATCTGTGTGCAGCACTTGTTAGATGTGAAGTCCCTGCGCCACCTGAGCAGTGTGACGCTACACGACCGCATCACCAAGTCCCTGCTTCACCTGCACAAGAAGAAGAAGCCGCCCAGCATCAGCGCACAGTTCCAGGTCAGTGCTGCAGTCACCCCCTGCTGGAGAACTCTGAGAATTTCAAAAACATCAGTGACGCAGCAGAATGATAATTTGCAGGAACGAAAATGTTCAAAAATACAACGTGGAAAATAAGATTTAAATCGTGTGTCATATATTTTTGGCATAAAAGTCAATGATCATAGAAGATGTCGACACATTATGCACGTGCCTTGTTGAATTTATTGATGATTGTCATAATTTTAATGCTTTAACCTCTGTTGTTCTGTAATCGAGAGCCCACCTTTTATTCAGGAAAATATCTTACCTATGTTGAATAGCAACATAAACATAGCTAATAAAGTTCCTTATTGTCAATGGACGAGGATTTGATGTCAGTTGTTTGTGTTTGCAGGCATCACTCAATAAACTGATGGAGACACTTGATCAGTCAGAGCCGTATTTTGTCAAGTGCATTCGATCCAATGCAGAGAAGGTAATTTTTTTCACTTAAATGGAGCTTCTGGTCGTGATTGATGGTCGATTCATCCTGTGTTATACTGACTCTGTCTTTTTTTTTTCCTCACTCAGCTGCCATTGCGTTTCAATGACAGCCTGGTGCTCAGACAGCTCAGATACACAGGTATGCTGGAAACTGTCCGGATCCGCCAATCAGGGTACAGCATCAAGTACACCTTCCAGGTAATCCTCTACAACTGCTGTGTACCATCTAACAGCTGATATACAGGCAGTGTCATGTCAGTGTCACTATATTATTTGCACATTAAATTGTCATTAGTTTACTGCACAGTGATGGATTGGTTGATAATCATATATTTGCTTGCTTTTCATTTGCTTTTTGCTGTTTAGCTGCACCGTGCTTTTTTGAAGCAGCATTTTGACATATGTCTTTTTGGACAGTGCATTTAGTCTTGGCACTGCATGCATTTATCCTGAGGGCCATTGAATTCATGAGTCAGACTCTTGGCCATTGCTGCACCAATATGGCTAAATCATTTATCTCAGTAATTAGTCTACTAGGAATATAACTATTTTTTTGTCATTTATAAAAACATGGTTTTGAAATTAAAGATCAAAATTTCTAAACATAATCAAGACCTACGTTACATAAATATAATGAAGCCTGCCTGTATGTAACAGTTATGGTGACCACATGTGTACATGTACACCTTGTTGCAGGACTTTGTGCATCACTTCCACGTGCTGCTGCCTCGAGCAACAAGCCCGACCAAGTCTGGTGTCAGGGACTTTTTCAGACAGATCCACCTGCCACCTGCCGGGTATCAAGTGGGCAACACGATGGTATGGACCAAAACATGTCATTTGTCTATCTGCTGCTCATGCATCTGTGTGCATGTGTGTATTGGTGGGTGTGAAAAAAAGCAAATGTTGCTCACTGGTACAGGTTTTCCTGCGGGAGGTGGAACGTCAGCGACTTCAGACCCTCCTCCATCAGGAAGTCCTGCGGCGAATCATCACACTGCAGCGCCGCTTCAGGGCTGTGCTGGAGAGGAAGCATTTCATCAACATGAGACGAGCTGCCTGCACCGTCCAGGTGAGATGTTGGGAAGAGGAGTGTGTTGGCCTAAGAAGTGGTCGTACAGCTCCTATGGTCTCCATCATGCATCTGTAACAATATTTCATATTTTGATCAGCTGTGAAATTACGACTGTTATTATGAATCATGCATCAATAAATCAGTCCTGCACAGCAAAGTTTCTTCCACCCACATTTCACGAAGAATTTCCATAGTTCATAGTTTTATAGTCCATAGTTAATACTACACAGCTATACACTGTGTAACAATATATAGTTTGTGTGTACCTATGAAAACAGCTTATTACACCAACTGTTTCTGCTCTCGCTTCAACTTCTTAACCACTGGATGGTGGAAAATGATCCATTAGTGTCTGAAAATGAATAACACATTTTTCTTTTCAACGAGTTAGTTGTTAGTAACTGTAGCAACTAACACTTTCTCTATTTACTTTATATTAATTCTCAAATTACATTGACTTTTAGAAATCTACAGTTAATTTACAGCTACACAGAGCTACATTATATGATAACAGATTCTTACAAGATATTTGCAGGAAAACGTAGAATCAATAAGAAAGCATTACAAAAAAATATACTCTTTGCAGTTCCGTACCAGACTTAATAACAATTTATATTTAAGAAAAATACACTAGGTAAATTGTATCAGTATTTAAAATGTTAATATTAACTGGCCTCTGTTCATGCTTTTTCTTTCAAGAAAAGAACTGGTACAGACTGTTACATACTGTTATTTTACTAAGGAATGAAAAGAAAGACAGAGGTAGAGAAAATAACAGTGTAAGAACTGACAGAGGAAGAAAACACTGTATTCAGGTTCAGTGTTGGTGTGTTGATTTTGGAGAAGCCCTCCGAGGGGAACTGTCCAAAACTCTGTCCGGCTGAAAGAAAACAAACCCAGTCAGTCCAGAGCAGTAAAGCACATATCACATTATGGAGGGAAATAAGTAATTGAAGTACTAACAATCAAATAAGTTGTCAGCTGTTGAGGTGAATGCATGGATCATGAAGCTTTTAATTTAGAGAGTTTGTCAGAAAAAGGGATTAAGCTCAGCTGGGTTATAAATAAAGTAAATGAACTTATTCTAAAGTGAAATCAAAGTAATGCAAGATTTCCTCAGCTTTTTTTAATCGATTAAATCTTCCTTAAAGCTTCCTTAAATCTTCCTTCTGTTAAATCTTCCTGCCATGAATTACAAAAATATCACATGCCGCAAACTTCATCTTATTTTTGTCTTGGGTTGGCGTCATATTGTGTGGGTCACACTCATTACTTTAATTCAGATGAGAGTTGTTTCTATTTCAGTCTGAAAGTAGCTTGTATCTCCACTACTCACAAAACTTGAAAACATTTTCTCCTTTTCTGTTCTGCTGCAGCGATGGTGGCGATGCTGCCTCCTCAGACAGTCCACCATCGACTCGAGCATCAGGGAGCAGGCGGCAGTTTGTCTGCAGGCAGCCTGGAGGAGCTTCATGGAGCGCAGGAGGTTCCTGCTGTGTCGGGAATCTGCCATCGTCATACAGAAGAGCTGGAGAGACTGCTGCCACCGCAGATCTTCGGCAGCAGTAACAGTTCAGGCGGCGTGGAGAGGATTCAAAGAGAGGAATCACTACTGCCGGATACGCAGGACTGTGACGCAGCTGCAGGCGACGAGCAGAGGATACCTGGCTCGACACAGGTGAATGGAGGATGTGTATATGTGGGTGTGTGGTTGGCTGTTTGAAGTCCATAATTAGAAACTGCTTTGTGTAGTTTCGTTGTTAATTTAAATTTAAAACGAATCTGCAAAAATTTATGCTACAGTATAATAACTAGAAAGTTGAATAATTAAATTGTTTGTAATTTGATTCACACCTGCTGTTTAGAACAGTTAGTGACATAGTTTTAAGGTCATGATTCTGAATGGTGCTTTCTGGCTTCAGGTTCAGACGTGTAAAGGAGCAGCACGAAAGACTCAGCAGACAACAGACTCCTGCAATAGAGGTGGGGGGTGCAGGAACAATGGAAGACCTCACCTCGTCAGGACAGGAAAGTTACATTCAGGACATGGCTGCAGAGCTTTCTGAAGACTCCAAGCCAGTTTTGTTCGATGTGGGAGAGACAGAAAAAGAGGAGGACTCTGAGCGAAGTAGGAGCATAGATGAGACGAGCCATAAGAACCGATCAAAACGAGAGAGCAGACGGATGAGAGAGCTGGAGCAGGCTCAGTTCAGCTTGGAGCTTCTGAAGGTTCGTACCACTAGTGTGGGAGGTACCGTGCAAGAAGACTCAGCCCCGGACAGCAGAACGTCTCAACTGGAGGAACATTACAGACATTCGCACCGAGGATCTCCTGCAAGACATGGAAGTTTTGAACTTGTCAGTGTAGAAGACATGGAGACTGAAGGCTCTGGAGGATTTGTTTCACAATCGACAGCTCCTCAAGAACAATTCAAAACAATCCGAGATTCAAACTACAATGAAAAGCCTATAACGGATGGTCCCAGGGCAACATTTTATATCGCTTCCGACCAAAGTCCAATTCATGAACCAAAATTCGAAAGCCCCAGGAAATCCTACAAAGAGCGAAGGGAGTCTACGTCGCGAAGGCCTGTCGTGGTTTTAATCAGTATGCAGAAGGAGAGCCCAGTGGACGAGCAGGAGCTGCTGGCAGCCCAAACCCTAGAAGGAGCTCCTCAAATAGGAGCAGCAGAATCTGGCTCTCAAATGACACCCATTGCAGGATTGGAGTTGGGATCAGAGCTTGAGCAGGCACATGGGACCACTACCAAGGCCAGGAGAGACATGAATGGGGTGGACGAGTCCTCTAAGGTCCCCTGTTCAGCTAGTCGTGGATCAAGTCCAGAAGTTCCCGGGATTTGCTCCTCAGAGGTGGACATCCAGATCATCATGGAGCCCAAGCCTCCTGTTCCCTCGGGTCACCAGCAAAGGACTGTGGTCCAGCCAGCACAGGAGGCCCCCAGTCCGATCCTGGACACCAAACCGCCCAAAGCCCAGAAGAAGAGCTCAGGTCAGACTGTGATCGTGAACATGGTGGAGAAACCATCAAGCACAGTCTTCTCCCCACCCAGACGCAAGCTGCCCTTCTCCAAGTAAGTAAACCGTTATCCTGAACAATGTGAGTTCAGTTTGGCGAAGGTACATTCTTACCTGGGCAATGTTTGTTTGCTTAAACTACTTCAGTACATTGTGACTTTTTCCTAGTGTAAATGAACTACAGTTGCAAACCTATGAGGCCCCTCTTTAGTTTCAAACAGAACAGAGTGTTTTTATGATGCCTTTATTGTCTGCTCTTGTTTTCCAGGTCGGATAAGGATTTGGTGAATCAAGAACGATCTCTTTCCATGTTCAGAGATGACTCTAAATCTGGATCCAGAAACCGAGAGGTAGGACACACATGTTTGTGAGCACACGTACATATTCCTCGTGCAGTGTGTACAAATTGTTCCATTGTTGTACAGTGATCTGATGTGTGTGTGCAGACTCATCTCTTTGCTGTCAATGATGAGACATATATGTCCTTATCTAATATCTACACGAGTATTTTAACTGCCCAAAGACATACATGGATTTCAAGTGTTCGTTTGTTTGTTTTTTTGCTCATTGTTCTTACAAATATTAAGAACAAACGTAAACATAAAGCTGCAGAAATTATACAACTTACATTTCCGTTTTAATTCAATGTTTTTGAAGAATGTTATAACATCCCTTCTTTGTAGTCAGCTTATATGTAATTTCAAAGACCTATGTGGAACTGATGTGTAGTTCTGTGACTACATCCTGTAAAGTTATCACGAGTAAAATAGCACACATTCATATACACACACACAAACTCACACACACATACACACCAAGAAGCAGCTGACCCACTGTTCCTGTGGTTGCCTGGAAGCAGGTGGGCCGTCCGGGCCCCAAAAAGAAAGCTCGAATGTCCCGGACGCGCTCCGACTTCCTCACCCGCTGTAACTCTGAGGGGGCGACCCAGTCAGATGACGACGATGAATACTACATCTCCGCCCACTCACGCACGCTGCCCCCCTCCCTGTCTCCCCCACACACCCATCACGAGGCTGACTGTCACAGTGACTCAGAGATGGTAAAATACCGGATCTCCAGAGGTCCCATGACCTCCTAACAAGTTTCCTGTCCACTTTTCCACCCACCTTCTTCTCAGGTGAATGTGGCCATGCAGCATGGGAGGAGCTTTTTAACACTGCTAACTCCAGTTTTAGTGGATTGTGTCACTGCCAAAGTGCTTCACTCAAACAGGCCTTCACCGTGGTCGCTCTGTAGTGAATAGCTGAGCATGTCACTCTGGCAGCTTAAAGATCGCCACAAGCTGAGCTGCCACCTCTACACTTAACTCTCCTTTCAAGAATATATCTGTTTCTCTTAGGATACATCAACACCACAGAGTTTATCTCATGTTGTGTTCATTTTGTTTCACTAACCACATCACTGTTTAGTACAATGTGAAACTAATTAGTATTTTTTTTTGTTTTGTCTTCAATTTATTTTTCAATTTACCGTGATAAGAGGAGCAGCAGGATTTCATGTTTTCAGAAGCTAGTGTTTCTTATTTCATTCATAAACAACAAAACAAACATCTACCAATCTATTTTCTGTAGATTAATTATCCAACACAATAAGGCAGCAGTGAGCAGGTTCCTATGGGAGGAACTGTTTCACAGGCAGGTTGTGGATTGTTCAAGATCTTGTCTGTTCATATTTTGAACAGACTGCAACAACTGACATCATCCCACCTCATGTTGCACTACTCGCCATCTGCCTTCTGCTGCTCCTGCATGCTGGAGTCATTTAGACCTTCAGTCACTTCTTAGTGTTGACACAATTTTCTAACAGGATCTTAAAGCATGACTTCGCTTTCAGTTTTTCAAACTACAGCAACATCAACATCATTTTCTCTGATGTTAGAACGTCACTATTAGTTTGTATCAGTTCAGAATTTTCTCTGTAACGATGTGGGATAATGATATTTGGTGCCTGCGTTTGTTCTATAGAACAACATTATTTATACACACTACTCCATAGCCCACATAGATAAACAAACTTGTTTTTAACCAAAAAGTGATCTCTGCAAAATGTTGCTGAACTTAACCCAAACTCAAAACTGCTGCTTAAAACCTGATTGAAACCTCTTGAACTCAGTTGTTAAATGTGTAAAAAATTTTTCTCACCTGGTTATTGTTCTCTGCTGTTAAGTCTTCTCATAAAGACCAGAAGAAGATCCATAAGACCATGTCATCAGGAGACCTGGGCAAGGTTGAAGTCCTTAGGAAAACCTCCAGTCATGATGGAAGGTAAAATCCCCAAGTGTTTGTATTGTAAATGAACCCAAAGAATCCTGGTCACTTCAGTACAGTACAGTAGCTGCAATGGAAATTTGTTTGTTTGGTCAAATTAAAAAATAATGATACCTGAAAACATTCATCATTCACTAACTTGTAGACTCATTACATTTACTCAAGTACATTTATAAAATGTTTATTTTACAACTGAAACGTGAGGGGCACAACATATTTATTCAATTAATCACTTTTGATTGACAGATTTACTTTAGTCAATCATTTGATTAATGCACTGTGTTTGTCATGTTGCAGGATGAGAGGGAAGATGCGATTCTGGAGTAAGACGAAGCACGGAGAGAAGAAACTGTCGAGAGAGAAGCAGTCGAGCAGGAGTGAAGCAGGAGAGACACATGGTACAACAACTGTGTTGTTTTGAGCAGACAGTAGAGTTAAAGACACACAACTATACAAATTGTTTCAGAATTTGTATTGTAGTTTTCTCCACAGAAAGATGTCATGATGCATAAAACAGCATCAGAGTATAATTTAGGCTCCAGAATCATTGAAGTTTTTTAAATGAATTTCAGTCTATGTTAATAACAATAACAATAACATTGTCAATAATAATTATTATTGTGGTTATTATTGTTGTTGTTATTTTAATAAAAATTGTCTTCACATCTTCTTCCATTTGTCTCCTAGAGGGCATGTCTCCTCCCCACAGTCCGGACCTGGAGGCAGCCTCCTCCCATGTGGTCAGGGACAGTAAGGAGAACAAGGAGCCATCTCCTAAAATGAGGAGGCGCCGCAGTGTGAAGATCAGCAGCATCGCTCTGGAACCCGCCCAGTGGCAGAACGACGCACTGCACATCCTCTCCTCCGCACACGACTACCGCAGCATGAACGATTTCCTGATGAAGAAGGTCAGAGGGTGGACCTACACCTGTACACACATACAGCAGCATACAGTAGCTGAGCTGAGCTGTTTACTTGAAAAGTGCTGTGTTTCTTCAGATCGCTGACCTGGATTCAGAAGACAGTAAGAAGGACACCATGGTGGACGTCGTTTTCAAGAAGGCCCTGAAGGAGTTCAGGATCAACATCTTCAACTCGTACTCCACCGCTCTGGCTGTGAGTCCTCACTGCTCTTTTCCCTTTGTCTGTTCTCACCTGCTTCAAACACAACAGCATCAGCGAGACAGGGAAGTTTTCGGTAGTAGAAAAGTACTTGGATACTGTACTATGATTGTCTAATTTGTCTGGTAATTACTGCTACTTTTTGTCCAGCTGGACACTGTACCCATCTGGCACATCACGGTGTGAAAATAAACTGAAAACTCAATACAGGGGGTCCTCGAGTTACGACGGAGATCCGTTCCTGAGAATGTGTGGTAACCGAATTTCGATGTTAGTCGGAACATACATTCATATGTATGTATTCGTATGTAGATAATAAGTTGTGCCACTAGATGTCGCTATAATACCAAGCTAAAATAAGAATTTATTATGGTGAAATGCCTTTTGTCCCTCTTGACACACCGTAAGGGTTGATATCGCGAGTGTAATCAGCATTTCCTTTAGATTTCTGATATCAACCGTGTAGACCCTGTGTTGTGAATAAACCTACGGTATTGCCACGATCCCGAACCCATCTGTGTCCCCCGCCAGCCGGCCATTTCACATAAGTAAACACAAGGCAGAGTAGCCTAGCTGTGCTGTGGAGGTGTTGGAGAGCGGCAGGCACACTGAGAGACAGAGAGAGCGGGACACGGGACATGTGTCGTAACCACGAAAACGTCGTACCTCGCGACCGTCGTAACACGAGGACCCCCTGTATAATAATAATCTCAATCCAAAAAGGTTTTTTTTAACTTTTCTCCAGAAAATAAAATTCTTCCTTCATGCAAACTATAAGATATGTATTTCCTTTCCTTTGCCCTCATCACCAGATGGATGATGGAAAAAGTATTCGCTACAAGGATCTTTACGCATTGTTTGAGCATATCCTGGAGAAGACCATGCGCCTGGAGCAGAGAGACTGGAGCGAGTCACCGGTCAAGGTGTGGGTCAACACCTTTAAGGTCTTCCTGGATGAATTCATGACTGAGTACAAGCCCATGGAGGGAACCATTGGAAAGGTAATACACATACAGGGCTACATCTTTACCTGGAGTGAATTTGCACTCAGGGGTGTTTGTCAGTTCACACTACATGAGTGACTGGTGATGGGGGCGTCATGAAAAACACGCAAAGTAAAAAAAAACAAACACAAAGTAACAAATGTCTTCCTGTCAGGCTCCCAAACGTGAGCGCAAGAAGTCAAGAAAGAAGGAAACTGACGTTGTGAGTTTAGCAATAATGGAACAACAATAAATGCAATACAAGTTTGAATCCAACGCCATATGGGCTTACTAGTGTCTCTACTGCCCCCTGCAGGTTGAAGAACACAATGGCCACATTTTTAAGTCCACACAGTACAGCATCCCCACCTACTGCGAGTACTGCTCCTCCCTCATCTGGATGATGGATCGAGCCTGCGTCTGCAAACGTGAGGACAGAAAACACGCACAAACACACACGCACATTTTCACTGATTTATTGAAGTTCGGAAAAATCAGAAACTATGTGGATGTGGCGTACTTTAGCACATGGGTCATTTTTCATTTTGTTATTTCACTTTTGTATTCATTCATTCATGTATCACTGCCCGACTCTGCGACTGACTGACTGCAGCTGCAGCTGCAGTTGCTGTTGCAGTGGCTGTGGTGTGAGGAGGTTGTCAAAATGTCATTGTTCTGATTGTGTTGTTCTCATGTCTGCAGTGTGTCGCTACGCCTGCCACAGGAAGTGCTGCTCAAAAATGACGACCAAATGCAGTAAAAAGGTACGTGGAGGTTTTTTGATATTCAGACCATTTACTGTGACACTCAGGATCAGGGCGTCTGGTTTGCTTTCATATTCCTTGAGATGTGTCTAAAATAGGAAATAGTTTTGGAGTGGCAAATACCATTATGTATATATATAATATATATATTTCTGTGCTTATATTTTTTTCATACAAGTATGACCCAGAGATGTCGTCTCGGCAGTTTGGCGTCGAGTTGTCCCGTCTGACCAGCGAGGAGCGAACGGTTCCACAGCTGGTGGAGAAACTCATCAACTACATCGAGATGCACGGCCTCTACACAGAGGGGATCTACAGGAAGTCTGGCTCCACCAATAAGATCAAGGAACTGCGTCAGGGGCTGGACACAGGTGAGACTGACAACTATGAACGTCAAGTCAATCTGCTCAAATAATAAATAATTACTACTCTGTTTACTTTGACCTCTACTGCTTCATCGATTACCACTATTATTTTTTCTACTGTTACAACTGCTTCTACTCCTACAGCTGATGTTACTGTTACTGCTACCATCACACTTTTAATTTCAACAATAGTACATTTTCTCCTCTCTCTCCCGAAAGTATCACTACAAATAACTTCTGTTGTTGTTCCTTATGGAATCTGTAATGTATACACACCAGGGTTGATTTCCCAGATTGTATCTCTCTGTCCCAGACGTGAACAGTGTCAACCTGGATGATTACAACATCCACGTCATTGCCAGCGTTCTCAAACAGTGGCTACGTGACCTGCCCAGCCCTCTCATGACCTTTGAACTGTACGAGGAGTTCCTCAGGGCAATGGGTAAGCTCATTATTGTCCTCTTCAGCAGCTGCTTTGTACTGCTTATCTGCCCAGAGGCTTCTCCAGATAAAAATCGGGTTGATGACTTAAGGGTGTGTGTGTGTGTGACTGTGTCTTTTTTCCTCTGTCCAGGTCAGCCAGACAAACGGGAGGTGATCCAAGGTGTGTATTCAGTGATCGACCAGCTCAGCAGAACGCACCTGAGCACACTGGAGCGCCTCATCTTCCATCTGGTCAGGTGAGATATGAGATAGGAGTTAACATCAGGAATACATCCTCAAACAAGACCAAGTCGGAAAATTAGGTTTGGAATCAAGATGTCAAGATGTTTTTGCCTGCGAGCAAAATGTGTAGATTTCCTGTTTTCTTTCTCCGAAATTATAAAACAGTCTAGATTCGCCCTTTCCGTCACATGCTATACATTGGTGTGTTTGCTGGAATGGGCATCATAGTCTCTGAGGACCAACATCTGGATTAACAGGCAGTGTAATGTGGTGTGTTACAGGATCGCATTGCAGGAAGAGACTAACAGGATGTCAGCCAATGCCCTTGCAATTGTGTTTGCTCCCTGCATCCTTCGATGCCCCGACTCCATCGACCCACTGCAGAGTGTCCAGGACATCAGCAAAACCACTGCGTACGTCTAATGGTCTTAGTGTGCAACTCAAATTTCCACTCCAGATCAGCAAATAGGGCTTCTAATAATAATAATAAAAAAAATATATCTGGTGCTGAGATGTGGGATCAAATTTGTGGAAAGTCTATATGAAGCCTTTACTTAGTTGTACATAGAAAAATAGTTTTTGTATTTCTACCAATTTTTGGTAGAAATACTTCAGTACTACCTGGCAACTAACTGATTTAGAAAAGACTTAGCACACAAACTATATGGTATATTGACAAATGGCTTGTGCCGCCCAATCAGCTATTCTTTTCTCAGTACACCTCTCCTGCCACAGGTGTGTGGAGCTTATCGTCAATGAGCAGATGAGAAAATACAAAGCTCGTCTGAAGGACATCAGCAGTCTGGAATTTGCAGAGAGCAAAGCCAAAAGCAGACTGACCCACATCAGGAAATCCATGGTAAGACCAGACTACAGCTGCATCAGTCGTCCGACAACAGTCCTCACTGATACGTGCTCACTATGCAGCAGATGTTAACATGACTACTCTTTATTGCTTGTTGTTTGGGTGGCTCTTCTTCTCTGTATGTTCCTCTCAGTCATCACTTAGCTGGTGACAGTCTTCAGCTTCTCGAGCAGCTGGCATGGTTCTCACGCAGCCATGGCAGGATTTCATTTCCCTGTATTTATTTACATCATTCATTCACAGATTGTCTTGTGTTGTTCTTACAACGAAGACGCAGCCCAACACAATAATGTTAAAATGTAAATTACAAGTGTTGAATACTTCAGAATTTGGCAACACGTATGCAACAATCTTTTTTTATTATTATTTTAAAACAGTTCTAAAAAAAAAGAAAACGAAGTATTCTATAGAGTGAAAACCAACTTGGAGCAACAGATATGTGTTTGCAAACTGTGAGCATAAGACATTGATGAATAGCATTGTTGCATATATTGCACATTGCATTCAGATTTTATACATTGAAATTAATGCATTATGATTTATTAAAAAGCCATTGTAGCTCCAGAAAAAAATACAGTCTTTCACAGTATGTTGCAGCAGATGTTCGTCTGTCTGTTTGGTCATGTGAATCAAGAACATGGATACTGATATGGAGGAAACATTGTCTAATCCAGCTCTAAGTCCAATATTAAAAACTTTCACTCTACAACCACATTTAGCTCGGTTGTAACCTACATGTCGACATCTTCTAAACTACAAATCAAAACCACCCACCAAACCCATGTTTATTTGATTGGTTCACCACTCCCTAACCCTAATCTGTCCTTCCTTCCTCCCTCCCTCCCTCCCCATCCCTCCTTCCAGAAACCTGTACTAATTGCTGTTAGGTTTATGAGCATAACCCGCACTGCCACCCCGGTATGTATGCCCCTCTCACTCCATGTGGCTGCCCACCACCAGTCCTGTCCTGTCCGTCACTTTAGCTACCTCGTCCACTCATGCTGTCTGTGGCGTCCAGTCACCGTACTCATCAGTCCGCCTGTGAACTAGTTCTCTTTTAGGTGTCTGAATCTGTTTGTGTATATGTTTATGTATTATAACCAATGAAACCTGTTACAAGTTGTCACTTGTTATTGTTAGAAAGATAACACTGACCTTAGTCTTGACTTTTTTTCCATATTGACCTTGATGCTTTATCATGATCTCGTTGCACTGGCATTAGGTTTAGACATTGACTCAGACAGTTTTTCTTCTTGCTTTGTCAACAGTTACGCCAGTAGTCATCATCAGCATTGGCTATAATATTCTGTCAGACGTTATTCAGTGAAATGAGGTCACTGTTTAGTGACTGACAACTAATAGTCCCACATTAAGCCTTGATCTGATGATTAATTGATTTGTCCTATGGTTTACTGTTTAAAGATTTACATTATGGCGATGTGAGCTGTGTCTGCTCTGTGGAAGGCAAACCAAGCGAACAACCTTGTAGCTGCATTCAGATTTGACAATTGTAATTTGAATCTTAGGGTTAGGGTTAGTTGAATGTTGGTTGATGTTGAGTTGATGTCGGAGAGAGCAGCACTGACTGTCGTTCCACTGACAACACTGACCCCTCTCTGCTTTCTGTTCCTGCTTTACAACTTATTAACGTGCAGCCTAACACAGCTAAACTGAAGGTAATTGTGTGTGTGTGTGTGTGTGTGTGTGTGTGTGTGTGTGTGTCGCAAATCCATTTTTATAACTTTTTAGCAGATACATCACTACATACATGGCTGCTGTTTGAAACTAATCAGCTGGGCTTCATATGGATCAGATCAGACAGCCACACAGTTTCATGTCATGACAAAGATTCAAACATCAGTATGCTCATTACAATAAATTGACTCTCAGCCTGTCGTGTGTGTGTGTGTGTGTGTGTTGACAGGGAGGAGCTGACGTATGAGATGTTGATCTTGGAGCCACGGGTGTCTGACGATGACACTCCTGAATCTGAAGCCTCCATCGGGACAGCAGACAGCTCTGAAAATATTACCATGGAAACCAAAGGAGCCACCTCTGACCTCTCAGGTGTGTGTGTGTTTAGATCCTCACTTAGTGTCAGTGTTTCCAGGGGTCACTTGCTTCAGTGTCGCTTGGATGGATCTCTAGTGAGACACATATAGAATCAAACTGGCCTGATAGCCAGTAGCAGTTGCTATGGCAACCAGGGCCCTATAGATATGATGAACTGAGCTTTTGGTGAAGGGAGTAATAATGAGTGGCCCATTAGCTCTTGGATAGACTGTCCCCCCTTGGCAAAGTATTACATGAAAAAAACCTAAGTAAAGGTGATTTATTATTTTGTGCCCAGCGGAACCTTTACATGTGTACAGATAGGTATCATTTGAATGGTTAGAAAGTGCTTTTTCTCATCATTTTATAATGTGTCTCTCACGCCTCTTCGCCAATGCTGTGCTCTGGCTCTCCACAGAGCGCAGCACTTATCGCTCCAGAAAGTCAGAGGCCAAGAGCAGACGACCTCTGCGCCGTCAGCCAGACTCCCAGGACTCAGCGGACTCCGTCTCCACCGTCTCCTCCTCGTTCTACCCATCCTCCTCTCTCTCCTCCAACGCATCTGGCTCCCCGTCCCCTCACTACCGGTTCCGCTCCTCCTCCTCCGGGCCGCTGCTCACCTCCTGCGGCTTGGGGGCGCCACTTGCTGAGGCCGAGGCGAGTCACAGGGCTGGCAAGACCCAGCACAGGCTCAGACTGAGCCGCAGCTCACCACGCGAGCCCTCGGGCAGCCACCGGAGGGACTCGGACTTCAGCTCACCGCCGCAGCAGCTGGTTCTGTATGGCAGCAACGAGTTCATGGTGTGAAGCTGAGCACAGAAGGAAACGCCAGCTGCTCCCTGTACGTACGCAGGAAGGTGTGTGAGAAGGGGAGGAGTGAGAGTCCAGGATTGGACGAGGCTGGTCAGAGGGCGGGGCCTGCTGCCCTCCTCAGTTCCCACCTCCCTCCTCCCCTGGTCCAGTCAGAGCAGACAGCTGTGGGAATAAAGGAAATAAGGAAAAGACTGGAGGTGTTATACAGAGGGACAAGGCGACATAGACTGTCAAAGACTGGTGAATAATGTGAATAGCAGAGAGAGAAGAGAAAACTTTGTTGACCCGCAGATGTGTTGTTTGACCCCTGCTGGAGCACCAGGGGCCCGTTAGGGAGGAGAGAGAAGAAGAAGAAGAAGAAGAAAAGGAGAAAGAAGAAGAAAGAGAAGAAGAGGAACAGGTGACGAGACACAGGGGGAAAAAACCCTCCTGCAAAGCCAAATCTTGTAGTAACCAGTCTTCATTTTTTAAAGCATGTGGTCAGGTGGTTAAAGCCTCCATGAAGAAATGTAGCCATACTGACTGAACTGGTGGACAAGTGGTCTGTAACCAGTGCCAAGCTGAATCTGCTTTCCACGTTTACACAGGACACACCAGCCAAGAGGCTGCATGCTTCTCATCACACTTTTCCTATGTCAATTTGAAGAAACTGTACAGTAATATGTCACAGTTATATGTTGCATATTATTATTATTATTATTATTATTGTTATTATTATTATTATTATTATTATTATTATTATTATTATTATTATTGTTGTTTTACAGAGGACAAGAGTGTAGATAGCAAGAAAGTCCGGTGCTGCTCCTGGGTGGTCCATTGTCGATTTATCTCCTGGTCTCTGTTCTGCCAAGTGAAGTGTCTTGAATTCAGGTTTCCCTTTTGTTTCTGTGCTGCTTTCTTCCTCTTGCTTTCCCCTTCTCCTTGTTTATGAGGAGCAGAGCCAGTTTTTGATGACCTTGGGTCTAAAAAATCTCAGAAGGAAAAGCTGTTGATCTGTGCTACGTGGGTGGCATCGCATACACGTCACCTGAGGTGGCACGTGCCAGTCGGCCGTCAGCCCGTGTATTGTGTGTCTGCCTCCCTGCAACCCGTTTTTCCTTCTGTCCAATTCAGAAGCATCAGTGTTACTTTGTCAGGACTTGAAATTTGATGTATATACTGTTGCTGTGTTACACATTGTTGTTATTGATATCAAAGATGTCAAGGTTTTGTTGTCAATATTGTCTGTATTAGTTTATTTTTTGTCCAGATGAAATTCATTATCTCTTTCCTGTGTGTGTGCGTGCACATGCATGTGTGTCTGAATGAATAAGTGATTAATTCCTGCCACTGTATCAAATCTCACTTTGTGCATAGTCGACACTACACACACACACACACACACACACATTTCCCCTGACATGTTACTGTACGACCATCAAGTGACACTAAACTAACTCTAGACTTGTAGAATCTGTCATTTGTCTGGATTTCATTGCACCTTTGGGAAACGTCCGCACTCACGGACTCTCTCAGACCGTCCACATCATCCTCTGAGCCATCCACAACACTTCTTTCTTATCATGTGACAAACATAAGCATAGCTCTTCCACCCTCGTCTCTCTCGGCACTGGCTGTGAAAAGTAGCATTTAATCTGCCTGTTAACCAGACAAACTAGTAGCACCTAACTCAGACCGTCCTTCTGTCCGTGTTCATACAGTATCAGTGTAATATTCAGTTTTATGGGCCTACTCAGTAGCTTGACAGCAAAGATGTCTCCGTACTAAAGCTGCAATATCTCTCCTCGCTTGCTGCACCTGTGATCAGATTCTCTTGGTCTCACTGACACAGTCGTTGTCAGTCAGCTTGTCCTTGAAGCTGAAAGTCTCATTGAAGACTGCGCTGATCTCAGTGTTAATGCAGATGTGGGGACTTGCAGTGTGTTGTCTTTTTATAACATTGACTGTAAAACCTGTTTAGAAGGAAAAAAAAGCAACTGTGAGGTGAAAGGACAAAACGGATCCCTGGTATTTGGAGGGATCTATTTTGTACATGCCCATGCTGTCTATATGGCATTCTGCAAAAAAAAAAGAAAAAAAAGAATGTATGTGTCACTGGAAGGCATGCTGTGCTTTCTCTGGTTGTTTTTGTTCCTCTTTTATACACAGTGTATGTACTATTTATGATCATGCTTTGGGGGTGTACATTGATTTAAAAGAATATGTTATAAAAGGTGTTATAAAAGGATATATTATCCTGTGTACGGTTCATTATCTACTATTAATCATGGCAACATATTTTCAGGCCACAATCGGTCTGTCATGTTTGCGCGACGATGCGAGAAAAAAAGACGAGCGCTGTGTCTCTTTGTCTGCGCCACTGTGGACACGGTTATGTATGAGGTGCAATTTGTGTTACATTTCTTTTTTTTTTAAATGATACAAACATGTCTATGGTTGTGAGGGAAAAAAAGACTTTATGGGGGGAAATTCGTCCGCTTATTAAAAAAGCAAAACGGCAGCCAAACGCAAATGAGTTGTGTCATTTATGTGTTATGATAAAAAAAAAAATGGGTGTTTGACTTTGAAAGGCTGTCGCTTTCACTAGCTACCCCTTATCCTCTTAGGGTCATGGTTGGACTTGGAGCCAGTCCCAGCTGACTTCAGTAGAATTACCCTGACCCCAGAAAGAGAAATCCCAGGCAGACCCATGGAGAATATGAACCTCGCATCGGACCAGTTGACCTTCTTGCTGTAAGGCGACAGTGCTAACCACTGTACTGCACTTAACCCCATGTTTTAGGCTATGTATTTGTTTATATACAACTTCTGCATATTTTAATTATCAGAGCAGTCCCAGTTAAAGATCAGTTGATTTAGTGCATTCATATAGTGAGGGGGAGAGGGTCACATGGGTTGAGATCCTCCACAACGCAGTCACAAAAACACACCAGTCTTCAGAGTTTGATGCAGTATATATTTCTTAATGAAACAAGGCCAAATGTGCCAACTCATCACTCCCCCTGCTGTGGCGGTATGCACTCCCTCCATGACCTGACCTGACCTGACCTGACCTGACCTAACATTATTATATTATACACTCGGGTTCCATCCTGCTTTTAGTGTTTTCCAGATGAAAACGGTATGAATGGTCTGATGTTATCCACATTCCTCTGTGGCTGATATCATCACTGGAGCTGGACATCAAATGGAAATCTTGTACCATCTGGTTACATTCGCCATCACATCCTGAAACACAAAGACAGCAGAATTAACCCAGTGGTCGAACTCGATCTGAAATGATACGGATACACAAATAAATATTATAAATATACTGATGCGAGTATAACAAACCAGTCTGAAGGCGCCATATTGGTCATGTCGATAGGTTTCCTTTGAAGATGACAATGTATCTGTCATGTGGCTTTCATAACTCTTTAATGGGGGACACTTTACTCTGGGGTCCCATACACATCACAGCCATGTGAATGTTATATGTATAAGAGAGCAGGACTTTACAACCACAGAAGACAGAAGGAAAAGAAGAAACAGGAATCGTTCAGGGATTCGTCACCGGACATCCGCAGAATCTTAGGTTCTCTTCATTGTCAAGCTTAATGTTAGGAAGGCTGTAGTGGTAATTGTTGTAGTTGATGAACGTGACAATTGGATAAATACAATTGGTTTGAACAACACTGCCGTAATACAGTCCAACAGTAACTGCGTGTTTTAGTTTTTACTGACTGGATTGCATGTTTTTTTAATGTTAAAGAGTTTCCTCGTCTATTTATTCGCTCTTTTTCATTTGAATCTATGCGTTGTCAATGTCACGCGACGTTCGCGTTACCAAAACAAAGGTCTCTTGTTTCCAGTTATCCAGCAGGTCAGAGTGAAACTGGAGGAACAGCGGGGAAGTTTCCACCTCCACGCTGCATAGGTTTTGTTTTGTATCTGCGACGTGTGGACGGATCCACGGATGAACTGAATACTGAGAGACACACAGTTTCCTTTCCATCGAAGTGAAAGTGCTGCTTTAGTGATCGGACTCCTCCCGATGAGCTCGTACATGAAATGACTGGGCTTAATAAAGCTGACTCCACATGACATCTGCCACAGGACTCAGCAGACACCACATTCCGCTGCGCCACGGTGAGCTCTGACTCTCTGTCCACTGACTCTCTGTCCACTGACTCTCTGTCCACTGGCTTCACATGACGGCACAGGTTTCCTTTGTATAGCCACTGACATTAGTTTAGTTTTTTTTTTCTGAGCTGAAAAAATGTAGTTTGACGTGATGAAAGCAACTTTGACTCAAAATGTCTTCAATCCTGCAGATGTCTGACAACAGGATCATCGTTTTCTTTGACCTGGAGACAACTGGATTAGGTAACCTCATCCCATCCATCATTACATCGCCAAGTATTTTTTTTTCTTATGGGATCAGTCTGTAAAACAACCTGCTACCATGGTTTTTATTTTATTATTGTTGAACTAGTTTATCCATAGTTTTATTTATTTGATCAGTTGATGTTTATTGGTCTGTGACTTATAACTGACAAGTTTTGATCTGAGAAGTTATGAGTTAGACCAGTGATTTTCAACCACTGTGCCGTGGCACACCAGTGTGTCATGAGAGATCATCAGGTGGGAAACTGTCCGGTTTCACTTAATTTTTCAAAAACATATTTAGTCACTGATTGTTTGTGCCTGTGTTGCAGCCTGAGGCCCAGGGCTGTATGTTGTCAGACGTATAGATGACATGCATGTGCATGTATAATGTGTCTCAGTATAACCGCATTAAAAGAGACTAATAGATCAGTGTAAAGGCTCCACCTGTTTACAGACAGGCATTAAGTGGAGTCTTTATATGAGGCTGTGGATGATAATTAGCAGTAACTGGCAATAACTTAACAACCTGGGTGCCAAATAATGTTTATATACTAATTAACATGCCACAAATTTTCTAAAATGATCAATCCTTCTGTCAGTTGTTCAAATGGTTGTAGAATGTGGATTTCAAACAAGCAGTTGCTCTATCCACTATTTCAGTACAATGATCTGAACGAGGTTTATGATATTTCAATCTAGATGTCGCAACTTCCCCAGTCTGTCACGCAGCAGACGCCTCTGCTCTGAAAACTTACTGGTGTCAAAACGACAGGAGGGTGACGCCTTTTCTCACCAAACCTATGTTTATGTCCTCAACACATCCATTAATGAGAGGAGGTGTGTCCTGATGTGAGGTTGAAAGTGAAAGTACTCTTTCCCTCCTTACCCTTCCCGCCATAGTTTGGTCTTGCACAACAATATGTTGAAAAGCCGATGCTGACAGGGCTGATTTGTGTGTGGCTTCCGAGTGACACCCTTCAGCCTGTGGTTTTGAGTCGGCATGAATGTTTCACTCATCACTGTCACACTTCTAGCAGGACTTAACAACAGAAAAGCTTTTCGCGTCAAGTTATAATCTTACATCTCATCTTGTTCACTGGTGCAGCTACCATGTGAGCAGCTTACAGAGGGAGGATGCCCTTCATCCTTTTTTATACTTATGTTTTCTATTTAGATTTTAATTTTCTTATATCTTCTAATCCCTCCAATAATTTCAGATACTGATGTGTGTGACATCATCCAGATTTCCGCTGTCTGTGGAGAGAAGGTATTTAACGTCTACACCCTCCCCAACCGGGCCCTCACTGAGAGTGCTACCCGGGTCACAGGCTTCACCGTCAGTAATGGCCGCCTGCTCCTCAAAGGGGCTCCTGTGAGTACTACCCCGATCGTCCAGGCTCTCACTTCCTTCATAGATTTCCTCCGCTCCTTTCACCGCCCCGTGCTGCTCGCAGCCCACGGTGCAATGCGCTTTGATGCACCTGTGCTCACCAGAGTGCTGCGGCACTATTCCTTGCAGCAGAAGTTTCGGGAGGTCGTACATGGGTTTCTTGATACTTTCTTGCTCAGCAAGAGGCTCCACCAAGGACTGGGTAGTTATTCTCAGGAATATTTGGTCCGATTCTTCCTGGGAAGAACCTACAATGCCCACAATGCTTTGGAGGATGCCAGGATGCTGCAGGCGCTTTACAACGCATGGAACCCTGGGAGAAGGAGCATCGCAAGATGTATCTTCATGACTTAAAAAGCTGACTGAAAATAAAATGACAGCTAAATGAAATTTCTTGTGATCACATGAATTTTATGCCCCAAAACTCAAAGATATGTTTTGTTCTGCTGTATCATGATTTATAATTTAGTATTTGTAGCTTTGTTGTTTAATGTAATGTCTCATGCTCACAATAAATTTGCCCATTGCGGGACAAACAAAGGGATTTTCAACATTTTTATTATGTTATTAATAGCAGTAAATTACTTTTTAATTTCTTCAAAACAAACTTGTGTTGTTTTTTTTTTGAGAAATACTCATTTGCAGTGCCCTTAAGCTTCTGATAATCGCTCCTCTTTTTATCCTTTTAAATCATTAATAAATGGGAGTCTGTGTCTGTGTGTTGTAGAAATGATGAATTACAGATGTGAGATGATGATCACACGCACAGAGACATGTTCCCAGGAAGTCTTAGCTTGAAGATCGGCTTTACTGAGCGCTCAGGAGAAATGACAGTAGAACCAAGCAGGCTGCACCATAGTCAATCCTCCCTTCTCTATAACAGTTTAGAAATATTTAGGTTTCTGGAGGACACTAAACATAGATTAGGGCCTTACAACGAGACTGTTTTGAGACAGCGTGTCTTTTATTATTGAAATAGCTATCTAACCTTAAACCTTGAAAGGGAGCAGAGCAAGCTGACCCATCTGCTGTAATCTGTGTGAAGTCAACTTAAGATAGAGGGGAGAGAGCAATAATAGGAGTCCCTTTGGAAAAATCCAATCTATATTATGGAAGTATATATTTTTTTAAAAATGTCCCTCAGTGCATGTTCAATGTTAAACTTGTGTGCTTAAAATGAGCTTTGAACATGGTGACAGTGATCTGCATGAAGAGTGTGAGAGAAGAAAAATGTGTAAATGAGGAACAGAAAGTGTTTTCAGGATGTGGTGGAGATCTGGTGTCAGGTAAGAATGCAGTTTCCTTTTCTAAATGAAACTTAAGTCCATGAATAACGCATGAATGTAGGCCATGTATGGCTCATATACAGTATAAATGTGACGGATTTTTTTCTCTGAAAAAAAAATGCAGCTGTGGTTTCGTGGTCGTCGTCACCGAGACTTTTATTTTGAAACTTCTGAATTTCCGGTGACGTCGCGGCCGTTTAAATATCATGGAGGAAAAGTTACGGAAAGATGAGCAAGATAAACAAAGGGCTTTATTGACGCCAGGTAGCATCATATAGATTAGCACGTAGTGTCGCAAGCCGCCGTTATTTTTTGCAAAATTTAATTTACAGACATGAAGTGACAGCTTCCAGTTTCTGGAGCTACCGACACTGTGGCGTGATGCAACAATCGGAGTGTGGACAGTCGCTAGTTTTCTTCGACCTGGAGACAACTGGACTGGGTAAATACCTTCTCTCATGTTCCCACGTGACACATTTAAGTTTAGTTATTTGAATTATAGATATAAGTTTTTTGTGTTTTATCGTCACACTACAGCTTCTGTATTATTCATCATTCAGTGACTTCAGTGACGGTGACAGTGAACGCACCGCCAGCAGCCCATGTTTGCTGCGTGTTATTAGACTCACTGATAATTTCAGTGAACCTGCTATAAAATGAAATAGCACTTCTACTACGTGATGATGCACAGATTTCAGTTTCTGCTACACTATATCTCCTGTCCCTTTATTCTGACATTATCAGGTTGTTTACCACTAGATATCACATAATCTGCAGGCCTTAACATCTTAAAAGGAGTATAATCCTAATGTTATTAAATTCTTCAATTTAGAACATAAATGTCTAAATAAAATGTCTAAAGAAATTTGATTCTGAGTGTTTAAGATGTTTGCCCTGTTGTAGTTAAATTAAACTTGAAGAGCAGTAGTTTTACTGTTTATCCTTCTACTTTTCCTGATTTAACATCAAGAAAATGCTTTCATGTTTATAGTAAAACAGACTACAAAAGCCTGGTGTGACATTTTAAAATCATTTATTAAGAACGCTTGACAGATTGTTTTAAAAACAAATGTAAAGGATTAATCTGTTTTGCAATCATCATTAGCAGCTGGCCAAGACTGTGTCACACTGACAATATTCACTGTGACATCATACATTTGTTTGAGTTAGGATAATTGTTCAAATTGACAAGGACTGTTTATTGGGTTTTTACATAATTTTGGCCTCAGGGTGATAAAATATCTTGATTTATTTTCAGGTGTATATTATAGCAGAATTTGCCAAAACATACATTGTTCTTGTCGGATTATTTTTCCAGTTAATTCATTCGTTCGTTGCAGCATTGTATTTTTGGTGCGATTAGTTTCCTAATGTCCTAATTTCTTAAAGTTTCTGGCTAATGTTAACAGTCTACAATCATCTCATCAAAGTTCAGTGTGTGGCCAGTCTGTCCAGAGAGAAAACCTCTGAGGCTCAGTGTTGTTTCACCAGGTCAGAGTTGTGACATTGTCCAGCTGGCTGCAGTGAGCGGAGGCCACTCGCTCAACCTTTATGTCATCCCTCGGTGTCAAATGCAGCGAGGGGCAACGAAAGTGACTGGCTTCAGGGTTCGCAGACAGAGGCTGTACCTCCACCGCCAGCTTGTCCTCACCAACTCCCTGCGAGAGGTCCTTGTCTCCTTCATAGCTTTTCTTCAAATGCTTGGAAACCCACTGGTAATTGGCCACAACATTCGTCGCTTCGACTGCCGTCTGCTGGCTCGAGCCCTTGATGAACTGGGCCTCAGAGCAGAATTTGAATCATCCATCTTTGGCTTTGTTGACAGTCTGCCAATGGCCCGTGAGGTGCTGAAGGACCGTTGCCTCCAGAGTTTTCGGCAGGAGATTCTGGTGAAGGAGCTGCTGGGTATCAGCTACAAGGCCCATGATGCTTTGGAGGATGTGCGGACATTGCAGGCTCTCTTTAATGTGCTTCATCCCGCACCAGAGATAGTTTGTAGCCATATGTTTACTCTGGACACTATGAAAACTAAGTCAGCTCTGTCAACTGCCAAAGCTAAAGGACCCTGTAAGATGTCACAACAGCGCCCCCTGTGTGAACACTTCAGACAGACAGTGAAGGATACAGAGAGCAAAGCAGAGGACAATAATAAGGAATTTGGTGAATTATAATCTACCACCTTGTACATTTTACACCATGTGCCCCATAGCAGTATTTCTGCATTACTTTAACACAAAACAAGAAGATGGTCATGTTCAGTAACTGCCATTTTCCTCCATCTGCACCTTTTACTCATCGTTGTTAGTATGTTAGTTAGTATTAGTTCGCTCTTTCTGCAGTTATAAATCTGTAAACATCATATGAACACCTCCTCATTATTTCAAATAGATACACTTTTATTCATTATTGAAACATTGATGCCTGCTAGAAACTTTGTTGGACTGTATATAATTTCATTACTGTGAAAAAATATTTTATTCTCTTTAAAGAGCATATTTTTAGTTTAAATAATATTTTAAGAAATAAATTTGCAAATAAATGTATATGCTATCAGAAATTATATACTTGTTGTTAGTCCTTGACAAATACAGTATTTAGAAGGTTTGGAAAATAACGTATCTACACATCAAATACTGTTGAGCTGTGACAATTAAATTAACTATTTTAGTATATATTTATCTGTTACTATTACCTAATTATCTGTTACTATTTTTTTCGTATATTCAGAATATTCAGTTAATTTAGTTCACAGAATTAATAGGACTCAACTGTAAAAATACACCCTTTCATGTTTTGCTCATTATAAACATCTAGATGGCACTGTAGTTTTACTAGAATAATTCCTGTATGATTCAAAATACACAGCACTGCAAACAGTTAAGTATCCGAACAATGCTTTATTTTCTGGCAGTCCCATGCTACAGCATCACCATAATTCAAAAATTCTAAACCATGCCCTCACATTCCACAAATTATTCTTATTAGAGGTTGACCGACATGTCAGCCGGCCGATTAATCGGCGCCATTTTTGACAAAATTATTTAAATCGGCATCAGCCAATATGCGTGTTTTTTTAGCGCCAATTAATAATAATGAAGTTGTGTCTTCATTATTGCATTGCCACTGGCAGACTCAAAGAGAGAGAGAGAGACAGAGAGAGAGAGACAGAGAGAGAGAGGAAAACGTCAAGATATTGGTCAAAAATATCGGCCATCGGCTGACCCTGACCTCTAAATATCCCATATCGGTCGATCTCTAATTCTTATATAACATAACAGTTAAATAAAATAATTGAGTGAAAACACTGAAGCTAACTTCTGTGCAAAATCCTAAACACACAGTATTAACTAAATTTAAATGTGACTGAAAATAACAAAGGTGGTAAAATAAAAGTTAAAGGTGGTAAAATAAAAGTTAAATTTAAAAACAGATACTTTTCAAATGGTGAACTTTAAAGAAACTGTCGCTAAATCAAAATATTCTGAAAATATAAACAGGTAGTTTGAGTTGTTTGAAGAGATGTCGGGATGAATCTTAGGTAAAGGTTCTTCAGTCAGAAAGATGAAGTGACTATTGATTGTAAACACATTCTTCTAATCCCTTTATATTCTTCCTTTTTTTTCAGAAGTATCAGCACAAACAAAAAAACAAAAGGATATATGCATTTGTATCAAGGACAAACTTGACAATCAACCCACATCTAACGTTGCCATGACACAGGCAAAAGCTTCAGCAGTGTTGGCTCGATGTTCTGGTCAATCATCCAGATCAAGGAAGAATAGTAAATATTAAATTACTGGTAGGTTGACAGGCTAATAGTGCATTCAGTTTCAAACATTTGATTTAAAAAACTGTTACAACAACATCATTTACTTCATGATTAACTGAAGTTAGGTTGAACCCACTGAGAACAGGCATATTAAGCAAAAGTTTGCAACATACTAAAACAATCTTGTTACATATTGTACCAACTTGTGGAAAGTGGCCCACAAAGGATTATGTTATGAAGATAAACCACTCCCACAATGCTTTCATAATTTACATGTAGAAACTAATGATACAGTTAGTCTTTGTGCCGTTGACGCATCACTACAAACAAAATAATGGACAAAGTCTGAAAATTTTGCCTTTAACTACTCAAATACACAATTGTTTGTTTCTGTATTACCAAGCTGTATGCAGCATTTTGTCATATAAACGTACAAGACATGGATGCATTAACAGGCCTGGGTCAACTTATTTAAGGATTCAAGCAGCAGCAATAGTGCATTTTAAGTTGTGTGATGTTTGAATCTAGCATTCCTGACTCTCACGGGACAGTTCTAATGTCTGACCCTCCTTTTTTATCTTTAGGATTGATCACTACTTTGTGGAGAATTCCCCAGACCATAAACATGCGCAGGTTACAGGTAAAAGCACTAATACTCAGTAGGGTCAAATTCATTGTGACATATACATTTAGCACAGTCCCTCTTCTGTAATACTCCTTTAAGTATAACATGCACAGGTATCTCAGGAGTATTACACTATATTCTCTCAACTGTTGAAATAGTAGCATCCCCAAAAGTGGGTATTTAATTGCCAAGCCAAGGCAAAATGATAAAACTGTTAGTTGCACCAGTGACAATGAGGGACCACTGGCCCATAAAACAAACATGCACGGTCATCAATATTGTGGCTCTGCCACTGTAAACATATAACCAAATCTCCTCTTGTAAGTGTCTATTAGTGAGCATCCTTTTTACCCTAGACTGGAATAATTAGATGTTATACGTTTATTTTTAATAGAAATCAAGACTTTCTAAGAAAAGACTTACAATAATAAAAAGTAATCTCACCATAAGATTCATATACTTAGATTATGATTAAAGTCATGATCCTATGACCTTGATCATCAGACAATGTTTACCATACTGTCATGGACTTGGTAGATATTCAGATTTCCATTACTCTGAACACTTTTTGAACAGCTAAAACCTTCAACTTTTGATCACAGTCAGATTCTTCCCTAGTTACCTGATGATAGTGACCCAAACTAGTGTTGCTGGTATATATCGTATACAGCATATTGTAGATAGGATGCTGTTCAGTTTTGCAAACATGCACTCAGTTGCCAGTTTATTAGGTCACCTACTTCTTACTAATGCAGTCTTACGTTTAGTTTTTGTTGTTTTAAAATCAACTGCATGGTCATTTGGAGGCTGCAGGTTGTGGTGCTATTTAACTCAGCTGACTTAAAAGATCAGGTAGGTTATAATACAGTTCTACAAGACCATGAACCACAGCTGCCACAGCAACAAGTCATTAGCTCTGAAACAGTCTCAACAAAAAATTACAACATGTTTACAACCTATGTAATGGAAGGATTTATTGCCGTATTGGGTTGCAATAGTTTAAGCTAGGTGGACCTAATACACTGACAGCTGCATTTATTACTCTTGTTATTTTTAGTGTGTCCTTTATCTCACACTCTTAAGCACCTAACAATATTTGTGATGTTTACATCTGTGGAGAAAAGTTGTACTCGCATCCCTACAGGTAAAAAATGTTAAAATCAGTTTAAACCCAGCAGCAGTGAACTACAGCTGGATTTTAAAGCTAAAGAATGCTGCTGCCGGTATAAAGGGGTTGACACACCAGTCCACACACACTCAGTGTGGGTAAGGGGAGCAGCAGGCACAGACAGGCATCGACACTGTGCGTCCAAAACATCCCTTAGATACCATCAACTAAAATGTGCACATCAGTCATGGGGCTCAATCAGTAACGTAAAGTAAACCTTGCTGAGTCAAACCAGAGTAGGAACAAACAGATAGTGTTATGTTTTACACAGAGCCACAGACTCACAACTACAGGAGGCAGCAGGCTCGAAACATATTCATTCCTGATGGGGAGATGATGTGCAGGGAGACGCTCTCATTGGCCGAGATAAAGAGGACGGTGCCCCGCCTCAGCGTGACATCAGACAGAGCAGCAACTGAGGTTCCTGTGGCGTCGCCTTCGATGACCAGAAGGATGCTGGCACTGTCAACTGGAGCCACAGTGTATTGCTTCACTGTGGCTGGGACCTGGAGGATGGTTGGGACAAAACAAGGTAAACATGTTTGGATGTGAAAGATATTAGATATCAGAAATAGAACTCTTTTTGATATCGCATTTGTATCATCACACAGTTTTCATCTTGTTGAGAATCTAACAATGTGTAACCACCTGGTTAACTCTCCTTTCTTACCTGTATCCTCATGACAGTGAAGTCTGGCACTGGGGGGTCGTACAGTGACACACAGGGGTCTGAGGTATCCTGCACACATGGGAAGATTTTGGAGCTGGCAGGGGCTGGGCTGTAGGTGAGCATTTCACACAGCGTGTTAACATCAATGTATTTGGGCGTGAGACCTGCCCTCACTGTGTTGTCCGAGCAGGCCATACACTCGATACAATCTATATGGATGGGTGAAAAGACAGAAAAGGAAGTCAAGTTTTAAACAAGCAAAGTGGTCAGTCAACTCTCCTTCAAATGGAAAAATCAATTCTTAAATCCTCTTACAACGTTAGATATAATCAGGCTGGGATTTTAAATGACCTCTAGATGTGTGTGTGAACTTATACTTCAGGGTGAAAATATGGGTAGACAGAGGAACATGACAGAACTATTAAAAACAATTAGTCATACTGTATATTGTTATACAATCCTACACACTGCTTTTCACACTCACTGGCCCATCATATATAAATTTATATGCAACTTAATGTAGTCCTCAACAAATACACTATTTACGCCTGTGAGGACTGCAGTGCCCATCTGTTTTAGGAAATCAATGAACCAATTTTAAAACTATAAATAGCTATATATAAAACTATATAAATGTGTGTTTTATGATCGAGTGCTGACCTCCATAAAGGTATGCGTGAGGTTCATTGGCACCAAGGAACATGGCCTGACCAGGATCAAGGACCACGTGGTTGAGGAAGTAGATAGAAAAGCAGCCAATGTCACCAGGATACTGTGAGTGGAGACGGAGCAACAGGTCCCCATTGCTACTCGATGTGTCCTTCCCTGCTGCACCTGCATGTGCCAAAAAATCCACAAGTATGCAGGTGTCAGTACGTGGACAAGCACTGAATAACCGACTGATTTATGCTGACAATTTGCAGCATTAGTAAACATCTGATACATTATATAGTATATTACACCCTTTCTCAACATCTCTCTAAAGCCCTTTAAGAAGTGTGTGATTTTGGGCCCTTTAGTTTTGCTATTTCAGTGCCACATTTTGTGGGTGTTTTTCTTTTTCAGTGAATACTCTTGAACTGTCTTGCATCACATATCAGACTGTTGACTATGATCAAATAAAAGATTATTGCGATGCATTGAGCAATTCTCTCAAGTTCACATGCCAACCGTGTAGCACACACACACACACACACACATGGCAAATCCTACATTTCGGATTACAAAGTTCCAGAGAATGTGAAAGAAGATCTCTCTGCTATGTTTGCTACAGCTGATGACATTATCTTTGATCAAATCAGGAGATGCATGTTAAAGTTTGTGAGCCTGACCGATGAAAACGTTACGCTTCATGCACTCTCCTGTCCTCACCATCCTCAGTGACCCTCTTCACCAGCATGTTCAGCTGATCTACAAACACCTTCTTCTCACAGTTCATCATCCTGGTGAAGCACTTCTTCAGCGCCTGACGCGTACAAACTGCGTCTCCCATGCTGCATCGCAGCTCCTCCGCTGACTCATTGCCCACCAGAGCATGGAACTCTGGGACACCTGACAGATGTGCACACATATCCACAAAGTATGAAATAAGATTTTATAAAACATTTACCCATTTCAGTCTCATATTTAATTCGTTTTACGTAATGTCCCATATATTTATGTGTTTGACACAAAAACTCAATGTTATCTTTTTTGCCCTTGCTCCTCCAGTCACTGCCCAGAATCGATCCAGAAAGCATCCTGTGGGACTCACACTTAAGGAATCCCAGGATCTCCTCCACTGGTCTGAAGCCACAGAGGCCCTGGAAGCGGGTAAGAGCTATGGCCATCTCTGGTTTGTGGTTGTTGTCTGGATAGTGCTCCGGAAACTGAGCATGGAGACGAGCAGCTAACTCCTGAGGAAACCATAATGACAGAGAGGCCAGTGGTTATGCTTTCCAAACCAAGTATACCAACTACTGTGGTAAACAGTTCACTAAAATATTAGCATACTGGCTGTTCTTATACAGTTTAAACCCTGTTGGATTAAATATTTCTAAACTTTCACAGAGACATATACATACATATAGCACTGTGTTGCTTACTGTTGCAGTATTAGTATTTGCTTTTGATCACTTGAATAAAAAATCACATTTGATTATTAAGAATTTCTACAGTTATGATACAAAAATAGAACAGTATGTACAGTGTATTAATGGGACAATGTTGATAGTGTGCAATGTTGATAATGTGCAATTTGTAAGTACATTTTCATAGTGTTCTATGCAGCTAAAATTCTTTTTGGACACAGTGTAGGTGTGTGTCTGTGAACTCACCCTGTTGGGGTGGGCCTGTATGGACAACGCTGTGTTGACAGAGAGGACTTTGAAGAGGAAGGGCAGCTGACCCTGGAACGTGTCTTTGACCTTGGAGCCCAGACAGGCAGGGAAGTGGGCGATCCACTGGCCCAGTGTGGTCTGTGCGATCCTGTTGTCTTTAATCTGGGCATCACCTTTTGGATGGGTGCCCATCCACAACTGGAATAGATTTTTTTATAAATGAACAGATTACATTTGTTATTTTATTTTAAATTTTGCATTAGTGGATAAAAGCAGACTACTGCTGTGGGAAAACACTTTTTATTTAACCCATGTCCATTTATTTAACCCATAGCTCCGCAAAGCTCACATATATTTACATATTTCATTTTTTCATTTTGAATAAATCCTGCAATCATGCATACATATATTTTAATATGATTAAACATCATATGGTTAAATATATGTCAATGCCCAAAACTAGAGTCTAACAAGTAAAAAACACTGAAGGGCAGCTGAACAACTTTACAGACAGGGAATGCAATCGTTTCCTGACAGATCACAGACTTACTGACTGATATGTCACATCTTATAGCACAGGCATCCAAAACTTCTACTGTAGCTAAGAATCTGAGCCAATGTGACCAACCACAGCATGAGATATTAATGTGGCTCACAGCATGCAAAAATGTCACCCCTGGCATAACCTGAACTAATGACCTTTATGACAAACCTTGCAGAGCTGGTGTAGCTAAATTAAGACAAGACTTATGAAAAGGCATGAGAACAAACCTCTCAGCCAAGACACTGAGGAATAACACCACAGCCAATCCCCTCAGCCCTTAAAGGCTGACAACACCCATAAAGAAAGCACACTTTTGCATTTCAGTGAAAATCATTCTACCACAACTTACTTACATGGATTTCTACCTGTTTGTCCATAATGTCCAACAGATACCTTACCTCTGCGTAAGGTTTGCCATCGTCTATGACAGCTAGCTGATCTCCTCCGATCACCAGTTTGGCCACCTCACTGTCCAGCCCGTGTTTCCCCCATGCATAATTTTGCACAGCACAGGTCAGGGGAAACACTGTGAAGGGAGCAGATTTCACAGAATGTTAATTCTCGGTGGCAAGTTGCAACGCTTATTTAATTAATTAAATAGGTGACTGACAGACAGTTACTATGCAAATACGTGATCATAAAATTAATATAATCATTTTAAAGAATGAAGATGAGGTTCATTAACCAACAATCAAATGTAAATATCTATAGAAATACAGGCACAGATAGTGATGAACTACACTGTACTGCGCTGAGCTGTGCATCGTCCATTGATAGTAACACACACAGTAAGCAGATTCACGTCCATCAGGGACTCTGTCAATAATTTGTACGTTTAAAAACGCGTATAGATGCAGATTTTTTTATATGTGTTTACATGTAATTTCAGTCACAGCATCAGCTTCGTATTAATCAAACATCCGGCTGGTATTACGATGTGCATGTTCGCTGACGACGAGCTTTTTATTCAGACTCATCACGTCGGAAGGCTCTTACTCGTGTACCGTGTAGTGTAAATACACACTCACAGCACCGGCTAAATAAACCTGTATCGATTAAGTGAATAATGATTTGAAACAGTTATAAGGGAGACGATCTCACTCACCTCTCACTTCCTCCATTACTGCAACGTCGGCTGTCAGACTGCCTGTGACGTCACGGCTCGCCCAGTTGAACCTATAGCTTTTTAAAAATAACACGTTCACGAACGTCAATTCAATACTTTAAAACATATTCATTTTAAATTTTTTTTTAACAATTTACGTTTTAATTATTTAATGTACCTTTGAATTTGTTGATTTCTTAATCGTCATTTTTACCTCTGTCCCTAAATGTTACCTTAATGATGACAGTATCATTTAGTACATAATTATATATTGGCTTTTTTTTAGTTCTAATAATTAAAATATCAGTTTGTTGTCACTGACATAACCCGGATAATTAACTTGCTGTTACTTTACACATTAGTACATTAGTAACAACAGTACAGAGGATTCATTTTTTTTATATAAAACTATGCCCATTGGGCTTAGGATATTATTTAACTTATGTTATGCTGACTTTTAAAATGACATTTTCCCGGATCAGGGAGGAATTAAGGTTTTGTATGACACTACTGAACGGAGCTCCACAGGCGGCGCGCTTTTACTTCCTCACATTTCTGTTTATCAAATGACGTGTACGTCATTTTCCAGTTGACTCAGTGCGCCTGCGCTGTCAACTCCATTCCAGGAAGTAGGGAGGAGAAAACTCCAGCGACAGAGGAGAGTTAGTTGTGTTTTCCCTGCTCAGAGAGGATATAACAGCCCCACAGCCCTTTCAAAATGTCGGGATTTGACAGCAACCCGTTCGCTGCCGAAGACAACCCCTTCAATGTAAGTGCGTTTTGTGTAAGATTTTGGATTGCAGCTCTTACGGCAGAGAAGGGCTTTGGTGCTGACATATTCGTTAAAAGGAAACTTGCTGGGAGGATGTCGGGGCGGGATCTATTTCTGCTCTCTTTAAAACTATTTGGCAGAAATGCCTGATTGACATGGTTTCAACCAATCAGCGAGCGGTGTTAGAAAGTGGGCGGTGTGTCATTTGGGTTAAGTTGCAGGAAGTTAAATTGTAGCGACTTAGGAATGTGTGTCAAATCTTTTTCTGCCACATATAAGCTGCTACCATTGAAGTTTAAAGGGATTTGTATCATCGTGTGGATTTTACAGTTTGTTACATGCGATTTTGTCTAATATTCATTAAAGTCACCTTCATTCAGGGGTGGAAGATGTCCTGGATCCTTATGTACAGTTCAGTTGATTTTATATGTATATAGTCTAGTAATTTGCTTCCCAGTTTAAGGGTTGGGCTCCTTCAAATAGCCACAGGTCAAATGTGAGGAGTGAGGAGAAGGGACTTTCTCTCGTCCTTGATTTTTAGTTACATTTTGGAAACAGATCAACAGGCATCTCTTCTTCTCCTAGTGACGTGTTGTTTTGGTCACAATGAGCTTCCTTAAATATGTAGCAAGGGGATGACATACAACTTTAGGGCTTTAACTGTAGTTACTATGATTTGGAAACCCTGATTACACTGCTTGTAAGCACTGTACATGTTGAAATGTTGGTTATCACAACACATTAGACACATACTCTGTGCTCACATTTTTCAAGTACAAACTATAGATTAACTCAGCCTGTTGCAGATACACTGACTGCAAATCACTCATCAGCAGAACAAGTTTAAAATTAAGAATCTGTGTGAAATTACATAATTTCAGTGACATTACATATCGCAGTCACTTTAACAGGAGTGCAGAGTGTATTATTACACCAGGCGCACAATTGCTATGACGTCAATGAAGACCACTCTTTGTTTAATGGGTGTGGAAATGGTTGAATAAATAACCTTGTAGCGGAATTGAAGATGTTGTCTGAGCCATGGTGCTTTTCATTTATATATATATAAATAATATGAACTGTCTGAAGCCTGTTGCCTGTGGGTACATTATGATAGTTAAGGTTTTCCAGCTTTTTAAAAATTCAGAGTACTAACAACACAGGTGAAATGTACAAGTGAAATGTGGTGGTATGCAATATAAAGTACTTTAGTCACTTTAGTAGCACTATTCCACTAGAGTTATGAAATGAGTACAGCCACACCTAGGTATTCAAAGTCTATTACAGCAAATGTTTCCGGGTACAGAGACATTTAGGTTAGGACATCATGTTGATATGGATTCATTGACTTTTACAGTTTTTTAGATTTGAAGTAGTAAAATTCTAGGACCTGATCTTTGCAGCACGTCATGTCAATGGAAAGGTGCTTATGTGTATTTCCCCACCGTTCAAAGAGGTTTAGTGGTTGACATCAGTTTGCTCCTAGTTTCCTACATTCATGCTCTGTTTCTTAGCAATCATCAAAAGGCAGAAGCAGTTCTTCACTTTTGACTCTGCAGGATATATTCTATTTTTAATTGTACCATGGAGAGATGATTAGTTTCATCAACATTATTTTTAAGTATTTCAAGTCTAAAAGAATGTGTCATCAGTTGCATTTTAACCTTTTATTGATCAATTTTTGTTTTTAGCCATGATGCCAAGTTTTAGTTACTTCATTTTTACTGCTGGAAGTGTGTGTCTGGAAACAGGTGTGTCAGGACTAGATAAGAAATAGTGAGCAAGGCCACACTTTCACTCAGTTAATATTTGTCAGTGGTCTGTGCCTGACTCCTAAGTTAGTTATTCTGAACTATTAACATAACATGACCTTATTTCAATAATAGCTGCAGGTTATTGTACTTTAGGTTATGAAATTATCAGCACATGGTGCCAGACTTTAAAAGTTTACTTTACCTTTAGTGTTTATTAAATAAATTAAAGTTCCTTGAGGGAGAGCTCCTCAGAAGATAATTTTTTTAATAGGTCAAAAATGAAGACTCAAATTAAAGGTAAATTTGAAGTCCAATAATGTTCAAAGCAAGGGGAAAATATAAAAAAATAAGTGAAGAAAAAGTTTTTAAAAAAACAGGTCTTTTATTTGTTTTTATTTCTCTTTATTTTCATCTTTTTATTTCTCACCAAAGGTGTATTGGTAGTTTGTGTTTATGATGATTGGCTGCTTCACTGATAATGATGACATGTGTTTTTATATTCCAGGATCCTTCTGTTACAGAAGCGACCAACTCCCACACAGAATCAGTTGATCGGTACAATCCTTTCCCTGATCGTTCAACAGTAAGGCATCTGAGAGTCTTAACATTACTGTGTTTCTGATTTACTCACATCCTACTTCTTTTTCACAAGCCAATCTTTGTCTTTTCTTACCCTCTTTATTCTTTCTCACTTTTTTCTGTTCTGGTTTGATCTTGATTGACGTCTCCTTTTGGCCGTTTGTCTTGCTTACTTTCGATTGGTCCTTTTCCTTGCAAATCTTCCCTTTTTTTAGCTTTTTCTTTACTTTTTCTTTCCATTCTCCAGCTTCCTCTTATACCATAGTTTTCATTCCGCTATTCCCCTTCATCTTCTTGTTCATCTTAGTCTTGTTGTCTCATTCTTATTCGTCTTTTCGCGATTACGCTCACTTGTTTACTGATTATTAATTTTTCAGGATGGCCTAGCTACTCATACAACTCCAGCCTCCACTTCTCCCCACCAGCCTGCTGTGTTGCAGCCATCTACAGAACCCAGTCCAAAGGTAAATCACAAAATCACAAACTAGAATAAACTAGTGGGGACCCGAGATAGAATAGGTTCCTATCACCCCCTTGCTGATTGTAAGAGGTAACAAATGTTGCAGAATATGATGTGTTGTAATGCAATTTCATGTAAAGGGATTTGATATATTGTAATCCAAATAACATACAATATTGTGGCTTTTTAAAATACATGTATACTTACACTTGTGTAAATGCTTTGAATGGCTATAACGTCTACAAGAAGCTCTGTAGTAGTTTGCAGTGATTCATTCTTACATCCAATGTTTGATCATTTAAATATTAAAGTTATCACGCTGGTTGACGTGTACTGCTTTTTATTTAGTAATCTTACCTGTTGTTTATGTTCAATTTGTATGAAGTGAGAGTTGGTGATACGTCTTGGCGTATCTAACGTGTTTGTTTGCTGAAGTGTTTGTGACTGTCTTAATGCAGGCAACTGCTGCTGCAGCTCAGGCCAATCTGCTGAGGCAGCAGGAGGAGCTGGAAAGAAAAGCTGCTGAGCTGGACCGCAGAGAGCAGGCACTCCAGAACAGAGGCCCGACAGGTCATTGTGAACAAAGCCTCTCCTCTCCTCTCCTCTACCCAACCCCCATGCCTCCAACCCCCTTCATACCCCATCCCAAAACCCATCAGATATCTATTTCATAGTAAATGTATTTAACCTACTGCATGGAAATCTGTTTGTCCAATTGCTTGCTTGTTTCATTTGCTGTGCTGGTTATGTATTCACTGCTGCACAAACGATGAATGATTTTGTTAAAAGATGTGTCAGTATTTTCTTTGAGTAGCTTGTTTACGCTATCTCAGGATTGTAACTTGATAGAGCTGCCATCTTTATTCCTGCAGCGATAGATTTATGTCGTTTTGAAGCCAATGCTACTTTTCTGACAGGTAAAGAGAACAACTGGCCCCCACTTCCCAGGAGATGCCCCATCAAACCCTGTTTTTATCAGGACTTCTCTGAGGAAATCCCACCAGAGTATCAGAGAGTGTGCAAGATGATGTATTATCTCTGGATGTGTGAGTATATAAAAATGAGAGTTGTGAATTTGTGTCAGGAAGGACTAAATTGTGTGAGGAAATTCTAATATGATACAGTTATTTTATGCAGAAAGAAATGTTAACATTAATTAATTTACACATAATAATTTCTACTTTTGTATAAACCTGAGATTATGTTCAGCATTTTACATTTCAGATTGTATAGTGCTTCTTTAAACTGTTTTACACCAGCATATACATTGTGTTTCAGCAATCAGTCGTGGTGTAATGGGAACTGTAATGAGTAGTGTGACTGACATGTGGCTCTCCACTGTTTCCTCAGTCAACTGTGTGACTCTGTTCCTCAATCTCCTGGCTTGTCTGGCTTTCTTCACCACCAATGCGGTCTATGGTGTGGACTTTGGCCTCTCAATTCTCTGGTTTATTATTTTCTCTCCCTGCTCCTTCCTCTGCTGGTACCGGCCTGTCTACAAGGCCTTCAGGTGAGTCTATCTGTTCGCCCTTTTAAATGCCCACCATGACAGGAAATCAGTGTAAGGTAACTCTTGGGGAAATATAATATATTTACTCCCTCTATGTATCCATGTCAGCCATTTCTCTGTGATTATGACCAACATGTACAAAGTTATTTATCAGTTGGTTCATTATTTTATCCTGTTGCAAGCAATTACTTAAAATGCTAAACACCATAGCTTACATATTACTGTTAAATGCAACTTGAGAGTACAGTAATGTTGTGTGCCTAGATTTGTAGATTTCTTATAAGACATTAGTTGACATTTAAGTAACAGCTACTTTTCATGGGTCAACCACACTTTTTACAAGTCAGTGCAAGATCTGTTCAAATTACTGTCAGGAAAAACTATTTTATTAGGTACCGTAATAGAAGAGTAAGGTGATATAAAACTGCAGCCCCCGCAATAAACTCATACATTATTGTTTTACTGGTTCTGTTTTTGTGTAACCCTGTTTTGCAGGATATAGTTTGGTTTGCTGTTAAATCACTGTATTGGGCTGCATTAGTTTGATGTGATTGTGCATGTTGGTGATGCATTATATGAGGGAGTTATCACTTTAATTTTGATTGTAATTACAAAAATTCCTTTGCACATATTTTTAATATGTTAGATGCACTGTTTTAATTGAAATGCATGTTTTGTTGTTTTTAGGACTGACAGCTCCTTCAGCTTCTTCTTTTTCTTCTTTGTATTTTTCTGCCAAGTGGTGATCTTCATTATCCAGGCTGTTGGTATCCCTAAATGGGGAAACAGGTGAGTCACACACTGTGTTTAAAGTTAACATTTATAGAATTTAGAAGATATCTATTCACAATAATGTCTCAAAATCATCTTTGATATTTTTGCCTGCCATAAAACCTGGTTAGGAAGCAAGACATGAAAAAAACACAAACAATTCATTAATAAATTCAAGTTTAAAAAATAATTGTTTTTGTAGATTTTGCCATTAAATTTGACTCGGTGATAATGAACACATTCTACTATAGTAGTTATAAAAAGTCTACAGACCCCTGTTAAATTGCAAGTTTTTGACATGTTAAAAAAAAAGCAAGATTATTGCTTATCTTATTGTTTTTCTCTTAATTTACAGTTTTCATGTTAGTGACAATTAACTGGATTTATTGTTGATTTTAACATTTCTCAGAGATGTATTGAATAAGTAATCAGTTTTCTCAGTCCCTGCCTTCACTGCCTGAATTACAGTCAATCGGGTGGCTTAGAAACTACAGTCCTCTCTCTTTTCCTTATTTTCTTCATCCTTTCATCTTCCTCTGACAGAGGCTTTCCATCCTTCAGCCTCTAGCCGGCTACTGCTCTGTCTGCTGGTAACTCTGTAAGTGTCTGCTGCTTACTGTTTCTGCTACGTTCTGCCAACACTCACTGTCTTCTTGTCTATGTAATCATGTATTTTAATTTTGTCAAACAAGATAAGTGGTATTTCGGAATAGGCCTCACACTTAATCACTTCACAGCAGTGCAGGACTTTATAACCAATAAGGAACTGATACCCAATAAGTTTAGGTTCTTCACATCTTAAAAGATCATTTGTATTTTGGCTTTTGGTATTTTGTTTATCCAGTGTTTATTTAGGTAATCTAAGTTACTAATACAAAGCCTTTTACATCATCAAAAAATTGTTCCACATTGAAGAATATTGACAGATGCAGGTTGTAGCAGCTTATGATTTTTATACTTCGCAGTTTACTGTTTTGTGTGTCTGTCAGCACAAATCCAGCAGCAAGCACATTTTCTATCAGTGTCCATGCAAGTTTTCTTTTATGATAATGTTTATATTTCATGCATCGATCAATTGATGGATATATGTTTCGTAAATATTGATTTTTAAAATTAATACATAAAGGTTTCATTATTTCATTATTTTATGTTTGGCAACCTCGTGCTTCTTCTTGAATCTTCTCTGCTTTTCTCACGGATTCTTCAACACGTTCTTCTCTCCCTAAACATAATCTAACTCTACTGTGTAGGATATATGTATATTACACGTACTTGTGTAAGTGTGTCTGATATTGTTGAAAATGACCTTCAGTTTAACTGGGGACATTTTCATTGATTACATTGATTATGAGATTATTGAAAACTTACTGATATTTGTTGATTCTAGTGGCTGGATCACTGCTTTCACTGTCCTCAGTGAAAACAAGGCAGTGGCAGCCATCATGATCACAGTGGCTGTCCTCTTCACTATTTGCGCTGTGCTGTCTGTCATCCTGCTCAAGATGGTAAGAGTCTGTTCATCGTCTGGTCATATTTTCAAGTCTAATTCGCTGGTTAGCAGCAGTTTTTCAAGGGGATGTAGGGGTTCGACCAAAATACTTTAAGCATGACATGCCTTTCGTTTTATTTTAAAAGATCTTGCCTTTGTTTTTGGTGCTTAATTAATAATGCAGATGCTAAAACTTGTTGGCACTACTGTTTTATTGGAAGAAGTATATACAGGGGGTCCTCGAGTTACGACGGAGATCCGTTCCTGAGAATGTGTCGTAACCGAATTTAGACGTAAGTCGGAACATACACTCATTGTGCCATTGTGCATACATTGTGCCACTAGATGTCGCTATAACACCACCCTACAATAAGAGTTTACTATGGTGAATTGCCTTTTGTCCCTCTTGA